>OY992534.1:47005363-47480363 GCA_963921185.1 Dasysyrphus tricinctus | reverse complement strand
TAAGCTCACACACTGAACCGATTTTAATGAATGAGGTGTCAAAAGATTCGAAATTTCCTGAGGATTAAGCGAATTATATTTTTATTTTATAAATATTTATAATTTTATCAATAACTCGAATCAAAAATTAAATATTATTCCAGTAAAAATGAACTTCAAATTCCAATGAAAATTAATTTTTAAAACAAACACTTCCACATTCCAATCGTATTGGAAAATTAGGTCTGTTCAATATATGGGGTGCATGAAAATAAAGGTTAGAAACCACTTGTCGTTGACGGCCTACTTCAGTATAAAATAAGAGATGAACAAAAAGTTTTTTTTATATATATAGAATTTTTACATATATACATATATTTATATGTCGTCGTCGTTCAATGAAAACTCCCTAAGTCCATTTTGATTTATTTTGAGATATCTGTACTTTTTATCGATTTTAAGTGACCAGTACCTACGTTCTGTAACTCTCGCATCTATAAAATCAATCGAGAAACGTTGAAAAATGGAACAAAACTCATCAGTTTTCATCGTTTCTCGACCAGTTTTTTCGATGCGAGATTACAGAACGTAGGCACAGAATTTGAAAATGTTTGAATTCGGGTAATTTTTCCTTTGGAAATAGACCAACATAAGATTTAGAGATTTTTTACAGAACTAAAAGTTCTATTGTTTTACTATATATCGTATATACAAAAGGTACCTCAGTGCTGAAAAAAATGGAGCTTAGGAGTTTTGTTTGAACAATTTGAAAATTACAGAAAAAATTAATGGCATTTAGGTTTTAATTTCAGTGCAAAACAATTAAAATTGAATCAACACGAGTACCTATTGAAACTAAATCACATTTATTCATAAACATGCAAATAAACGGTTCATAATGCATTATCTGTAAAACCAACTCTTCGATCCAGGTTATTCGTCGATTTGCAATTTCCCCCGGACATCAGAATCAAGTTGTTGTAATAAATTGCTTTCCCTCATTTTGAATTCGATCATATTCCCTCCACACGAAAATTTGTACAAAAATCGTACTGATATATGTACCGACAAACTCTTTTAAAAACGGGAATTGTGAATGAAGTAGTTTTAATATCATGACTGTCATCCGACAGAAAACTTTCTAAACCGATCTCATCAGGTAGAATGATTAACTACATGTCCTCTCAGCCAGTGAAATACAAAATAAATACAGCAGTTAACCTCATCAATAAAGTTTTAGATATTAGTGACGACATCTATTGGAACAAAAATACAACAAAAATACGAACGATTTTACAAATGAATAATTACCCAAACACATTAATTACCGATCTCATAAATAACAAACTTCAACAAATAAAAAACGTAAATAACAAACCACAACCACCAAAAGTAAAGCCTGGCAACCCTAAATATTTCTCTTTAACTTACATCCCACACCTGACAGATAACCTAACACTAAACAATACTATACCAATTGACAGAGAAAAAACATGTTTCGCACACAAAGCCAACACAACATTGAGTACAATTTTCACAAACACAAAACCAAAAATAGACAAAACAGAACAACACAACGTTGTGTACCAAATACCATGTAAAGGAAAACAGAATGAGGATTGTCAAATGGTATACATAGGTACAACAAAACGTAAACTGGCGGTGAGAATGTCAGAGCATGAAGCTGATATAAGAAAAAGAAGAACAGCTACAGCACTCTCACAGCACATGATAGATCACGATCATATGGCTGACTTTGAAGACGTCAAAATACTGGATAAGGAGAGCCGCCCTTCCACCCGCTACACTCTGGAAAGTCTTCGCATTCAGCAAAGAACGAACATCACGATGAACCATCAGGAAGACATTGATAACATCAGCTGCATATACAGTGTTGCCATTAATTGATCTGTGATACCAAGTGTGATACTAGTTTTTAATTTGTGCTGTTCTAGTGGTGTTATAAATGTTAATTTATTTATTTATTTATTTATTTGTTAATTTATTTTATTTATTTAACTCCTTCTTGGACTAAATTTTGCATAAAATGAAACAAAAAAATAATTAATTAATTTAAAAAAACATGTAAGTGAAAATTTGTATTTATATTTTTTTTCTTTTTTAATCTTAAACATTTTTGATTTTACACTGAAAATTTTTTAACTTGTATTAATAATTTGTATGCCTATATCATTGTATTGGTTTAGAAAATAAAGAAACCCCTGAGGAAGCCGGAAAAAAGCCAGCGAAACGTAGGGTAAAACAAAAGATGAATTAGTTTTTTAATTAATTGCATCCATTCAACTGATCATCATAGCCCAAATAACCACATACTTTTAGTAAATGATCAAATAAAATAACTAATACGAATATATCGGAGGGCCAGCCGAAATATATATACAAACAACATCAAATTCTATTATAACTAATACATTCAAACAAATACAATGAAAGGATTTTTTGAACACATAAAATACAAATATGACATCAACACATGCATAACATTAAAACACTATTGTAGACAGAAGAAAAGACTAGCTAAGCACAAAGAAAGACTCAAGTTCTTGCTATCATGTAAGGATTACGAAATTATACCAGCCCACTTGACAATTACATCATCTGGTATAACAGACCTTTTCACCACAGATACAATTAAACAACAACTCAACAAAATTCAACACACATACTTGATTAAAATTTTAAAACTAGAAATCAAACAAACCATTATAACTATAAAAACAACTGAAAAGAATATTTTTCATACTAACATAGCCATGAGAACCACACTCAATGAGACAGAGTATCACACATTCATATCAAGACAGACACAAATATATAACCATACAATTAAACAATCACAATTAACCCAAATCTCCAAATTTAATAAATTGAAAGAACAACACACCATCAAGCTAGGTCTTATATATAATGAGAGTTGGTTTGAAAACAATACCAATGTTGAGTTTCCAAAAGAGAGTAAATGGTTACTCTCCCTTGGTAAGAAATTTGCTCTCCCAATATCAAACGAAAACTTCTCTCCAATACATGTCATCGCTGAACTAGAACAGTACATCCAAACAATAGAAGACAGTAAACAAAAAGAGATTGCCAGATCCAAAGTTTCTAATAGAGTTGTTAATTTCAAAAGAAAAATTATAAATTCCGAAAGAGAAAAATTCATATTAAAAACATTTGAAAAAACGAGAAGCATTATTAATAGACATAAAAACGACATCATAATCACAAGCGCAGATAAGGGGAATAAAACAGTTGTCATGTACAGAGATGATTACAATAACAAAATGAACCAACTTCTAGAAGACAAAAATACTTACAAAACGATGAGGTCTGACCCAACAAATAATCTACAAAAAAGCAACAATGAAATAGTAAACGGCTTATTCAAACAAAAAATAATAGATTCTAGACTCAAAGAAAGACTATCATGTTCTGCAGCATCAGCACCGGTGCTTTATGGACTCCCAAAAATCCATAAACCAAACTTACCACTACGACCTATAGCTGCATCTACAAATGTCCCATGTTATAATCTTTCGAAATACATTGGTCAAATTCTTAAAACCATAATATCAGAAGACTATAACATTAGAAACTCATTTCAACTAAAAGAAAGCATCAAAGAAATACCGCTGGACGATGAGGACATCTTAGTTTCATTCGACGTTGTTTCGTTATTTACTAACATACCAACATATATAGCTATAAAAATCATAATGAAAAATTGGGAAATCTTGAAAAGCCATACACAAATACCGAAATCTCAGTTTCTAAAAATTTTACAGTTTTGCTTGACGGATAACAATTATTTCAAATTTGACAAAAAACTCTACAGCCAAACATTTGGTATGCCGATGGGGAACCCATTATCCCCTACGATTGCTGATATTGTACTGGATAATCTAATCGACGAAACAATTGACAAGCTTCGAAAATCAAATACCAAAATAAAATTCATCGCAAAGTATGTCGATGACATTGTGGCAATAATAAACAAAAACGATCAAGATAAAATACTAAAAACACTAAACGAATACCATACAAAACTAAAATTTACAATAGAAATAGAAAAAAATAACCTGCTTCCTTTTCTGGATGTTAAACTTATTAAAAACAACAACAAAATTTTATTCGACTGGTATACTAAACCGATCTCATCAGGTAGAATGATTAACTACATGTCCTCTCAGCCAGTGAAATACAAAATAAATACAGCAGTAAACCTCATCAATAAAGTTTTAGATATTAGTGACGACATCTATTGGAACAAAAATACAACAAAAATACGAACGATTTTACAAATGAATAATTACCCAAACACATTAATTACCGATCTCATAAATAACAAACTTCAACAAATAAAAAACGTAAATAACAAACCACAACCACCAAAAGTAAAGCCTGGCAACCCTAAATATTTCTCTTTAACTTACATCCCACACCTGACAGATAACCTAACACTAAACAATACTATACCAATTGACAGAGAAAAAACATGTTTCGCACACAAAGCCAACACAACATTGAGTACAATTTTCACAAAAATAGACAAAACAGAACAACACAACGTTGTGTACCAAATACCATGTAAAGGAAAACAGAATGAGGATTGTCAAATGGTATACATAGGTACAACAAAACGTAAACTGGCGGTGAAAATGTCAGAGCATGAAGCTGATATAAGAAAAAGAAGAACAGCTACAGCACTCTCACAGCACATGATAGATCACGATCATATGGCTGACTTTGAAGACGTCAAAATACTGGATAAGGAGAGCCGCCCTTCCACCCGCTACACTCTGGAAAGTCTTCGCATTCAGCAAAGAATGAACATCACGATGAACCATCAGGAAGACATTGATAACATCAGCTGCATATACAGTGTTGCCATTAATTGATCTGTGATACCAAGTGTGATACTAGTTTTTAATTTGTGCTGTTCTAGTGGTGTTATAAATGTTAATTTATTTATTTATTTATTTATTTGTTAATTTATTTTATTTATTTAACTCCTTCTTGGACTAAATTTTGCATAAAATGAAACAAAAAAATAATTTATTAATTTAAAAAAACATGTAAGTGAAAATTTGTATTTATATTTTTTTTCTTTTTTAATCTTAAACATTTTTGATTTTACACTGAAAAATTTTTTAACTTGTATTAATAATTTGTATGCCTATATCATTGTATTGGTTTAGAAAATAAAGAAACCCCTGAGGAAGCCGGAAAAAAGCCAGCGAAACGTAGGGTAAAACAAAAGATGAATTAGTTTTTTAATTAATTGCATCCATTCAACTGATCATCATAGCCCAAATAACCACATACTTTTAGTAAATGATCAAATAAAATAACTAATTTCTAAATTCTCATTTACCTAACTATTTATCACTTTTCCAATCCATGACTTCTATCAAAAACAAAGAACATGGTAAAAACCTTTTTTTAGCGTTTTGAAATGTTGAGAGTTATATTAACATCATTACACTGCATTTGTGAAAACTTTTTCTGATTTTCATCATCGTCAAGACTGTCAAGAAATATTATCCTTTTCATTGTATCTATCTCCTTTATTAAAGCAAATTACAATGCATTTGAGTTTTGATATTTTGAATATGTATACATTTACGCTCAAAATATCTGCATTTAGCTTTTATGAAGATCAGACATTTATCATTTGCATTTTGCAGTTCCTCCAATGTCAAGTGCGGTCCCAGCTTTATTTTCATCCACCTATTCAGGTTAACAGAATAGACCTAATTTCCCATCAAATAGTTGAAACCGATTTGGAAATTGGAAGTGTTTATTTTGACAATTTATTTTCCATTCCATACTTAGGTCTGTTTTTATAAGGTGCTCTAAAACGAACACATAAGACATGTTCAGAAAAATGAGATCTCGGAGACCTCAGCAACCTCTCCTCAACAAAATTTTTCAGTTTTGCTGTCAAATTACTGACGGAGCAAAACGAACGCAAACGAGCATATTCATCGTTCATCTTCATAATTACCTCTATAAATGGTTGTTGTTGTGAAAAGTGCATCCGGTGAGAAACATAGACGTTATGTGTGAAAGAAAGAGAATGAAGATTACACCCAAAATCCACCGATGCACCACTTTCAACAATAAATCTTTGGCATGACATGATGAATTTTTTATTGTGCAACTGACAGGTATATGTATTGCGTGAGATAGGGAAGGATATTCATGAACTGAAAGCATTTTTTCTGCATAGTGTAGACACGGGAATTTCAGTAAAATGAAAGTGTAGACACGTTCTAATATACTTTTGATGGATTAATTTTTTGGCATTGTGGTTTGTCTAATTCCACTTTTCTTCAAGTCTGCAGATGCAGAAGCATGCAAATTCACCACACATCTATCTAAATCAACCATCATCCTCGTGAAAATAAAACGATGTGGGTTAATGCGAAAACAGTGCTATATATCCATCTCTTTTTATCTTTTGTTTACTTATTTTTCATGTACGGCCTGCCTCTTTTCCTTACACTGCTGAAAAATCGGTGACATGATTAACAATGGTAAATAGCCACATGCTGGTAAGAGTGAAAACTTATATCTATGTTATTGTTTGTTGTATGTTGTTTTTGTAATAATTAGTAGTGCGTGTCTACATTGTCTTCTTACTGAAAGGTGCATCCAGTGAAGTAGGTAGATTTTATGTGCAAAAGAAAGGGAAAGAAGATTTTACCCAAAATCCACCGATGTAATTGCACATTTAAGTTATTATTATTTCTTAAGTTATATGGTTGTACATTCCCTCTAGTTCTTAACCTTCTACTTAAATAACTGGGCAACAAGTTGTTTTTAATTTTAAATATAAAAATAAGTGTGCCTAAAACTATTCTTTGTCTTACATTTAACCAATTTAGCATTTCCAGCATATTTCGAATGGATGTATATCTACTACAGTATAAAATAGAGCGCATCGCTTTGTTTTGAAGCTTTTGTAAATTTTCTAGCATACCTGAAGAACCCAACAATAGTATTGTTGGACAATACTCAAAGTGGGGTCTTACTATTGTATTATAAATTTTGATTGCCATTGGAATACATAGCTTTCTTCTTATTTGACGAAAAAAACCGATTTTTTTGGCAATTTTTTTGAATACATATTCGAAATGTTTTTTAAAATTAAGTCTACTGTCCATTATAACTCCTAAATACTTAATTTCATTGATACATTCAAATTCTTCTATCTGATTTATCACATTATTTTCAGGTAACAACATTATTTTCGTTTTTTCTACATTTAACTTAAGTTTATTCATGTTTAAATAATTTTTTATATTTTTTATTTCATCATAGTAGGTCTCCCTTTTTGAAGCTCACACACTGAACCGATTTCAATGAATGAGGTGTCAAAAGATTCGAAATTTCCCGAGGATTAAGCGAATTATATTTTTATTTTATAAATATTAATAGTTTTATCAAAAACTCGATTCAAAAATTAAATACCTACTATTCCAATGAAAATGAAAACTTCAAATTCCAATGAAAATGAATTTTTAAAACAAACACTTCCACTTTCCAAATTAGGTCTGTTCAATATATGGGGTGCATGAAAGTATTCACTATAAAGGTTAGAAAGCACTTAACGTTGACAGAACTACACTTCAGTATTGGCGAATGGAGTCACGGCACCTAGCAGTCAGCGTGTGTAGCCTACTTGTGAGATAGATTTTTTTCAGATTTGACATTCAATGCATTTCCCATAAGAGAAAACCAAAAAATGCTGTTGAAAACTTTAATTTTACTAATTAATTTTATATGAATACTTATCTATATTATAGTTGCAATGCAATAACAAATAATGTTACTTTGTAAATTAAAAAGAATATGTATCCTAACTTATGAATAATTTCCTTTATTTTGCAGGTGAAAAATGTAAACAAACCTGTATTGTTGTTGTTGCTTTCCAAAATGGATTCATGTTGTCAGCCAAAAGGATATCATGTGCGTAGTCAGGCAAGGAGGTTTAAGAGATTAGGGTCAATTATTAAGAAAGTTTATATAATTTTATTATTATTAGAAAAAGCTCAGTAGGTAAGCTTTGTGAAAATTTTTGTATAAGGATGAATGTAGGTATGTAATATTTGCATCTATTTATGCATTGCGTTCGTGTATTTGTACTCTCCTTACAGAAAGAGGACTTAAATCTTTTGGCCCCGTTTGTGAAATAAGTTTTTAAAATGTATTTTATATTTAGAAACTAGTGAAACCTTGGGGCTAGTGACGACCCTAATTGAATAGAATATAGAGGATTTTATTTTTTGATTATATACTGTATTTGTATATGAAGTTAAAATTTTGTTTTTTTTTTGCGTTTAGGCTATTTACCCAGATTTTTTTTTTAAATAAATTTTATAAAAAGTTTTAAAAAATGATAAAACTATCTGAATAGGTATTTCTTATCTTTGGCATTGCTCGATTTTACAACAACAAAAATGCTTCATATTTTCAATTCTGAGTTAAATTTTTCAATTCATAGTTTTAAAACATCCTTCGAAAATAAAAGCATTTTTTTAATAAAATTTAGCAAGAAAATTTATTCACAAAAAAAAATTAACTACCTATTCGTAGAACCTCGTTTTAACAACAAATAAGTATATTTTATGAAGAAAAGAGAACAATTCATGTTTTAAATAATCCTGACTACGTCGCTGTGTAGCTTTTTTCTCAATCGAGCAATGTTGTTGTTGCTTCTAGTTGTAGAGGTGTTTTGTTTACATTTTTCATACAAAAATTGAAAAGTTTTAACAATCAGTTTTGATATATTTTACGTTTGATTTATAAATTCATATGTTTTTCATTCTATTTCACTCATAATATGAATATCCATTCATATAAAAGTTATTAGGAAAATTAATGTTAATAAGACCATGTTTTGCATTTCTCTTATGGGAAATACATTTAACGTCAAATCGAAAAAAATCTATCTCACAAGTAAGCAACCTGCACTGACAACTGGTAGGTGTGGAAAGCAACTTACCAGGTGTCAATAAAAATAAGACATTGACAAAAAGTTTTTATTTATATGTATATGGAGGGCTCACAGCTGAACCGAACCAAGTCAGAAAAAGAAAATTCGAAGATAGTAAGAGGATTAGTAACTAAACTGCCATTAATTAATGAATATTTTACTCCTTGAAAGGACAAGTCTAAAGTTTATTCTTTAAATTAAATTATGATTATTATTCTCTTATCTAAAAATGAAAACCTTGAACTGAAAAATATTCACAAAAATTTGAAAAAAAAAAATAAAAATTATAACTTGATTCGGTACAGCTGTGAGCCCTCCATATATAGAATTCTTACATATATATACAGTGGTGGCCATAGAATAATTAGAAACAAGAATTTTGTAACAATGTTAAATTGCATAACTTTTTTTTAGGAAATTTGTTGAGGTTGGTTAGTGGTTCTTTTAATAGACCATGACATATAGTTACGGTGACCATCCGTCCCGGTTTTCCCGGGATTTACCCGTATTTCTATAGCCTGTCCCGGTTTATTTTTTAAGAAACCCGGGACGTACAAGTGTCCCGTATTCAGATATTTGTCGATTATTTGACCCGTATTTGCACATTCTCTATTCAAAGTTGTGTAAATTGTGTAAATCCTTATTCATAAAATATTTTCCGATAACAATGCTTACAATGCTCTTGTGTCAAAAAGAGTACGAAAAAGATAAATCTATTACATTAAGATGTCGAACAAAAATAACCTTATGTAGTCATTATTCTATTTCTAAACGCGTTTAGCTTGAAATGCCTCTACTTAACATTACCTACATAAATTGTATGAACATTTCGAGGTTTAAAATTAACTCGCCTAGTTTGATAAATTGGCTCAGAGACCAAACCCTCCAGCTGCTTCTGAAATAACTCTGGGTTGACTTATTTTCAGGTCTAGCAAACTCTGATTTAACTCAGAGTTAACTCTGTACTGAAAAACTGGCCCTTATTCTTATAATGAAATTAAAAGTGTTGTCTTTAAAGTTTTTAGTTTTTATAGATATGTTGTGAAGACATTATAGTTTATGCTATGGTTCCTTTCTTTTTCATTTGTTTTTCTGTTACTATGTTTTTCTTTAATTTTTATTTTAGCCATTACAAACAAATTAATAATTTAATTTTTTGCACGTTTTTAAATTTTTCACTTTTTGTCCCGGGTTTTGCTCCCACAAATATGGTCACCGTACATATAGTACACTTCTGAATATTTTATAAAAAATAAAAGCGTGACACTAACAGTAGAAAATTAATATTATTTATTTAACCCAAATTGCACCTGGCCATACAATTAGAAACGCAAAGAAAAAATTGGTATTTCATAAAAAATGTTCGATGAAAAATTAATATTTTGTAGGGAATCCCTTATTTTTGTCACTACAGCTAATCTTGCCTGCATACTTTCTACCAAGGCGCGGCATCTTGATGGGGGTATACTCTCCCAGACCTCATTTATATTTTCAAAAAGTTCCTCAGAATTTTTTGGGTTCTTGGACTTTAGCCTTCTCTCCACGTCTGCTCACAAGTTCTCGATAGGATTCAAGTCTGGACTTTGGGCGGGCCAATCCAAAATATTAGTTTTATCAAAAACTCGATTCAAAAATTAAATACCTACTATTCCAATGAAAATGAACACTTCAAATTCCAATGAAAATGAATTTTTAAAACAAACACTTCCACTTTCCAAATTAGGTCTGTTCAATATATGGGGTGCATGAAAGTATTCACTATAAAGGTTAGAAAGCACTTAACGTTGACAGAACTACCATCAGAGGATTAGTAACTAAACTGCCATTAATTAATGAATATTTTACTCCTTGAAAGGACAAGTCTAAAGTTTATTCTTTAAATTAAATTGTGATTATTATTCTCTTATCTAAAAATTAAAACCTTGAGCTGAAAAATATTCACAAAAATTTGAGAAAAAAAAAAAATAAAAATTATGACTTGATTCGGTACAGCTGTGAGCCCTCCATATATAGAATTCTTACATATATATACATTTATTAAGACATATATTTTAAAATTACAGAAAAAAAATAAATGGCATTTACGTTTTAATTTCAGTGCACAAAAATTAAAATTGAATAAACACGAGTACCTTTTATGCGTATATATTGAAACAAAATCACATTTATTCATAAAAATGCAAATAAACGGTTCATAATGCATTATCTGTAAAACCAACTCTTCGATCCAAGTTATTCGTCATAAATTTTGACGCGACCTCACTCCTAGAGCGCGAATGAGTCGAAACAAGCCCATTTCAAATCGATTCAGGTTTACAAAGAGTCGAAGCAAGCTTCAATCTCACTCCAATACCCTATGTTCACGTAGTTAAAAATGCATGGTTACTTTTTTTACATGCGCTAATTTGCAATTTGGAATTGCCCCCGGACGTCAGAATCAAAGAACAAACAAACCTTACAGGTGTTCACTAAGTTGGCATTTACATTGATCTATTTTTCCAAATACAATCTTTGTGTTGTTGTAATAAATTGCTTTTCCTCATTTTGAATTCGATCATATTACCTGCACACGTAAAATCGTGCGTGTTGTTATATGTACCGACAAACTCTTTTAAAAACAGGAATTGTGAATGAAGTAGTTTTTGTATCATACTTGTCATCCGGCAAAAACTTTCCAAATTCCATAAAAAAAAAGAACATGGTAAAAACCTTTTTTTAGCGTTTTGAAATGTTGAGAGTTATATTAACATCATTACACTGCTCTTGTGAAAACTTTTTCTGATTTTCCTCATCGTATAGACTGAAATATTTTCGATAGCATTGAATCTATCTCCTTCTTTATTAAAACAATTTACAATGCATGTGAGTTTTGATATTTACGCTCAAAATATTTGCATTCAGCTTTTATGAAGGTCTGACATTTATCATTTGCATTTTGTAGTTCTTCTAATGTCAAGTGCGGTCCTAGCTTTATTTTCATCCACCTATTCAGGTTAATGCCGGATTTACATGATTGGAAAACTGCCAATATAATGACGAAAGCAACAACAAAAGAATGGACAAATTCATTCTTTTTGTCATTATACTCGCAGCTTTCCATTCGTGTAAATGCGGCATAACAGAACAGACCTAATTGCACATCAAATAAACCAAAACGATTGGAAAATGGAAGTGTTTATTATGACAATTTATTTTCCATTCCATATTAAGGTCTGTTCATATAAGGTGCTCTAAAATTTTTCAGTTTTGCTGTCAAATTACTGACGGAGCAAAACTAAAGCAAAAAAACATGTTCATATTCAAAAGAGCTTCTATAAATGGTTGTTGTTGTGAAAGGCGCATCCGATGAGAAACGTAGATGTTATGTGTGAAAGAAAGAGAACGTAGATTTCACCCAAAATCCAGCAATGCATCACTTTCTTTGGCATGAGCGCCGGGCAGGATGAATTTTGTATTATGCAAGTGACAGGTGTATTATTGCGTGATATAGGGAAGGATATTCTGGAACTGAAAGCATTTTTTCTGCATAGTGTAGACACGGGACTTTCAGTAAAATGAAAGTGTAGACAACCACTAATATACTTTTGATGGATTCATTTTTTGGCAGAAGCATGTAAATTCACCACACATCTATGTAAATCAACCTCATCCTCGTGAAAATAAAACGATGTTAGTTAGTGCAAAAAAAGTGCTATATATCCATCTCTTTTTATCTTTTGTTTACTTATTTTTCATATACGGCCTATCTCTTTTCCTTACATTGCTGACAAATTGGTGACATGATTAACAATGGTAAATAGCCACCTGCTGGTCAGAGTGAAAGCTTATATCTATGTTATTGAAATAGAAGGCTAGATCCAATGCTGTTTTTGTAATAAGTAGTAAGAGATAGCTTCCACCCAGACCCGGAGATAATAAAACGCAGCTATTAAACAATGTATGGAAAAGAAAATAAACCAAATGCTTCTTGCAATTTAATTTTCAAAATTAACTCAAAATTATAACTGAATGAGTTCTATATAAATGTAAAACTTTATGAGCACTTTTTATTTTTATTGGTGCGAGAGGTCTCGCACGGGTAGGCTAGTTTTCTCTTATTCTGGTTGTTCTCGTTGCAATGACAAAAACAGCTGACTATCTCCTTCCCTCCCATTTTTTTAGTGTATATCAAAATAATATTCTCCTCTCATGCTTGCTACCCACTTATTCTTTATTTCCTATAATACTCTTAGGCTAGTTGCGCACATGCAACTGCTACTGCAATAAAACAGTTTAGTCACAAGTTGACCGATGAGCGCGCACATGAGCAATTCACCAGCAATCGCAACGAACCTAACCAACACACCGACAATGTTTATTAAAATTTTCAACCCCATACATACAAAGAAAACTATTATCGATTTTTGTCCTATTCTTTTGCTCAGCAAATAAAAGAAAAGATACATTTTTTCTCTTTCGCACAGAGAACATAAGTCACTTTGGAAAGAATAAAATTCAACGATGTGGTAAAATATCTGCAACTACCTGGTTGCATGTGCGCGAGTTACATGTCTAACCCCGGTCATTCACCAGCAACATTTCCCACAACCACAATATTATGTTCAAGTCAATTTAGCAACTTTATGTCATACAGTTCCAATTGTAATATTATATTTCACATTCCATATTAAAGTCAATAGCATTCACGTCACCTAGTTTCAGTTTGCCTTACCATCATAAATACTAAATAATTGTATCAATACAGTTCCAATTGTAATATTATATTTCACATTCCATATTAAAGTCAATAGCATTCACGACACCTAGTCTTCAGTTTGCCTTATCATCATAAATACTAAATAAATAATTGTATCAAATAGATTTAAGCTTGAGTTTGATTTTGAATAAAAGACACGAAAGGTGTTCGCCAAAAATTGAATAATTGTTTTTTTTTTAAGGAAATTCGCGGCTGACTACTTAACTGGCGCAGTCGGGACGGAGCAAAAATAATACAAGTTCGAGAGGATATCGATAAAAGTATTTTGTTAAAAAGAACCAGTCGCGAAGCTTCGAAGGCTTATCGAACAAAAATATTTGCATAAAAGAAACAAAAAAGAGAAAAAAAAAAAAAAAAAAATCAGTCATCAAAAGTGCAGTAGCAAAAATAAGAAAAGACATCAGTGATAAATAATAAAACTGTGTGAACAAAATTTGTAGAAAAATCTACATCATCAAAAGTGTGTGGAAGGAAAACCCGAGGAAGGAAGACATCGGCATCAGAAAAAAAAAACGCTTCTACAGTTGAAACACGATGGAAATTTTGAAACTTATGTAAGTCACTATATTGAATTTCGAATAAATGATCAAAGTCCCAAAAACAAAAAATAATCCCTACCCAACAAAAAAATATATTGATATCGTCAGCTCCAACAACTCTAGAATAAGTGAAACTAATAATTTAGAAAACATATTACTAACAAATAAATCTGATTTAGATAAGGAACATTCTGAATATTTAGGAATTAGCAATCTATTTGAGATGGCAAATGAACAGAATAACGCTGCAGCGGCGGCAACAATTAATTTTTTAAACTCACTAAAGATCCCTCCCGTTGTGAAGGATATACCCACTTTCGACGGCAATCCCAGATTGTTATTCGAATTCATTAGGAATGTTGAGGAAGTATTATCCCTTTTTACCGAGGTTAACGGTACAAACGTAGGAACTATTATACTTCGAGCAATACGAAACAAGGTCATTGGCGAAGCCAACGAAATACTTAACGTATATGGAACCACATTGTCTTGGTTCGATATTAAGAATAACCTTATTAGTCACTATTCAGACAAACGTAATGAAACCTCACTAGTACGTGACTTACATTACTTAAGACAGAACAATAAGACAATGGAAAAATATTACAGCCAAATCATTGAAATACAAGCAGCCATGATAAATCATGTGCAAATACATGAAACAGAAACAAGTGTAATAACAGCAAAAAATAAGCTATACAAGGAAACTTGGTTCCACCGTAAGAGCCATGAAACCAACAAGTCTCGCCGAATCTTTTGTTTATTGTACAAAAGAACAAAATATTTCATATATGAGACATGAACCAACATTCTTTAGTCAACAAAAAACATCCTCACATCCTAGATATTCGTATACACAGGTTCAAAACTTTCCAAGAATGAGCCAGCAAAACATGCATTCAAACTACCCTCTATTTAGACAAAACTCTCAGTTAAGACAAAACCCTCAGTTCACACATAATCCTCAAATAACACAAAGTCTTCAAGTTAGACAAAACCCCCAAGCTCTTAATAGATTCAATAATTTTAACTATCAAGACAGACAGAGTCAACAAAGCAATAATAACAATTATTCGCCAAAAGGACCCTTTAAAACCGGTTCAGGACAATTCTCCAACAAACAGAGATTACCTGAACCAATGGAGGCAAGTACCATTTACTCAAAACTTAGGTCTCCAAATCAATTTACCGGAGCACCCAGTAATCCATTCAGGCAAGCAGGTCCTCCATCAGAGAACTTCACAACATCAACACGGAACACCCAGGATCTTCATTGCAACCCGAATATGAATATCCAATTGAAGCCCTTGACAACGCGGACCACGAAATCGAAAACCCATACCAGAATCTAGATAGATACTCTAACGAACAATTCCAACAGGACCTCGAGGCATTCGATGCAATGAACAGTCCATATAATACCGAACCCGCCTCGGAGAACCTATCGGATATATAGATATAAATAAGCATGGCAACCTTACATAAATATTGCATCACCCTTTGGAAGACCATTAAAATTTTTGATTGACACTGGCGCATCTTCATCCTTTATAAACCCCGAGTTTGCCGATCCCAAACGTCAATCTTCCATTAAACGCACTGTTATAAAAACCATTTTTAAGGAACACACAATTACTAAAAATATTACATTCCAGTCCTTTGAGGAATTCAAAACGAATAGAACATTTACATTTTTGGTATTCAAATTCCACGGATATTTTGATGGCCTTATCGGCTTAGACATATTAACACAACTCAAAGCAAAATAGATTTAGAAAAAGAAAAACTTATTACAGAAAATTCCATCATTCCCCTTCTTTTTAAACCCAATTTCACATCCTGTCAATATATCATTCCCCCACTATCAAAAATGGCTTGTCGCCTTCCTGTCGACATACAAAACGGTGATATTTTTCTAAAACAAATTGAGATAAAACCAGAAGTTTATATCTCAGAAGGCATCTATACTGCAAATGATTGGTACAGTATTCTTGAAATCACAAATACCGCAGACGAGGAACAAACCATTCTCCTCGAACAACCCATCAAAGCTCTCCAATATTCAAATAAAGAATATTGCGAAGTTAATATTACTGAAGTTTATCCACACTCCCTAGATGAAATAGGCCAAGATTCAACTATAACAGAATCACTAAAACTTGATCATTTAAATTCTGAAGAAAGGCAAAAAATAATAAAACTCTGTAAACAATTTGAAGATATTTTCTTTCAACAAGGTCAATCCCTTACCTTTACTAACGCAGTTAAACATAAGATACCCACATCCGACGATATCCCAGTGTACACAAAGTCGTACAGGTACCCATTTGTACACAAAATGAAGGTACATAAACAAATTCAGGAATTGCTCAGACAAGGAATTATCAAACCAAGTTATTCACCTTGGAGCTCCCAAGTATGGGTAGTCCCAAAAGGAAAGGACATACCAACAAAAAAATGGCGTCTCGTTATCGACTTCCGTCGTCTTAACGAAAAAACAATAAGTGACAAATACCCACTTCCAAATATAACAGAGATTCTAGATAAACTAGGGAAAAGTATGTACTTCTCTACCCTGGATCTAGCCAGCGGTTTCCACCCCAGATAGAGATGAGCCCTAGGGATACAGCTAAAACGGCATTTACAGTTGAAAGCGGACACTACGAGTTCGTAAGAATGCTATTTGGCCTAAAAAACGCGCCATCAACGTTTCAACGGGTAATGGACCACGTACTCAGCGGCCTCATTGACAAAATATGTCGAGTGTATTTGGATGACATCCACTTCTCTCCAAGAACATATCGAGAATCTAAAAAAGGTATTTTCAAGACTTCGAGAATTCAACTTCAAAGTCCAGCTAGAAAAAACGGAATTCCTTCATAAGGAAACAGCGTTTCTTGGCCATATTATTGGAAGGGACGGGGTAAAACCCAACCCAGACAAAATTGCAGCGGTAAAAAATTTCCCAATCCCGAAAACACAAAAAGAAATTAAATCTTTCCTAGGACTCTTGGGTTATTATCGCAAATTCATTAAGGACTTTGCAAAAATTACAAAACCTCTAACAGAATGCCTCAAAAAAGGCAAAACAATAGACCTTAACCAAAGATATATTATGGCCTTTGAAATGTGCAAAGACCTATTAATCAACGACCCTATCCTACAATACCCTGACTTTTCCCGCCCCTTCATCCTCACTACCGATGCCAGCAATTTCGCGATAGTTGCAATCCTGTCACAAGGCACTATAGGTAGTGATAAGCCAATATGTTTTGCTAGTAGAACGTTAACAGACTCAGAAGTAAATTACTCTACAATAGAGAAAGGAGTTGTTAGCGATCGTTTGGGCAACGAAATATTTCCGCCCCTACTTATTTGGCCATAAGTTCAAAATAGTAACAGACCATAAACCACTCCAATGGATGATGAATCTGAAAGATCCAAATTCCAAGTTAGTGAGATGGCGTCTGAAATTAGAAGAATTCGACTACGAAATTATCTATAAAAAAGGCCAACTTAACCTAAACGCCGATGCCCTAAGTAGAATAAAGGTAGACGACACTAATAACAAAATAGAAATGAACACTAACGAAAGAAATAACCTTAACCCTGGTTCTAGCGTTTCAACAATTCACTCAGCCATTGAAAACTTAGACGACCACATATTCATTTCAGAACGCCCACTAAACGAATTCAACATACAGCTCATACTAAAAAGAAACGAACACGACAGACCAATGGACTTAAAAATTTTGTTTAAAAATAAACAAAGACGAACCATTACAAAACGACACTTTTGTGAAAACGATATGATTAACATTTTTAAAAAATTTATGCCTCAAAATAAATATTGTGCAATATATACCGAAGATGAAATATTCAAAACCGTCCAAAGCGTATATTCAAAATATTTTTCCAATAACAAAGCTTTTAAGGTGATACGTTGTACGGAATTACTAGAAGACATACTCGAAGACGACAATCAAGACAAACTAATTAACGACTACCACATTAAAAACAACCATAGGGGCATAAACGAGACCTATTTACACCTAAAGCGCAATTTTTTTTTTTCCCATTTATGAAGAACAAAATTACTAAAATTATCAATAACTGTAACTCTTGTCAAAACCTTAAATATGATAGAAAACCCCAAAAAATTGAATTTCAAATTCCAGAGAACCCAGAAAAACCTTTAGACATTGTCCATATTGATATTTACAGTATAAGCAACCAAAAAATCTTAACTATCATAGATAAATTCTCTAAGTTTGCAGCAGCGTACACAATCCCAGCTAGAAATAGCCTGACTATAATAAAATCTCTCCTTCATTTTATGAGCCTTCACGGCATCCCAACAAAACTAATATCGGACCAAGGGGCAGAGTTCACATCTACAATTTTCAAAGATTTTGTTAACCAATGTAACATAAATCAACACATTACATCATTGCAACAATCAAGCAGCAACTCCCCGGTTGAAAGACTCCACTCTACTATGACAGAAATATATAGGATCATTTATGCGAAAAACAGGGACAGACACCATGACGACATACTGAACGAAACTCTTATAACGTACAACAATTCAATTCACTCTACAACTAAATTGACACCATATGAACTATTTTATGGGAGAACTTATAAATTTAAAAACATAAAATATAATAACGTTCACGACTACCTCAACAAACTTAATGAATTCCAAGAAGAATTATTCCCCCATATCAAAGAAAAATCAAGAGAACAAGTAATTAAGAATATAACTAAATTAAACCAGAACAGGGAAAAACCAGCAACTATTAAGTCAGGATCATTTATTTTTAGGAGAGAAAACAGAAGAAACAAACTCACTCCAAGATTTAGTAGACACAAAATCAAAAATAATAGACTTGTTACAGTTCTTACAACCAACAATCAAAAAATTCATAAATCCAAAATTAAAAAAAGACGTAAATTTCAGGTTAGCAGTCACCAGCCTAATAACAACAACGACAGGACAGAAAATGGAAGTACAAGACTTAACTAACAACCAAGGACTTTTGACATTAAAACTAGGAACTGCAAGAGCAATAGTATCATACAAAAACCTAATACATATAGTTCAGCTCCAGAAATATGAAGAAAACATTAAAGCAATAGGTAACTCACTAGAGGTCTTTAAGACCATTGACGGTTTCAACGACTCTCTCAAAGTAATACAAATTAAATTCAAACAACTACAAAGTAAACTCCAAACTCTATCACCTAATATAAGACAAAAAAGAGGACTGATTAGATTTTTAGATTAGATTTGATTTATTAATTCACAAAAAATAGTATTTACAAAAAAGAGGACTGATAAACGGACTAGGCACAGTTGTGAAAAGTATAACTGGAAATATGGACGCCGACGCAATAGGAAAATTGAAGAATTAACTCAAATACAAGATAATCTTGAAGAACAAGGAAGTAATCAAGATAGGCTCAATAAACAAATGATTAAAAGGTTTGATAACATTACGAACCATATAAACGACCAACAAAAACTTATTGAGAACTACTTGGTCAGAACTGAAAAAACGCTAGGAAACAGAATTAGAACCGAAGAAAACTCAATCAGATACATCCAATATTTAAATCAGATTAATTTTAACATAGAAATCTTAGCTAACATAGCAGAATCCATAATTCTCGCTAAACTAAATATTATTTCAAAACAAATCCTTAGTAATGACGAGTTAACTTTTATCTACCATTCCTTACGAAATCAATCAGTTGATATTAAATCAGACGAACATATCTATGAGTTGATGGAACTCCAGGCATATTATAACCACACAAATATAGTCTTCAACATCCAAATCCCAATCCTCAAGAAGGAAACATTCTCCTTTTTCCATTTAATCCCTATCCCAATAAAAAACAAACTACTTCCCACCAAACCCTTTTGCATCTTAAACAACAATGAAATTCAATATTTTGATAAAAAATGCGGAAAAATAGAAAACGTGTTCTATTGTAAAGCAACGACAACCCAAGATGTCAACATTGAAACCAGCTGCATTGCCAACCTGATCACAAACAGACCAGCACACTGCAACACACAAGATGTAGAAGATGAACACCAAATTTCCCAACCAGAACCAAACTATATTTTGTTCCTGAACAGCCCTAAGACAGAGATCGAATCAACATGTGGCCCTAAAAAACAATATCTTCAAGGCACATTTCTGATCAATTTCCTGAACTGCAGTATTGAAGTCAACCAAATAACGTACGAGAACACGAACAACCTTTTCTTTGAAGAAACACATATCTACCCAACATCGTTTAACAATGTCCACACGTCACCAATGCGGAACGTTAATCTCCAAACGCTAAGGAACTATCATTTCGAAAACAAAGATGCAATGCACTACCTTCAAAGAAATACTCAATGGAAAATAGTCATAAATTACTCCATCCTTTCAGCTATGACGATGTTTGGAGTACTCGCTATGATAACTTACCACATAAAAACTGCTGACCATTCATCTACATCATCATCATCCTACAACATCAACACAAACGATCAGCAAACATCAGCTCCTGCTTTCAACATCATGTTAGCTCCGGCAAAAGACGCTTACAGCCTCTTCACCCGTAAGCTAACTCCAGGGGGGGAGGAGTTACATGTCTAACCCCGGTCATTCACCAGCAACATTTCCCACAACCACAATATTATGTTCAAGTCAATTTAGCAACTTTATGTCATACAGTTCCAATTGTAATATTATATTTCACATTCCATATTAAAGTCAATAGCATTCACGTCACCTAGTTTCAGTTTGCCTTACCATCATAAATACTAAATAATTGTATCAATACAGTTCCAATTGTAATATTATATTTCACATTCCATATTAAAGTCAATAGCATTCACGTCACCTAGTCTTCAGTTTGCCTTATCATCATAAATACTAAATAAATAATTGTATCAAATAGATTTAAGCTTGAGTTTGATTTTGAATAATAGACACGAAAGGTGTTCGCCAAAAATTGAATAATTGTTTTTTTTTATGGAAATTCGCGGCTGACTACTTAACTCGCGCAGTTACATATTATTCTATATGAAACAAATTGAAAAACTGATTTCAGGCAATCGTCCAGTTTGTGGCAAAACACAAACTGAAGTTTCTCGAATCGACGACTGAATAGTTTCTGCATGGGCGCGCTGTCCCATATGAGTCAATAGGATTCATTTTTGCAACCAAACAGTTGCGAAACTGAAAGTTGCATGTGCGCGACTAGCCTTATCCTACCTTTTATAGTCAAAATTTGTGGCTATCTTAGCGCCACAACGCATACAACGCGTACTACGAAAACTATTTCATAGTAGTACTATTGGCGAATGGAGTCACGGCACCTAGCAGTCGGCGCGTGAACCCTATGAGGGGGATACATTTTTTTTCATTTTGACATTCAATGTATTTCCCATAAGAGAAAACCAAAAAAGGTCTGAAAAACATTGCTTTCACTAATTAATTTTCTATGAACACGTATTTATTTTATAGTTGCAATAGAAAAAGAATTTATGTAAGTTAGTTAATCAAGAAGAATATGTATCAGAACTTATGTATAACTTCCTATATTTTGCAGATGAAAAATGTAAACAAACCTGTATTGTTGTTGTTGCTTTCCAAAATGGATTCATGTCGTAAGCAAAATTGGTGTGATGTGCGTAGTCAGGGAAGGGGTTTGATAGACAAGAGTCAATTATGAAGATTTTTATATTATATATTTTACTACTGTTTTCTAATAAGTAAAAGCTTACGTCACCGAAACTTTGCAGTTATGTTTTTATGAAGATGTAGGTATAAAGTATTTCTATATATTTATGTATTGCGTTTGTGTATTTGTATTCTTGAGAAAAAAAAAGAGTACAAATATTTGTACACTATTTGTGCAACAGATCAATAAAATATATTCTGTGTTTAGAAACTAGCGAAGCTCATGGGGTCAATAACACCCTTTATTGAATAAATAAAATGTTGCGTTTAATTTTTTACAATTCTTATTTTAAAATTATATGTACTCTCCAAAAATATCAGGAAATAATAATACCCCTGGGACCAGGAAAATAAATACAGACTCTGATCGATAGTCTCTAGTACATGCTGTTTATAAGAAACGGCTATAAGTGGACAACTGAGCTCCCCCTCCAAGCTTTCCTGAGTGCGGGAGGGGATAAACCAAAACTAGGTATGTTCCTTTCTTTTCAAGTATATATGCTGATTTACTCACGTCAGCGTGCGAAGCGTATGATTTCGATCTAGAGACCGATTTAGAACGATTTTCGGATCTTATCCCTAGTAAAGCAGACAGTACCCCCTCCTCCAAATCTGACAAGGTTTCCATGGTGCAAACATATTATCATTAGCCGCGTTTTATTATCGCTCATAACCCATATGGTTCACCTCGTGAAAATAAAACGATGTGGGTTAGTGCAAAAGCAGTGCTGTATATCAGTCTCTTTTTTCTTATGTTTATTTGTTTTTCATGTAAGCACTTGTCTCTCTTCCTCTCTATTCCTTATACTGCTGACAAATCGCTGACATCCATTCACAATGGTAAATAGCCCTCTGCCGGCCAGAGTGAAAACCTCTATCTGGGTTATTGAAATTAACCTCGATAGAAACCTAGATCCCATGTTGTTTTTGTAATACATGTTAAAAGATAACCTCGACCCAGACCCAGAGATAATAAAACGCAGCTATTATTATTATCATTGCACAAAACCTCAACCCGTCAGGTTAATACTTTTTGTTGGTTTCAGTTCCAGGCCCATTATAAGGGGTAGTGGGCGGAGGGGAGGGGATAATGGTCCCGAAGCCAACACCAATTCATTGATACCCATATCGATGATCAAATATAGACCATATAATGAAAAATGACTATTATCGTACTTTGTTTGACTATTATCTTTGAAATGACTATTATCGAACTTACACCTTTCCCCGCCCCAACGCATTTGAGAGGAGGGAGAGGGTAAACGAGGAATGTGTCCCTGTGTTTTCAAGTATGCTGAATCCAGTGAGACCCCTCACATCATCATCCGATGGATGGTTCTCATTCTACAGGCCAATACAAATAGTAAGTTGGTAACCCCCTCCCCAAAATCTGACAGTGTTGCCAGCGTTGCAACGGGCTTTGAAAGTTAACTTAAAAGACGTGTTTTTAGTGTACACAAAATAAAGTCGTCAGGCTGAAGTAGAAGGTTGGTTTCAGTCACCCCCTACCACTAGTGAGGGGGGAGGGGAATAGGGGGGGGGGGAATCACATGTTCCTGAAGCCGAGCCCAATTCATCGATACCCCTATCTATGGTCAAGTATACACCATTTATGAGAAAATGCTATAAACGCATTAACACAACTCCCCGCCTCCCTACGCACATGGAAAAGAGAAGAAGGTAAACGAATAATGTTTTCCTATATTTGTAAGTGTGATGAATCCAACGAGACCTCTTGCGGTTTCGTCCGATGCTTGGTTCTCGATCCACAGGCCAATATATAAAAGACTGCGGAATTTAAA
This sequence comes from Dasysyrphus tricinctus, assembly GCA_963921185.1. Lineage (NCBI taxonomy): Eukaryota > Metazoa > Arthropoda > Insecta > Diptera > Syrphidae > Dasysyrphus > Dasysyrphus tricinctus. The sequence goes on along the minus strand of OY992534.1, from coordinate 47,456,517 downwards.
TGTGGTATATTAGCAACCCTTCTCCTCCAAATGTGACAGTGTTGCCACCGTCGCAATAATTCTTAAAAGTTACCTTAGGACATCGACTATTATTAAACAAAAACTCAATCCGTCAGGTTGAAGGAAAGGGTTAGTTTAAGCTTACAGACCCTTTCTAGTCGGGTGGTAACCCTGTTTTACTGCACTCTGACAGTGTTGCCATCGTGGCAACACTTCTTAAATTTTACCTTAGGATATGTTCTTTTCATATACTGAAGCTTAATCCGTCAGGTCAAAATGAAAGGTTGTAACGGAACCTGGGGTGTTAAGGTTAGGTAGCAAGGACTCAATTTTAAAAGACACCATACCATTTCCCAAAGGGGAGGTGCTAATACCCTCGATCTACAAATTAAAGCACATTATTGTTCTCCCTAAATCAATGAGCCCTCACTATCCTTCACTCCCTATGCCACCATTACGACCCTTAGCCTACAGGATGCCATTGGCCGATCCTGGCAGCAGGAGCGAAGGGAGTTCTGTGTACATCGGTTTGGCATGCTTGCTGAAAGCCATGGCTCTGCTCGTCGGCTGTGGGTGGATTCTTACCGTGTGTACAGAACAGTTGTTACGCATTTTAAAATCATGCCAATTCAAACAAAGTTGTTAAATATGAAGAAAAATTAATAAGGTTCAAAAATAATTTGAGACCGAAAACCCATCCCTTTTAAAAGAAAGAAGTACTATTATTTGATTTTTCCTTCAGGAGAACTGAGAGAGATAAAAATGAATGGCAACCCTAAAGAGTACAAGACCAGATGACGTTAGTCCTAGGATGGCTAATCCCCCCCACGGCATCACCATCGTGTGACACGTCCATGGCCACGATAAGTTTTGTTTGCGGTTGCCCCCTAATTTAAATGTCTGCAGTAAACTTAAATGCTTACCATCACTTCACCGCTAAAAGTTGTCCATGTCATCGACTTCAAGGGATCTTCTAAACGCCACCACATCCACCCTAAAGGAGCTTCTCACTATTCCATTTTAGTATAACCTAATATACATTCTACAAATTTAGAAGGCAACTTCCCATTTGAATAACGAATTCAGAAGACCTTGATTTCAAAAATCGTTATAATTCATTTTTTTTATTAAATTACATAAAAAGTTATAATAAGGGAGTTAAAAAAATATTTTTTATAAATTTTCGTATTTAATATAAATTTTCGATAACAAAAGAAAGTAATGTGTATTTAAATTAAGTAAAAAAAAAAACCAAAACAAAATTATAATCGTTCTAATTCGAGCTTAAATCGACTCGAACCAAATGTATGTATGTATGTAATGTTGTGTGTATTTCTTTGAACAAGAAGTTGAATGTATTCCGTTCTCTTTCTTATATTCTAGGTAATTTTCCATACAAAAATATTAATCTCTGAGGTGATTATGTGTATTCAAATTTGATAAAAAAATAAATTAATAGCACTAAACTTCGAATCCTAAATTAAATTCATATCCTATTCAAAAGATCGCCTAACATCCTATTTCTTTTCATTAAATCAAATAAAAACTTCAATTTTTCTTTCAGATTTGGTATGATTTACTCCTATGAGTATAATTCACTTTTTTTCAACTATCTGAACTTTAATAATTTATCACCTCCTTCTATAAGATCATTACTATAATTTTGAAATGGTTCTTGCACTTTATATTATAGCAACTTTTTTTCGAAATTAAACAAATTCAAATCAAAATAAGAGAATAGCACTTACCGCAAGCTTTTTCTTTCGGCTGAATTGTTTTTTTTTTTTTCTTGTTTTTTTTTCTGTACTTGTTGATAGAGTATTATCGATGAAAGTCCGCTGTCGAGGTGGTGCACCGCTTCGATGGGATGAATATAGATCAGCCTTACTCTCTTTTATTAATTGTTTGTATATTTATCTTCCTATAAAATTGGATTAAAATTTGAAAGCATTTAAATCGAAATCATTGCTATATATATATGTGTACATAGATTCTAATGAAAGACTAATAAACTAATAGAAACCTTTTTATAATAATAATACTAGAGTAAGAATCTTGTATTAAGTAGGTAGTAGTGTTTTTACTTAAGTTTTAATTAATTAAATACTTTCTCTCTTTTTTTTCTGTTTCTCTTTATAGTTTTTTTTTTTCTTTTTACGATTTACTTAAAATTGAAATATTATATAGCTTAAAAACGTTACTTGAATGAATTTATAAGGTACTTAGCTTTTGGTAATTAACTATTATTTGATGGATTTAACTGTAGATGTCGTAGGTTGCTGCTGATTTAGGGGTAGTTGATTAGTGTTGCTGTCGTATTTATTCGTTGTCTATGTTGTAGGTAGTTGCTGCTTGGTGTCGATGATTTTTTGTTTTGCTTTTGTTGTATTTTATGTAGTCTATGTTGTAGGGTGTTGCTGCTTGGTGTCGATGATTTTTGCTTCTGTTGTACGTATGTATGCTTATGTAGTCTATGTTGTAGGTATAAGTTGCTGCGTTGATGTCGATGATTTTTGCTCCTGTTGTTCGTATGTATGCTTATGTAGTCTATGTTGTAGGGTGTTGCTGCGTTGATGTCGATGATTTTTGCTTCTGTTGTACGTATGTATGCTTATGTAGTCTATGTTGTAGGGTGTTGCTACTTGAATGAATTTATAAGGTACTTAGCTTTTGGTAATTAACTATTATTTGATGGATTTAACTGTAGATGTCGTAGGTTGCTGCTGATTTAGGGGTAGTTGATTAGTGTTGCTGTCGTATTTATTCGTTGTCTATGTTGTAGGTAGTTGCTGCTTGGTGTCGATGATTTTTTGTTTTGCTGTTTAGTGTGGTTGTCGTATAGTTTTGCTGTCGTATAATAATGCGGTCTATGTTGAAGGTTTTTGCTGATTGGAGGTTTTAGAAGATGGAATGGAGTAAGCACGATGCGTCCTAGATATAGGGCTTAAAGTGTTGATGCTGGTGTTGAAATTTCGCCTGGGCTTGCCGAGCTAGTCCTGCTCTCAGATCAACGCTTTGAAGACGGACTATTTTTATGTTGGTGCCTGGATAGTTTGTAGTTTAAGATGGCGTGTAACTACTTGTGGTGTTGTTGGTAGTATGGGGTCTCGTGTTGGTGGTGGTTGCCTTTTTTTTTTGAGGGTGTGGCTACTTTGCGATCTATTTTGCTTAATTAGCCTTAAAGAATCCCAGAAAATACTCTTATGGGATTAAAGTTCGATAGGTATATACCTATCATGTGGCTTGCAACCACTTTCACGTCGGGTACAGTCTCTGTCCCTCGCGTTTGTAATGTCCTTTCTTGTGTAGGACCTAAAAACAGTGGTGTTCTCCAAACCACATTTGTAGCAAAAAAGGTTTCGTTGGGGCACTTGGCATTCAAAATAGGTATGACCTTTCTCCTTACAATTGAAGCAAATGAGGTTTTTAATATCTCTGTTTGCATTGAAAGCTTCAATGCTACAATCCCCTTCTTCGATGTCACCCGCTTCCAACTCAGAAATGTTTTTACGGACTTGTGGTGGGGGTTGCTGGAACTGATGTCTAACGGGCCGCTGTGAGCTGTGGTCTTGATTGTTGAGATATTTCTCTATGTTTCGACAAACATAGACCATCTCTGATAAACTATTTGTTTGAAATGTTATCAACAGCTCATCCATACGCCGTTTGACATTCAGCTTCAGCAACTCCACAATCTCATTGGGTTGTTTTGGGATCCGAAGTCTGCTGTTTAGCTGCTGTATTGCCGTATAAAAATAATCAAACGTTTCCGTAGACTGCTGGCGTCTGTCGAAGAGCTTACGGGACAGTTCAGAGTCAGTCTCCAAACTTCGAAACTGTTCTATTAATGCTAGTTTGAGTGTTTCCCAATTGGCATTTTGATTCGCTTTAAGATAAACCCAAAACCAACTTTCCACAGGCCCTGTTACAAAATGGTGGAAGTTTAGGACTATCTCTTCCCAACTGACATTATAACAACTTCTCAACCTTGTCAACCTAAACAAATAATCGTCCACAGTCATTTGCCTATTGTCAAACTTCAACCCCCATTTGTGAAAATGGTGGTATCTGTTTGAAATGGATGTTGCAGGAGCATTGAAAGTACTACCTAGTGGATTACTTAACGACAAGTTGTTAAGTTGACGCAAAAACTCATTAGCGTTTGTCGTGTTACCTGCGGAAGGCTCGTTGTTGCCTTGATTTGGAGGACGGGTAGTAGACTCATATTGTGGTTGAGTACGTCTTGGTGGATTAAGCGGTGGGTTTTGAGATGTCGTGTAAAGTCGAGGAGTGGCCAAAGGAGTTACAGCTGCTAACGTGCTGCGTACGATGTTCGCAACCTCATCGTGAAGATACGCCCTACTTCTTTCCGCTTCTGCTCTTAAAAACTCCATGTCCTTAGCACGATTCAACCCAATAATGTATAATGATTTTATTAGGTATAAATATAACTTTTTGAATAATCTTTTTGTAATATTAGTTTTATATAAATCTAAATTATCTTATAGACAAAATTAAATTAATACAAACTTAACATAACTATAATGAGAAAAAATTTTAATATTAAATTTAGTAGAAATGTGTTTTTATATGTTGGGTTGCTAATCTTTTAAATTGGTGAAAATTAGACTCCTCTTTGATCGCTCGCGGTAGGCTGTTAAACAGCTGTACTCCCTGGTACATAGTTGATTTTTGAGTGCTGGTTCGATTGAATCTTTCAAGACGAAAATCGTTTGCTGTCCTTAGGGAATATGGTTGTGATTCACTGACAGTTCTTAGTTTGTTTGTGAGATACTGTGGAAACAAATTATGCTTTACATTAAAAACAAATAATAATACCTTTAACATGATCCGTTGGTTTACGTTTAACCACAACAATGACTGTAACATATAATTTATCGGCGTATAAATATTGCACTTAAGTATTGCACGCATTGCTTTATTTTGTAGGATCTGTAACCTTTGCTTAAGTTCTATATTGCACATAAATAAGATAGTTGCACAGTAGTCAAAATGAGGTAAGATAATTGAGTTAAAAATCATAACTGAATTTGTGAAATTAAGCCTTTTGCGTAATCTACACAGCAAACCTACTTTCTTACTAATTTTTGCACATACATAATCTGAATGATCTTTAAAATTTAGGTCCTTATCAATAATAACACCTAAATATTTTGTTGACGACACTTGCTCAATCTTTTCACTGCCAATTTCTAAGTCAATTGTTTCATTAAAGTTTATGGTCATGAACTTGGTTTTTGATATGTTTAATTTCAGTTTGTTCATACATAGCCAATTGTATAAGTTGTCCAAATCTTCTGTTATATTTGACCGAACATCATTAAAGTTATCAAAGTCTATATATAATAATGTATCATCCGCAAAAATTGCACATTTAAACCACTTTCAAACTGAAGTTATGTCATTAATATAAAGTAGAAATAAGTCTCCTCCTAAGTTCGATCCTTGTGGTACTCCAATGTGTACTTGCTTTTCGTTCGATTCCACATCTAGTATCTTTGTTATTTGGGATCTGCCACCTAAGTATGATTGAAACTATCTTTTTTCATTTCCCCTTACTCCGTACTTTTCCATCTTGTCAATTAAAATTTCTCGGTCGATTGTTTCGAATGCTCTTTTAAAATCAAGGAATACCGTTAAAATTTTCCGTTTTTCATCAATCAGTTTCTTCCAATTATGGATAATGCTCACTAGGGCTGTTTCACATGAGTGGCCTCCTCTAAAACCTGATTTATATTTATACTTATATTTATTAATCCGTTAAATACTAACGTTAAACACATACAAATTATACATTATACCATAAGGGTTATACATATTATATTACAATATTGTGTTAAAAAAGGTTTCTTTAAATTTCATACATTTTAAATTGTCATTAATAGATGTAATCAAAAAGTAATATTTATTGAAAACTGAAATCAATTGATTTAGAGGACTATTGACACCATAGTTTGATCTGCTGAATATAGGACATATAGGTAGTTGCCTTCTTATGCTTACTTGACTATAGCTGAAATTTAATCGACACAGAGCTGATGAAGATGTTATTGAACCGTTCACTATTCCAATTATGTAACATAGCTGTAGGTACTGCCTATGTTTCGAGAGCGAAGGTAGGTTTATCAACTTGAGTCTTTGAATATAGGGGGGTAGAGACGTTCTTTGGGACCACGGAAGAAAACGAAGACAGAACCGCATAAACCTCCTTTGAACTGCCTCCAGTCTATTGATGTGCACAGAGTAGTATGGCGCCCATACGACACACCCGTATTCGAGGACTGGTCTCACAAATGATATAAAAAGAAGAGAAGATTGTTGTTCAATTAGAATTTTGTTTAACTGAATGTGCTTATTAAGTTGTTTGCTTACAGTTTTTTCTATCACTTTCTCTAATGTAGGTAGCATGTTGATTGGTCTAAAGTCTGAAGGTGTTTTTGGATTTGTAACTTTAGCGACTGGGATAACCACAGATTTTTTAAGAGATTGCGGAAATATTCCTGACTCAAATGATTCATTTATTATACTTAAAATTTCATTACCAATTAATTCAAAATTATCTAAAAATATTGCAGAGTTGTAACCAAACACATCTTTTTTGTTATTCATTTCTTTGATTGTATTTTTAAGATCGATAATAGATATTGCACTGAAGAAAAAATTTACTTGAAGAGGACGTATATTTGACACATATGGGACTTGCATTATTGAATGATTTATATGTACGACACTATTAATAATAAAGTCATTCAGGTATTCTACTATTGCACTTGGATTTCTTATTATTGCACCATTTATTTCTATTTGAGTAATCTCTTTAGATTCACTTACTAATACTAAGCTTTTTATTGGACGCCATAGTCCCTTTTGATCACCACTTTTAGAAGCTACTTTGTATTGCACATAATTGTTTTTAGCCTTATTAATAGATTGTTTATACTTATTTCTAATCAGTCTATATGTGTTCCAGTCTTCTCTGCCTTTTGTTATCATAGCTCGATTATATGCACTTATTTTCCTACGATTTAGTGTGTTAAGTTCATCAGTATACCACGGTGCAGAACCACTATTATAAATAATTTTGAAACCAGACATCTCATTCATTATGTTATTTAACTTTTCAAGTAATATTTCTGCTCTATCTATTTCTTCTATATGACTTTCATTCGAATAATTTCTCCATAGCTCTTTGAAATGCACAGGTCTATATTTATTTACTTTTATTCGTTTGTTACCTCTATTGATATTTTGCTGGCTTCTTATTTGAATTACTATTGTTTCATGATCTGTTATTTTAAGGTTTTTATCCACTTTTACTTCAATGCTATCATAATAAGTTATAACATAATCAATAAGCGTTTCCGAGGTTGGTGTTATTCTAGTTGGTTCAATTACAAGTTGTTTAAATGAATTATCATTGATAAATTTACACATTTTATCCTTTTCACGTGTTTGTTGCAAAAAATCTATATTCATATCACCGACTATAATAACATTTTCTGATAAATTAATAGTTCGCTCAAACCACTGTTCAATGTTATCCATGAAGGTGTTTACTGAAGAGTTTGGTGATCTATAAACTACAATAAGAATTAACGACACTTCACAAATCCATACTTTAACTGCAGCTACCCACATACAATAGTCTATACTAGATGTACTTATAAGTTCAAACTGTATGCACCGTTTAATGAATAGTAAAACTCCTCCTGTATGCCTTGAGTTTGAATCACAATTTACAATATTAAAGTTTGATAAAGAATATTCAGTTTTTTCAATATCTTTCGTCAAACATGTTTCCGAAAGTAAAAGGATATCAGGGTTTTTATTTGCTATTAGTAATTCAATTTCTGCTAGATTACTTAAAACACTTTGAGCGTTTAAATATATGCACTGAATATACTTAATTGGTTGCTAATAGTATTTATTTTTTTCAACTTCTACTTTTCGTCGATAAAGGTCACATCTGTGATCAAAAGCGTTGTGATTTGTATTAAGGGACAGGTCATGGATTTGATTTGCATTAATGCAGTTAGCACATACAGGTACTTCATTTTTCTTTTCACATTCACTAATTCTATGGTCACCAGAACAATGCGAGCACTTTTGGGTTTTCTTGCACTGGGTTGACTGGTGGTTAAAGCCTAAGCATTTATAACACCTTTTCACATAGAATGACTCGAGCACCCTATATTTTCCCCAAGCTACTCGTAACCATTTTGCTTCCATTATTTTTTTAAATACATCAAATTTAACTTCTATTATTGCATTAAATCTTATTTGCTTTATTGATTTGGTTTCGTATATAACTTTAAACGAGATTTCGTCACAATGTAAGAAATCATTATTTAATTTCAATTGATTTATCAATTCTTCTCCAGAATATTTCTTAGGCAGACCGAATAATTTAATTCTAAAATCCCTTATTTTTGGAACTTCAACTTCATATTGTTCTCCCATTTCCTTTTCCATATTACATTTTAAAACTTCAGTCGACTTTACATTTTCACATGCTACTAACACAGCTCCATTATTTCTAGATTTAATTTGAGATACTTGTATTCCGACAGGATCGATTTTTTCTAACATTTCACTTTTTGTTTTACTGGCATCTTGATTTCCTGTTTTAGGTTTTAAAATTAATACAGGATCACGATTTTTTATTTCTTTTAATTTATCAGCATATGTTGGTCTCACTACACGATTAGGATTTATTGCAACATGTTGCTGATTATTGTTTATGTTCTGCAATGCACTACTTATTTCTTTTAAGCTGTCACTTTGAGCATCAATTTTACTATCTAACTCTTTCACACATATCTTCACTTCTTTCATATTTTCATTTAATGATGTTAATGCATTCTTGCAATCTGAACACAATACACATACATTTCTTTTTTCTTCAAGAGCTTTTAATAGGTATTTGTCACCAATACAGGTAGTATTGTATTGTATTGTATTTATTTATTTAGCATACTTAAGTATTTTCTATTATATTACATAATTGTACATCTTAAAAACTATTTTTTACAAATTCTTTTACATTGCGCTTATATATATTAAAATTTGTTTCTAGTTTAACATGTTCTGGCATGGAATTAAATATTTGAAAGCCTTTAAAAATTATACTATTTTGTGTAATTGTATTTCTATAAGGTGGTAGTCGCAAATTATTTACATTTCTTAATTGATATGGTTGTACTTCACCCACATACCTAATTAAATTACTAAAAAAAGTAGGCAAATCACCCATTCTCATTTTTTGAATAAACAAAAGAACATCTACTACCAATTGTTGTTTAACGCTCAACCATTTAAGACGACTTAACATATTCAATATACTTGTATAACGATTACAATTTAAAATAATTCTCATTGCTTTGTTTTGCAGTTTTTGCTATCTATAGATGTTACTATCACTTAACAGAAACAGTACAGATGAACAATATTCAAAATGTGGTTTGATTATAACGTTGTATACTCTAACAGACGCATTAAAGTCCAATTTGCTTCTAATTCTACGAAAAACACGACCGCAAGAACCACTACATTGGATTGTTGCAGTGTTCCGTGTATTCTTTTTACATTCTTTGCAATCAAAGTTCATTTTTCTTTCTTTCTTTTTTTTTGTTTTAAGTCAATAAAATAAATAATAAGATTAACTAATATTTCGATTAATTAATCAATAAAAATAAATAAACAAATGTTCACTTTTTCCACCAAATTTATTATTATTTTTTTCTTTTTATTCTTCAATTTTGTATGAATTTATGAGCCTTAACGAGAGCGCGACGCACATCGGTTGGCTATCACAATAACTCTGATTTGGAATAGCCGCAGTAACCACTTCTTCGATGTAATCCGTCAGCAATTCATCCTCCTCCTCAACAGTAGTTGGATCTACGTGACCAACCGCCCCTTGGGAATGAGAATCGCTAACGTTTGAATCCTGGTTGGACCTATCTTCTTCTTGTGCTAGTATAGAAGCAGCCCCTTCTAGCTGATCAATCTGTGCCGTTGTCTGACCTTGCGCCGTATCGTTTGGGTTTCCGATGAGGGTACTGCGGAAGCTCTAACGCTTTCGAAATTCCACGAAAGAAAATCTCCGCTTAGACATTTTGTTGAAAAACCAGATAATATTCAGAAGAAAACTAAACGACCTTAAAATTAAAGAATCTCAGGAATTTTCTCAGCCTAACTCAAAAAAATCTAAAAGCTAGGTTAGAAATTAATAGCAAAGAAAACTAAGTAGGTATTGAAGGAAATAAATCAAGCTAGGAAAAAATAAAAAATAATGAGAGAAGAGCAGGATGCCAGATATTTTAACAATATCTTAACCTTATCTAATTAATTTAATGTTTAATATGTTTTATTTAAATAAACTTATTCAAAAACAAAGAATTATAATTAATAGGTAATCAAAACAAACAGAACCCCAAAACCAAATATCTAAATCCAAAAAAACTAAATATCTTAGAAAAAAAATATCAAGAGAAAAATATAAACCAAAGCAAATATTGACTCGAAATCCAAAATCAAAATAAAAAAAATATAAAGCAAGCAATAAAATTAATCAATGAATCATAAAAAAAAATAGCAAAAGAAACAAATTATTTAGTATACAAAGATGTACAACTATAACTTATAAAAAAATATTTTTTTTGTTTGGAATTTTCAAAATTTCAAAAAAAAACTTAACTTTAAATTTGTTGGGTGTGTGTATTTCATAAACATTAAGGGTGGATATGGCAGGTCAGAAACCCTTGTGGACTGATCGATATGCAGATGAACATGACAACTATTTACTCTCATAGAATTCTCTCTTTTCTCGGTCTCTCTCACTTCTTAAAAATAGAAAAACTCAAATAATCTCCACCAACAGAAAAGGGAAATTTTATTGTACTCCAAAGTTAGCTGATAGGGTGTTCCAAATTTGCTCCATATCAAAGGAAGTATAAAGAACTCGCATCCAAAAGTCACTTCCAAGACATAACTTTTGTGTCGAGCTCCCATAAGTTCCTTATAAAACAAGCCAAATCATCAAGCAAACCACAAACTTCGAACCATATAATCAAAATTTGGAATTACTTTAGCATTGGAATGTACTTTAAATTATAATGAAATCAACCGCTGAAACTTGAGTTGAACGCTACAGACTGAGCAGGGATAGTAACACCCACCCACTGGATTAACCCACGGCTACTACGGGTTCATAATTAAGTAAACAAAAAAAAATTTTATTTTGTATAAAACAATCCATCACAAAAAAAATCAGAAAATGACAGTAAAAAAATACTTTTCTTTGGTGAATCCTTCTTCTTTGCAAAAAGGACGATTTCGGCCCCACGTTGGGCGCCACCTGTAACGGAACCTGGGGTGTTAAGGTTAGGTAGCAAGGACTCAATTTTAAAAGACACCATACCATTTCCCAAAGGGGAGGTGCTAATACCCTCGATCTACAAATTAAAGCACATTATTGTTCTCCCTAAATCAATGAGCCCTCACTATCCTTCACTCCCTATGCCACCATTACGACCCTTAGCCTACAGGATGCCATTGGCCAATCCTGGCAGCAGGAGCGAAGGGAGTTCTGTGTACATCGCTTAGGCATGCTTGCTGAAAGCCATGGCTCTGCTCGTCGGCTGTGGGTGGATTCTTACCGTGTGTACAGAACAGTTGTTACGCATTTTAAAATCATGCCAATTCAAACAAAGTTGTTAAATATGAAGAAAAATTAATAAGATTCCAAAATAATTTGAGACCGAAAACCCATCCCTTTTAAAAGAAAGAAGTACTATTATTTGATTTTTCCTTCAGGAGAACTGAGAGAGATAAAAATGAATGGCAACCCTAAAGAGTACAAGACCAGATGACGTTAGTCCTAGGATGGCTAATCCCCCCCACGCATCACCATCGTGTGACACGTCCATGGCCACGATAAGTTTTGTTTGCGGTTGCCCCCTAATTTAAATGTCTGCAGTAAACTTAAATGCTTACCATCACTTCACCGCTAAAAGTTGTCCATGTCATCGACTTCAAGGGATCTTCTAAACGCCACCACATCCACCCTAAAGGAGCTTCTCACTATTCCATTTTAGTATAACCTAATATACATTCTACAAATTTAGAAGGCAACTTCCCATTTGAATAGCGAATTCAGAAGACCTTGATTTCAAAAATCGTTATAATTCATTTTTTTATTAAATTACATAAAAAGTTATAATAAGGGAGTTAAAAAAATATTTTTTATAAATTTTCGTATTTAATATAAATTTTCGATAACAAAAGAAAGTAATGTGTATTTAAATTAAGTAAAAAAAAAACCAAAACAAAATTATAATCGTTCTAATTCGAGCTTAAATCGACTCGAACCAAATGTATGTATGTATGTAATGTTGTGTGTATTTCTTTGAACAAGAAGTTGAATGTATTCCGTTCTCTTTCTTATATTCTAGGTAACTTTCCATACAAAAATATTAATCTCTGAGGTGATTATGTGTATTCAAATTTGATAAAAAAATAAACTAATAGCACTAAACTTCGAATCCTAAATTAAATTCATATCCTATTCAAAAGATCGCCTAACATCCTATTTCTTTTCATTAAATCAAATAAAAACTTCAATTTTTCTTTCAGATTTGGTATGATTTACTCCTATGAGTATAATTCACTTTTTTTCAATTATCTGAACTTTAATAATTTATCACCTCCTTCTATAAGATCATTACTATAATTTTGAAATGGTTCTTGCACTTTATATTATAGCAACTTTTTTTCGAAATTAAACAAATTCAAATCAAAATAAGAGAATAGCACTTACCGCAAGCTTTTTCTTTCGGCTGAATTGTTTTTTTTTTTTCTTGTTTTTTTTTCTGTACTTGTTGATAGAGTATTATCGATGAAAGTCCGCTGTCGAGGTGGTGCACCGCTTCGATGGGATGAATATAGATCAGCCTTACTCTCTTTTATTAATTGTTTGTATATTTATCTTCCTATAAAATTGGATTAAAATTTGAAAGCATTTAAATCGAAATCATTGCTATATATATATGTGTACATAGATTCTAATGAAAGACTAATAAACTAATAGAAACCTTTTTATAATAATAATACTAGAGTAAGAATCTTGTATTAAGTAGGTAGTAGTGTTTTTACTTAAGTTTTAATTAATTAAATACTTTCTCTCTTTTTTTTCTGTTTCTCTTTATAGTTTTTTTTTTCTTTTTACGATTTACTTAAAATTGAAATATTATATAGCTTAAAAACGTTACTTGAATGAATTTATAAGGTACTTAGCTTTTGGTAATTAACTATTATTTGATGGATTTAACTGTAGATGTCGTAGGTTGCTGCTGATTTAGGGGTAGTTGATTAGTGTTGCTGTCGTATTTATTCGTTGTCTATGTTGTAGGTAGTTGCTGCTTGGTGTCGATGATTTTTTGTTTTGCTGTTTAGTGTGGTTGTCGTATAGTTTGGCTGTCGTATAATAATGCGGTCTATGTTGAAGGTTTTTGCTGATTGGAGGTTTTAGAAGATGGAATGGAGTAAGCACGATGCGTCCTAGATATAGGGCTTAAAGTGTTGATGCTGGTGTTGAAATTTCGCCTGGGCTTGCCGAGCTAGTCCTGCTCTCAGATCAACGCTTTGAAGACGGACTATTTTTATGTTGGTGCCTGGATAGTTTGTAGTTTAAGATGGCGTGTAACTACTTGTGGTGTTGTTGGTAGTATGGGCTTTCGTGTTGGTGGTGGTTGCCTTTTTTTTTTTTTGAGGGTGTGGCTACTTTGCGATCTACTTTGCTTAATTAGCCTTAAAGAATCCCAGAAAATACTCTTATGGGATTAAAGTTCGATAGGTATATACCTATCATGTGGCTTGCAACCACTTTCACGTCGGGTACAGTCTCTGTCCCTCGCGTTTGTAATGTCCTTTCTTGTGTAGGAGCTAAAAAAAATTTATTTTTGCTGTTTAATAATTTTAACTTTTCTGTTTTTCTTTCTTTTAAATTCACCTTTTTAGTTTCACGTTGTCTCCACTTTTATAAAAAAATAGGTTCCTTCGTTTGTTAAATTTTGTTTTTTTTTTCGTGCACTAAAGCGACTGTACTTTATTTTAATTTTATTGTTTAACTCGCCAAACCACGCACGACCAACAATTTTGGATACCAGACACCAACTGACGATTTTTCTGCAGTTCTGCACCTCCAGCGCTCTTTCAAAGTTAACGAAAGTTAATATTTCCATCATGGAAGTGGATCCGGCCACTTTTCTCATCATTTTTCTATCCGACTTTAAATTATAAAAATCTAATTTTAATATTAAAATTATTCACTGAATTTTTCACATATAAATGTGGCAGAATTGTTTATTTTTGGTCAAAATTCGCGAAATATGAGAAGTGATAAACAAAATTTCACCCATACTATCATATGTTTTGGTTTTAGTTAACGAACGTGGGTTTCACTTTAGTTCCTTTTTATGTTTATCGTCTCATCATATCCCTTAATCCTTCATCCTTCGTAGTCTGAACAAGAGTTGACCGAATCCTTCTATACCATAGCATGGCCCAGAGGGCTTGTCGGTAGAACTCGTGCCTTTCTTGGAGCTCAGGTTCGATTCTTACCGTCATCCTCATTTTTATTTTAAAATTATTTACTTGTTCTTTTTTTATTTTTATATTATTATTTAGATTTCCCTTTTTTTTACATTTATCCCTATCCGGAGGTGATGATTCCCACTGTTTTTAAAACATCCTTTTCAATTTATGGTAGCTTTCCCTATTTAACGTCCCACAAATTACTACGATGAAATCTATTCAAATAACTACTGATTTAAATACATTGAACCGGTTCAAATCGGTTGGTCAACAATTCAAGTCATCCACGAACTATACTATAGATTTTGGTTACCTTTAACATTAGAATTCAAATTTTTGTTTACCTCAACTGTTATACAACCTACTTCCTACAAGGTATGTCCCCATATCGTGCACTAACGTCCCTACTAATAACAGAAGAATGGACAAATTCATTATTTATACTGGCAGCTTTTCACCAGTCGTGTGAGTTCGGTATAACGAAGAAGCATTTAAAATATTTGCATACTTCCAAACCAAACAATTCTGTACGTTAATTTGTTTAAAAAAAGGACTTCCTTATTGATTACAAAAATCGGTTTTGAAAAACAAAAACAAAATTTTACACTATTTTCCGAAAAAGAAAAACGCAATAATTTTTTATTTTTATAATTAAAACTTTATTGTATGCATTTCGGCGGCGGTTAACGTGCCATCATCAGCTTCACGCTTATAAACTATGAGTTTGCCATCATCAGCTTCACGCTTATAAACTATGAGTTTGCCATCATCAGCTTCACGCTTATAAACTATGAGTTTATAAGCGTGAAGCTGATGATGGCACGTTAACCGCCGCCGAAATGCATACAATAAAGTTTTAATTATAAAAATAAAAAATTATTGCGTTATTTTATGCACTTCGGCGGCGGTTAACGTGCCATCATCAGCTTCACGCTTATAAACTCATAGTTTATAGTTTATATAGTGCATACCTACAATAAAGTTTTAATTATAAAAATAAAAAATTATTGCGTTTTTTTTTTTCGGAAAAAAGTGTAAAATTTTGTTTTTGTTTTTTAAAACCGATTTTTGTAATCAATAAGGAACTCCTTTTTTTAAACAAATTAATTATAAAAGATTACAAACATGGTTCCGTGTAGAGTAAATACACTCAAACATGATAATTCTGTACGTATGTAGGTAAAAATTCTTAAAATGTTTTTTTTTTTTAATTAAATTAGTAAATATCTATGCAAGAAATTTTCATTCCAAACAAAAATTTTGACATGTATTTGAAAATCTTCATTTTCAATACAAACATAATTAACAAAGAAAAAAAAAACTATTCATTTTTTAAATAATCTTGCTACGGCTCTGTGTTGCTTTTTTTCTCAAACGAGTATTGGTGTTGTTGTTTCTCGTTGAAGAGGTAGTTTCTTTACATTTTTCATCTTAAATTTAAGGCATTTGAGGCGTTAATTTTGATTTATTTTTTGCTAGATTTTTAAACTTACATGATTTGTTATTCTATTGCAATCATAAAAGTTGTATCCGTTTATATAAAAGTTATTAGAAAAAGTAACATGAATATGAATCTCTTTTGCTTTTCTCTTATGGGAAATACATTGAACGTCAAATTGGAAAAAATTGTATCCCCTTGATAGGGTTCATGTACTGAAATGCAGGTGGTGTGGAAAGCAACTTACCAGGGGCCTATTTCTGCGCTACTACATCAATTACATCAATTACATTTTACAGCTTCATCCTACAACTACGCCAGTTACATTTGTAATTTGTTAAACTTTTGTATCTTTAATTTCATAACTCCAGTTGTATGTTTGAATCAGACAAATATAAATGATGTAGTTAAAGGAATTTAATGTACGATGTAACGGGTGATTTTTTAGCTGGTTTGGTTTTGGCAACACTGGTTTTGACAGCTGACGTGTGTTTAGTACCTTGTGTCACTGTCAAACAGCTTCAGTTTGGTTTGCAATTTAACCATGGATCGTCTTACAAATGAACAACGCTTGCAAATTATTGAATTTTACTATCAAAAAAGCTGGCAGAGGATCCGCTTTTTTATCGAAAAATTGTGTTCAGCGATGAGGCTCATTTTTGGTTGAATGGGTACGTAAATAAGCATAATTGCCGCATTTGGAGTGAAGATCAGCCAGAAGCATTGCAACAGCTACCAATGCATCCCGAAAAAGCCACTGTTTGGTGCGGTTTATGGGCCGGCGGCATTATTGGGCCATATTTCTTCAAAGATGATGCGAATCGCAGCGTTACTGTCAATGGTGAACGCTACCGAGCGATGATAACAAACTTTTTTTTGCCCGAAATGGAAGTTCTTGACTTGCATGATATGTGGTTTCAACAAGACGGTGCCACATGCCACACAGCACGCGAAACAATGGAGCAATTGCGAGGCGAGTTTGGTGAACAGTTAATTTCACGTTTCGGGCCGGTCAATTGGCCGCCTAGATCATGCGATTTGACACCATTAGATTATTTTTTGTGGGGGTATGTCAAGGCTAATGTCTATAGGGACAAGCCCGCTTCGGTTGACGCACTGGAAGCCAACATCCATGCATTCATTCGTGAGATACCGGCCGATATGTGTGAAAGAGTATGCCAAAATTGGACTCAGCGGATGGGCTACCTGAGACGCAGCCGCGGTCAACATTTGCATGAAATTATCTTTAAACATTAAATTGCAAGGTTCAAACTATCGATTCAAATAAATATTTTATTCATTTTTTCGAATTTTTTGTGTTTTTTTTTTTTTTAAGTTCTAAACCTCTTAAAAAATCACCCTTTAGTTGATGTAGCTCTGTTGTAGTAGCGCTGAAATAGGCCCCAGGTGTCAATAGATTTTATATACAAAGATTTCACTGATATTTTAATATAGACCCCGACCTTCCAAATTTGTTTAGTGTTTGAGTTACCTGGTTCTTCACGGCCGCCACGGATTTATCCTTTTCATTTGGGTAAATTTATTTAAAAATAAATTGTGTAGCGTATTGTGAAGAAATATAACGTTTAAGAAATTAATTGTTCAAACAAGCGAAGTAGGAGTAGCGAAAGGTTAGCCTTATTCCATGGATTAATTGCAAAATGTTACTATTAAAACAAAATTTCTGCTATGTGACGTTTACTATGCTTAACCACCGAAGGAGATGGTTTAGCGAAGGAATAAGCAGCATACTCTTTTTTTTTGTTGGCGTTGGTATCAAAAGATTTACATTTTCAATAACATTTTATTTATATGCACAATGATTTTATTAGGCTCTGAAGAATATAAAGCAAAAGGTTATTTATAAATGGTTTGGTCAATTTTTATGAACTTCCTTTGTCGTTGGTGCTCCAACTCTCGCTTCTTTTCCTTTTTTAATTAAATTTTCCCAAATACCTTATAATAATTTAGATAGACATATACCCCGATTACACGCCGCGAAACACTGTGTCGATGCATAGTGTCGATAAAGTTTTTTTGTCGTGTAAAAAGGAGATATACCGACACAGTATTTCGAGTAGTATTGCACCGGTATAGTATGCCGATGCTGACGCCGAGGTATGTAAAAAGGAACGGAATGGTTTACCGATGCGGTTTGTTGTTGTTTTTTAGTTTGCCTGTTGCTGGATTATTTTGAAATGAGTTTTTTTATTTATTAAATTGATATTAAAGGATAATGCATTATAGCAGAAACTGATAAATGTATCTGGGCTCATTCAGAATGAGTGTTTTGACAGCCCCACATCGACACAATGGGTGTGTAAATGCCCATACAGAATCGAATTGCTTTGTCGGTAAGGTGTTTCGATGCTGGCGTGTAATAGGGGTAATAAACAAGAAAATTTTTGGGTATGTTTGGTAACTTGAAATTTTAAAATGTCAAAACCCATACGGAAAAAAACCCAAGCTTCCGAAACTTGGTACAAATTTCAAGATACTTAACAAGCCTCGTACGGTAAACGTCACCTTACTATTCCACGAACATAAATTTTTTTTTAATGAGAAATTTTAACCTGTGGCTTAACTCTTATTCCATGGTTTAGTAAAATCGTGGAATAAAGATAGAATAAGCGATTTTTATTAATAGCGCTGATAAAAATTAACATACCTACTAAAGATATTAACCCCCAGTTTCACAGTGGAAGTTTAAACTAAAGTTTAGCTGAACCTGAACTGCAGTTCAATTTTTAAGTTAATCTCGTTGTTTCACAGTGCAAAATGAGCTTCAGAACACTGTGAAACCGAATAAGTTGTTGAACCTAAGTTTAACCCAAAAGTAGAATTTACTTGCACTATGAAACTGGGGGTAAATACCTAGGTACCAAAAAGTAACAGATTATAAAGCTTGTTGGAATTCAAAAGAAGTTTTAATAAACTAGATGGCCACGAGAGACAAAGAAAACCGTGCCGATCCAAAATCGGTTGTATTTGGGATGTATCAGCCACCGATCCAATTGGCTTTTCAGCCAATCTAAAAGCTTAGCTTAGCTTTTTTTTACATACAAAAATTTGTGTATAGTAATACATACCTACCTAATGTTTGGCTCAACTTTCCATTACGGTAGCACGAATTTTCATACGCGGATACTTTTATTCGGTAGATTTATCCTTCAAAGTAATAAATATCGTAATTTAAAAGTGAGGAAGCTTTTATTTATATTTATAATTAATTTTTTAAGTCCAAAAAACTGTTGACATAGGCGCCTCCCAGGCAACTGAACATACCCTAAGCGGAGCGACGGAGTCGCGGGAGCGGGACAGAGGACCCAAAACGGTAGTTAAAATCCTGAGAACCCGCGAAGCGGCCCAGGCAAGGTACTTCTAATCATTAGCCTTGAAGAAAAGAAATATGTAATTCGCAAAAATGTACTAAAAAATCATAAATTTTGTTTTAGAAATGTTTCCTCACCGTAATGTTTTATAGTTATTCTATTAAGACCCTTAGTTCACTATAAAAAAAATCAAGAGTCTAGGCGTTCTACCGTAATGGAATGTCTCCCCCATATGTAAAGCTTCCTACTCAATTGAGGCTATTATAGTTCAATAATCAACAAGCTAATTTAAAAAGAAAACAAAATCAAAAGTACAAAATTTAATCAGTCTTATGGGAAAAAACTTATGAAAAATGAGATATTTACGCAGAAATATGCGTATTTCTACTCGAAGATAAGATAATTTAATTAATCGAAGAAGAAATATATTTTGACTTACCATTCACCCTCTTATTTTAACGTGTTTGTTTACCTTCTATTTTTTTGTAATAATAAATTCCATTTCGTGGTTCCTTGCGTTTTGATAGTTTATATTCTCCACTTGACTGTCACTGCGAGAATCGCCGATTGGTTTCATAAAAAGATGACTACGGAAAAGTTGATTTAATAAATTAGTTCCCAAAATGTGAACTTAACAAACACTGCAAGAGAATAATTTAAAGGACCAAAAAGCGACGTACTTCAGTCCAATGAAAATTAAATAAAAATAATCAAATGGGCATAATTACAAAATCATATTCAACCACAGTACACAATATAATAATATGTTTACTGTGACATTCAACAACAGAACGCCAGATTCTTAAGCCATGAGGAAGAAAAAGAAACCGAATAAATTGAACGTGATAGAGACGATACAAGTAAGGCACTTCATCAACTATAATGAGGAATTTTTTTATTATTTGCTTCTTTTAATTTTTTTTTTCTTAAGAATCAATTCACTGATAATTTAATCTAATTTAAGATTACCAAACCGACTTTTTCACGACGATAAATTTATGATAAATTATAAAATCAAATTGAAAATATCTTATGCAAACCTCAGACACGACAAACGAAACGAGAGATGGAATAAAAGCTGAAAAAATTAAGTTTTCACTTTTTGTTTGTACAAAAAGCAGCAGGGAAACGTCAAAAAAGCCAAAGGGTGCGTTCATCGGCAGAAATCTGAAAATTCCGTACTTCAAGGACGGTGTTCACATTGGACTGACTCCTCCGATAAATTTTGACATTCATCCAACTTCTTTTGTTCAGACACAAACTAATGTGAACACCAACAGATACTACGTTTACAAGCAGAATCGAGAGCTCGAGTTGAAATAGGGTCGAATATTAAACCCAGGTTTTTCGTTACTTGAGTTGAGTGCTCCATTTAGAGTTGAGTTGAAATGGTATTGAGATTCCAGAAAAATTAATGGCATTAATGTATTTATTTTAATGCAAAGCAAATATAATTGAATTAACACGAGTACTTTACTACACTTATCTATTTAAACAAAACTATATTTGAAGACAAACATACAAATAAACAGACCAAAGTGTATTATCTGTAAGGCCAACTCCTCGACCCAGGTTTTTCGTCACAAATTTCGACTCGACTCAGCTCCCCGAGCGGAATCGAGTCGAATCAAGCTCATTTCAACTCGAGCCAGGTATACAAAGAGTTGAAGCTCGCTTCAAGCTCGCTTCAACACCACATGTAAACGTAGTAAGACTCACTTTAAAGTTGAGAAGTCGTTTAGACTTTAGAGAAAACACAAATCCGATCTCGTTGAGGGATTAATTAATTTGTTTTTCGTTCCTAAACTTTAATTTCTTTTATTGTCAAATGAAATAAAACTGAATTGTGTAGTATTTGTTTGCCAAGGAAAAAGTACAGAGAGAGAAAGCAGTTGTCACAAAAGAAAACGTCAAAAAAAATACATAGATTTTCAAAAAATTTAAAATATTCTGCCTGTCCTTCCCATCTCTTTCTCACCATCAAGTGAGAATGAGATAAAGTACAGAGACGTCAAAAAAAGTCGGAGGAGTCAGTCCAATGTGAACACCGTCAAGCAAATTCACTGAAGTGCGTTCTTTTCTTAAAGTGGGATAGTGTGGAATGACTATTATAGCCATTGCTTATCACAGTACACATATTAAAGGTAATATCTTCCGAGTTTTCATTTTCGTTCAAGTTCGCGCATGTGTCAAAATTTCAGAGACCCCTGTCAGTTTATTGTGTGTGTACTGTGACATTTTCAACACTTTCCAAGTTTAACATTTAGATTTTCAGTTTTCTCAATTTTCCAAACCTCTGATTGGCCAGAATTCAGAAATCTGAAGATTCAGTACTGAAATTGAGGCATTGAATGTACCCATTGTCAATTTGACAAGGTCTCTGAGAATTGATTTGTTTTTTATGTTCAGTATCTGACAACCGATTTTTAAAAACATGCGCAATATATTACCTTTAATATGTGTACTGTGATTGCTTATAGCCATTGGCTATAATAGTCATTCCACACTATCCCACTGAGTATTAACACATGTCAAAAAGTGTGAAGAAATCATGTATAATAGTGTGGAAACTATTGGAATCACAATAATTCGGCGTTGAAGCCTTTCATCAAACTACTTATCGTTTCGTAAGTCCCCTTTCACACGAAGAAACAAGTTGCTGGAGATTTTTTTGACGTTTTCTTTTAATCTCCTTAAAAATCTCTTGTACCTTTCATACGAGGGGAAACAAATCTCCAGGCAATTTTTGAAATTTCCTTTGAAAGTCTATTGGTTGAACACACCTAAACCTAGATGTGAAAGGAAATGTCAAAAAATCTCCTCAAATCCTCGACCGGGGAGATTCTGTTCGCCCCTCTTTCCTCCTGCCTTTCTCACCCAGGAACTAAAAGTTGCTGGCAACTCAGTTTCCTCGTGTGAAAGGGCACTAAGAGTCCATATATGTATTTAATTCTGAATGTGTTCATTGTAAGAAACTTCATTTTGTTTTATCGAATAATAAATTCTTCTTCTTGTTTAACCTTCCTTGTAAGTACACGCGGTTTTCTTTTACTCTGCAAATTACAGGTTATGGGCCCAGCCATTATTAATTTAAAAAAAAAAATAGAAGAAAAGAAAAATTCTTTAAATTTTAAAGTTTCCTCAATCAGTTTTTTTTGAAAAATCGGAAGATGTCGAAGTCGGATAGCAACCTTTCGTTCGAGAAGCTGCTTTGACGGCAGAATTACTGCAATTGGAAGATTGCAATGCAGGCTTTTCTCGATCTAGACAATTTGTGGTCCGGAGTCATGGAGTATGACTTAGACGAGAACGGACAGCCTAAAACTGAGGTAGACATGGACAAAGATAGAAGGGCAAGAAGCAAAATTACTCTTGCGATTGACTCAATTTGCTACATCCATATTCAGAACGCCATGTCAGCGAAAGATATGTGGCAGAAGTTGGCGGATGCCTACGAAGACAATGGTCTGACGCGTCGTGTTGGTTTACTTCCAAAATTGATAACCACTTCTTTGTCAAACTGCGGTTCGATGGATCGCTTTGTGAACGAAATTATATCGTCTTCACAGGCGTTGAACGGTATTGGTTTCCCAATCAACGAAGAGTGGGTAGGTACACTACTTTTGGCGGGCTTATCAGAAGAATATCGCCCGATGATTATGGCGCTTGAAAATTCTGGCACCAAAATTACAGCTGACGCCATTAAAACAAAACTTCTTCAAGAGATGCAGCCCGGAGAAAGTGAAAATGCAGCACTTTTCTCGTCGAAGCACCACAAGTGGCAACCCAACAACAAACAAAAGCGGAAAGGACCGAAATGCAGACGGTGCAACAACTTCGGGCATATCGCAAAGAATTGCCAAGTTAATTCTAGCGACGGTGGTAAGAAATATAATGCATTTGGTGTGGCGCTTTCCACAATTGGCCTTGGAAATCGTGATGAATGGTTTTTCGACTCGGGGGCAACATCACACATGACGTCGTTACCCGATGTTCTTCTAAATTAAAAAAGAACGGCAGGAAAAGTCATCGTGGCAAATGGAGGCGAAATGAAAATTGAATCAACCGGCAAAATTTTACTGAGAACTGGCAAGAAGGGCAATGACGATTTGGTTGAGGTTAGTGATGTGCAGCACATTCCCGATTTAACCACAAATTTGTTGTCTGCGAGGGCACACCGTTGTATTTCAGAGCAAAGGGGTTGAAGTGCTCGATCAAAATAAAAAGGTAATTGCAACTGGTACTCTAACAAATGATTTATTTCGATTAGACACAGCACCACCGAACAAAGCACTAACTTGTGGCTCAACAACAACCCGAGAACTCTGGCACAGAAGAATGGGCCACCTGAATTATGACAGCCTGAACGAATTAAACAACGGCTTGGCCAATGGAATCAATTTCTCCAACAAAATCGAAAAGGATTGCAAAATTTGTCCTATTGGCAAACAAATAAGACTACCTTTCAAGAAGCAAGGTAAGAGAGCTAATGAAATTTTAGAAATTGTGCATTCGGACATCTGTGGTCCAATGGAACATGAGTCTCTCGGAGGCAATTGTTATTTTTTATCGTTCATTGACGACTTTACGAGAAAAATTTTTGTATACCTACCTTTTAAAAACTAATTCAGAACACGAAGTGTGCGAAAGATTTCAAGAATTTATAAGTTTTGTTGTGGTAAGAAACTAAAAAAGATCCGTACAGACAACGGAAAAGAGTTCTTAAACTCAAAATTGCAAAACATAATTAAAAAAAAGGGTATTCACCACCAGACAACAAACGTTCATACGCCAGAACAGAACGGGCTAGCCGAGAGAAACAACAGATCGATAGTAGAGAAGGCCAGATGTATGCTTGCAGATGCCAACTTGTCGAAATCGTTTTGGGCGGAAGCCGTAGCATATTCAGTATACCTGTTAAATCGATCACCGTCCAAAGGCATAGGCATTACTCCTGAAGAGGCATGGACTGGATTCAAACCAGATTTATCACTCATAAAAGTGTTCGGCACAACAGTCATGTCACACATCCCAAAGATAACTCGACAAAAGTTCGACCCAAAAGCACATGAATGCATACTTACCGGATTTGATGAAAATACTAAAGGCTATCGTCTTTATGACCCCATTAAAAATATAAATTTCAAGAGCCGCAATGTAACCTTCATCAATGAAGATAATTGCGCTGGTGAGTCTTCACGAAAATGTCCGATGGTAGAGCAATGCAGTGAAAACAGTGCGCCTAAAACACCGAGATTTGTTGAATTGGATTTATTCAACGAAGTCGACAATAATCTCGAAGAAGGTGTTGAACTCAACAACTCGATGTCTTGTAAAGATGATTTAAGCGTAGACGAAACTGACAACTCCAACCCAGATGTATTCAATCCAATTGTGAATGATCCAGATGTGGCAATCCCCAATTCCAATGCCAACGCTGCCCCAGCAACCTAACTCAAAGTTATCAAAATTAAGGCGCAGCGAAAGGGAGCGCTATATACCAGGAAAATATAAAGATTACATCATAGAGGAAAACAGTAGTTCTTCCTCTGATAATGACGATCTCTATGATGACTGCGAACTGGAGATGAACCAGCATGCTGCAGATCATAGAGTAGGTATATTATCTAGAGAACCGACCGGTACCCCCCATGCCTAAAACACCCGCAAATTTTATCTGAGCACATTTAAGAGAAAACTCTCTTAATTTCCCTGTCCGTGAATACGTGTGAATTATGGATACAAATTCAAAATGGCGTCAGTTATGTTCAGTAGCTCAAAAAGGTGACGTTTATTTTTTTATTATTATTAAAAGTCAAAATGACAGTTCTCGGTTGTCATTTGTGTTGTGGGGAAGTTATAATTTTTTAATGTTGCATTCTGTAAACAAATTTAACCAAAAAACAGCATTTGGAATAAATTTCATAATCAATTCATTAAATAATAGTTATAGTTAATTAATTGTGTTGAAAAATATCAAAAAACTTTGATTTCAAGTGCCCAAAGTCGACCCATCAGTCGACTTTTTTAACTCATTTGATCTTTGATGTGTTTCTTGATGGCTTTTGGATTTGAATATAAACAAAAGCCATAAATGCTCCACCATTTACAAGTGATCATAGTACACAAAATATTATCTTTCCCCATCAAACACCACCACCTGCTGCAGAATCAAACCCACCCGAAAATTCTCGAAAACTATGAGCTGAGAATAGTAGTGAGAGCCAAAATAAGTGTGCACGGATGGTTGGATTCATTATCCAAATTCTATCTTTTGTCCCAAAAGGGCTTCGCAATCGTATTGTCTCGAGTGATAAATCGAATGGTCGCGAACTGAGGCCCATTGAAGCTACCGGACTTTAAGTAAATAACAAAGAACATCATAGAACAGAATACCATACAAATCGATCAAAGAGTTTCGCAGATGAGAATATGTTCCTGCCGAAAAGGGTGAGTTGAAATTTTCTATTTTCTTATCTCTGTTTTAAATGGAAACTTTATTTTTCCCGCAATAGTTGCATTTTGGATCAATGTGTGTCAAAAGGATGGGGTGTTCGAGCTCTGGTGAACGTACTAAAAGGTTCATTTGTATCTGAATATACTGGAGAAATGCTAACAGATTTTGAAGCTGATTGAAGAACGGATGACAGTTCTTTGATATTGGCCATAATCATTGCATTGATGCAAACTATACTACGGAAACGTTAGTCAATTCTTCAATCACTCCTGTGGAGCAAACCTTGTGCCAGTAAGGGTTTTCTATGAACATCAAGATTTTCGGTTCCCGAAGATTGTATTATTCGCCTACCAGAATATAATTAATAAATAAATTTGGTGGCGCAACAGCTCGTGAAGAACCAGGGCCCTGTGCGTGTTGTTGACAGGAATGGAGGCGATCTACAATTTTTTGCCGAGTCTGAGTCGCAAGAGGCAGTACCTACCTTGGGAAAAACATTTCTGTTTGCCTGCTGATATACACACCTGTTGGCGAAGAATTATGGTAAGTGATATTTCAAAAAAAAAAAATTGTATCGACAAGCCTTTTATTCAAAATAACATAAGAAATGTTATGACTTATGAGTTTCTTAATTGAAACTGTGAAGCTTTTTTCTCATTGAAAAATAACTTTTTTTTTTTGAAAATACTACTACTACATGGAGTGTAGCTTCGGCTGTGTGGCACGTAGCGCCGTCCTGTTGAAACCAAATGTTGCCAATATCCTCCTCTTCAATTTTTGTGAACAAAAATTCGTTCAACATGGCCCGATAACGATCGCCATTGACTGTAACAGCCACTCGAAGACAAATGGCCCAATTATGCCTCTGGACCAAAATCCGCACCAAACAGTGACTCGTTTTGGGTGTATCTGCTTTTCAATGGCGTGCGGGTTTTCTGTGCCCCAAATGCGACAATTTTTCTTGTTTACATACCCGCCAAGACCAAAATGAGCTTCATCTGAAAAGATGATTTTTTTGGCAAAATCGGCATCTTCTCTAAGTCGATCGCAGGCCCGCTTAGCGAAGCAGCCATTTGAATGAAATTATTTTCCATTATTAACCGGAAGGATTGTACTTTCAAATAAAAAAAGAAATTTGAGAAAATATTCAGTAGTTTTTTTTTTATAGCATTTTCAAAAAAATAAAAGTTATTTGGCGGACCCTTTAGTTATCCGTCCATACCTATAATATTCTTTTCAATTTTTAAAATATTCGGCACGCTGTTAAAAATGTGTATAGGTATATGTATGTACCTTTATATTACGATTATATTTTGTGTTCGATTGTTTAAAAAAATTGTCAGTCGATTGAGTTCAGGATAGATCAAAATTTCAGTTACATACATATCACTACTAATTATAATTTGATCAAAATAATCTGCTGGCAGCCCTCTTATTTTTGAATATTTCACATTTTCTTGTTTCTTTCGCCCACTGAGCACCAAGCACCAAACCACCATCACCTCTGTGTCTCCGCTCCGCATCTGTTCAGTGCTCTGTTTACTGTTTCTTTTCCATGTCCATTCTAAAAACCTGTATGTATATTTCGAAATTTCTTTTTTGTTTTTCTCCTACACTTATTTCCTTTATTTATCTTTCAGTCTAACACTATTTCGATGCCTAATATGTTCGTTGTGTAGAACACTCTACAACCTCAACGTTTTGTCGCTCTTGGTTCCCTGACTGCTTTCTTTTTTATGGAATTAATTAAATTTAAAATATTCTAAACATTAGTAATTTCTTATGTCTAATTGTTGTTTTAAATTATATCGTTGCAGCAGAACCCAGACTAGTATAATATATTATTTGTCCATTGGAGAGAGGCTGACCTATATACGCGTGCCGCTTCTATTTGCTATTACTCTTGCCACTGCTGGTGGATTTAATTTCTTTATTTTCTAAATCAAGGTGCGTGTGAGAGAAAACCTGGAGTGAATTATTGTATACGTCAGAAAGTGCGATAGGGAAGCATAAAAAGAGTTACAAAAAATCAACAGGAGAATAGAAAGTAGTCTAGGAAATTCCTGAGAAGACAAATTAAAATTCTTAATCGAAACACCAGACGTTCCGCTCGAAGGATATTAAACATTATTAATGATGGCCGATCAACAGTTCTTTTTAAAATGGAATGACTTTCAGACAAATATAATTACATCTTTCAGGCACCTACGAGATGAAAAAAGTTTTACAGATGTAAGTATGATTATTTTTTTTTTAAATAATGTAATTTATTAATTTCTCTTTTCAATAGATTTTTCCTACTAGGTAGGAATATTTGTTTGTATATAATGCCGCATTTATATAACTGGAAAACTGCCAGCATAATGGCAAAAATAACTAATTGTCCATTGTTTTGGCAATTACACTGCCAGTTTCCCAGTGGTGTAAATGCGGCATTAGACCTTATTGCGAAAGTCTATTCGAATCGACAAAAGTCGATCAAAATATTCTTGATAGAATTGAAATTTCTTCCAAGTAGAAAATACAAAACAATCAAATAATAGACAAATTTTTGAATATAAAAATTCACAATACTAATAGTAATGAAATAATTCGTATGGCAAAGGGCGTATAAAACAAGATCGTGATTTACCACTCCGATGGTTTCCAGAACTATCAGATGCTTCAAATCGAACTTTTCTGAAAGTGATGCCTTGTCAGTTTTCTAAAATTTTGCTAACATTCGAAGGGAATCTGATTCACTTGCCAGTAATGTTGAAAATATTGTGCGGTATTCTACTATTCACTTGATCCCAGTATCTCCATACAATTCCGATCCGCAAATAAAAAGATGCGGATTCGTACTTTTTGGTTGCAATATAGGTAAAAACTAAATATTTTATTAGTATGTATGTATTTGTAACAACCATTGTGTTCATTTACATTAGAGTCAATGCAATAAATAGAGAACGATTCATCATTTTTTTTATTTTGGCGTTGAAATTAAACCCAGCCATCGGACTTTCTTAGAGAATCTGAAAAATAGTCCAACACCATCCATTTAGCAGTTTCACAATAATTATTTAAAGTAATTAGCCAAAACTATTGCTGAACTAAATACAACACATAGTTTTATTAACAATTAACCAAAACTATAAATGAATTGAATTCAACACAGCAATAGCAGAATAGGGCTCATAGCCTCCAACGAAGATAATCATCTGCTTTGGAAACCATTCACATTTTGCCAGCCTAGGCTTCTTCAGCTCAGGAGCGGACCAAATCCATTAACGTTTGCTACAATAAATCATGAACCCTTTCTCAATAACTATAGTCTGCAGGAATTCTTTTTATTATTTATTATTTTTTCTATTTGATCATTATTTTATTTAGGTACGAAAAGGGCGAGTAAATATGCTGAAACCCTTCATAGTATCTCACACACGTTAATAATAAAATAAGCTTCTTATTTATAATTTCGATTATTTCAGGTGACACTGGCATGCGAAGGTCAAACGTGTAAAGCCCACAAAATGGTCCTGTCCGCTTGTAGTCCATATTTCAAAGCTCTATTAGAGGTAGGTCCAGATTAAGTAATTATTTTTTTATAAATTTAATATTGTAGTCTTCGATTTTTAAGGAAAACCCATCAAAGCATCCGATCATCATTTTAAAAGATGTTTCATATATTCATCTTCAGGCGATTCTAGAATTTATGTATGCGGGTGAAGTGAATGTATCACAAGAACAACTCCCAGCCTTCTTAAAAACAGCTGATCGACTTAAAGTGAAAGGACTTGCTGAGACACCTTCGTCCATTAAACGGGAAGGTTGATGGTAATGATAAATTAAGTGTTCCGCCCTCCTTTAATATATCGTTTATTCACGTTTATTGTTTCTTTTTTTTATTCGTTTCAACCGACACACTTCATACATAAAATTCATTTTGTATGTAATTTTAAAAATTCTTTTTTTTTTTTCTCTCTATCTTTCTTTGACATTGAATTAATTCATACATTTTGTCAGTTCTCCATCAAATTTATATAATATTTTGAGATGAAAACTGAAGATTTTTGTTTATATTTCTGAAAATATGATGATCTTCAGATCCTAGACACATAAAATTGTTTAATTAAAACATGGGCAAATAAATGGATTAACAAGTTTCTTAAGAAAATACCAACTCAATAATAACCCAAAACTTTGTCATACCAAATGCGACAATTTTGCTTGTTTACATACCCGCCAAGACCAAAATGAGCTTCATCTGAAAAGATGATTTTTTTTGGCAAAATCGGGATCTTCTCTAAGTCGATCGCAGGCCCACTTAGCGAAGCAGCCATTTGAATGAAATTATTTTCCATTATTAACCGGAAGGATTGTACTTTCAAAAAAAAAAAGTTATTTGGCGGACCCTTTAGAAAAATAATAATAAACAACCATGAAAATAAATCTTGAAGAAAATAACAGTAAAGGAATTCCAGTGGCAGCTATTTTTTTTTTGTTTAAACTAATTATTTATTTAATTATTCTACTTTGCTGCTTAACGATCTAAAAAATAACAGAGTTATTTAGTGAATAATAATGATCAGTTACATTGCATAATGACATTACCATTTTTTGTATGCGAAAATAAAGGTTTCTCATTTTTCTTTACACGCGAAGTGCATTGCATACATATATGCATATATTAAACAATAAAAAAAATATATTTACAATAGCCGTTGCTCTTATTCTAAAGTCAAAACTGTCACCATTATAACACACTTCCATTATGTATGTTCATACTTAAATAGCTGAGTTATGTCTGTTCTAACTTGTTCGGTTAGTTCCCACTCGATTCTTCTGGACTTGCTTTTTGTTTATTTTTGCTAATGATATTCAATTATTTAGAATTTCAATCTAAATTTATTTGTAATCTTGTATGAATGAACGTGTTTGCTTATTCCCTCTGACCTTTGACCTCTGACCTTTGAACTTTTGTAAAACTTTAATTAAAATGTTTCATTTAAAATATTCCAGTGAACCATATCAGCCGAAGCCAATATTGAGTGCAGCTCTGACTGCTGTTCGTGGAAAAACAACACCTATGGACCTGGTTCGTGTGGAAACCCGCTCCCAGGTAATTTAATTGCTGTGAACAACGTTTATGAGGCCAGTCAATTGGTTGAAGGCAGGAGCCAGGGGTGGAATCGGCTAAGCTGATAGTCGTTTTGACGATAGCTATCTCCGTCATATCTTTGGTAAATATAGAGAGAACAATCGTCAAAACGGCAATAACTTATTTCAGCGATCGATTTAATCTTACACGATTCGGGCCCAGGGTCAATAATAACTTCATAATTTCAAAATTACAGCTCTATAATAATTATTCTAGAGCAAGAAATCAAAATTAACTTTAGAGTATTAAGATTAAACATTAGTAAAAAAAAAATTATAAATAATTTATTAATTTTTTAAATGTTAAATTTAATTTCAGATAATGTTCTCGTTTCTTTCAATTGGCTGGGGCCTAATATCCAAAATCGATATCGAAAGTGAACTTTAGGATATCAGAGATTTACTGTTTGGTCGGTACACAGACTAATAAACCTACACACATATAATGGAAAGCTATCATATCTTCCTAAAACATCTGAAAATGTTAAAAAAACGGACAATTGTTTTAATACTTCAAACGGCTCATCACATAAACCCAACTTGAGCATAGACACATCTTTTTCGAAAACAGACTCTTTCGATTCAACAGATAATAGTCCAGGATTAAATGAATACGGCGAAGTAATATCGTTAGAAACATCAGCAGGTTCGGAGATCATTAGACAACGAGGTAATAGCTGGTATTCGGCTACATCGCACAAAAGCGCAAAGTATGGATGGACAGGAGGCTTGTTCCGGTGAAAAAAGATCATCTCAACAAAACTGTAATCTCAACGAAACTGTAATATTTCTTTATACATTCCATATTATATTAAATTTCTTTAAAACAAATACATAAACGAAATGTTTTATTTAAATAAAATTTTCACCGTATGGAATGAGAGCTATTCACCCCTATTATGATTGTCAAATATCAAATTGATTGTTGATAAACCTTGAAATTAATTAATTAAATTAAATTAAACTTATATATATTTTAAACACAATTTATTTAACACTGTTCAACAATTTTTTTATAATTTTCAATTTCTTTGTGGTTCGCAACTGTTTCAATACTTTTATCACTACAGTAGGGTCTTTACGGATCGAATGTAAAATTAATCAATCTGTCCTATAAATTATTTAAAACTCATAGCAATAAATTATTTATCAAATTTGAATTCAAGATCAGTAGTAAAAAACAAATATTATTTTTTATATCATTATCATTATGCTCAATAAATTATTTTTTTTTATTTTATTTTGTTTGTTATTTCAAATATTTACACACGATAATTATATATATTTTTTTTGTTTTTTAATTCCTTAATTTTTGTACGTTTATTATAATTCTGTTTTTGTTTTCTAAACGTATATTCATAAAAATATACTAAGCTTAAAACTTATTACTTTACTACACATTTCACTTATTACTTAAAATACTTAAAAATGAATAGCAAAATTTACATATTAACGAATTATTGATTATTATATAAGTTTATAAATACAAATATTATTTCACATTGCATGAAGCATTTGTCACGGTTTCTCGAAAGTTTTTAATTTTTTGAACAAAATATCCTTCTACGCTTTCCGCACATTTATAAAATGCAGATTCTTTAGGAATATAATAGCGGCAGTTATCAAATATTTTTGTCATATCTCCAATGAACTCGGACAGTTTTGTATATATCTGAGCATTTATTTTCTTATCAGTTTTTTTAAATCTGAAATAAATATAAATATTAATGCAAAAATTTTTATAAATGACAATTTTTTTTCTTCATTACCCATTGGCTCTTTTATAACTTTATAATAATCCGGTGCTTCTCTCGGGTCAACCGGTTCCATAAAAGGCCACGCATTTTTGTGATTCTGTGAATGAATTTTGTAGTTTTAGTAACATGATAATCTGAAGATTTATATCCAAATACATACCTGCATTTACTTCATAAGTTTTTTTAATTCTTCAAATTCATTACTGGTAAGGCTTTTCATGTTTGCCATATTGATGTCATTATTGCGTTGACAATCAGGACATATATACTCATCGATAAATTCAGCTTCGCTTTGAACAATACCAACGCAGCGGCCATGGAACCAGTCCTGGCATTTATCACAGCATATATAAAACTGTGATTCGTCATATGGCTGTTTACATGAACAATATAATTCTTGTGTGTCTCTAGCACGACGACACTCTTCACAAATAAATTCAGATAATTTTTTCAAAGCTTCTTCGGTAATATCAACACATTCACCGTGAAACCAATTGCTACATAGATCACAACCAACGTAAAATCTGAAAAAAAAATTAAAATTTTATTTTGAACATACAAATCTCTTTAATGTTATTGAAATGAAATAAAAAGTACATTAAAAAAAAAATTATTTCAAATGAATTTCATATAACTTCCCTGTGAAGGTTTTGATAGGTGTTCTTCGAGACTTTTTTTTAAAATAATTGGTTAAATTAAAAACTGGTTTGAGAACCACGTAGGGCATCTTAATTAAGACTTATTAGCATTTAAATTATTGAAAAATAGTTAGTAGTTTTCAAATGCCAGCATTTCTCGTTTTCAAGTTATATGAATTTCATATAACTTCCCTGTGAAGGTTTTGATAGGTGTCCTTCGAGACTTTTTTTTTAAATAATTGGGTAAATTAAAAACTGGTTTGAGAACCACGTAGGGCATCTTAATTAAGACTTATTAGCATTTAAATTATTGAAAAATAGTTAGTAGTTTTCAAATGCCAGCATTTCTCGTTTTCAAGTTATATGAATTTCATATAACTTCCCTGTGAAGGTTTTGATAGGTGTTCTTCGAGACTTTTTTTTTAAATAATTGGGTAAATTAAAAACTGGTTTGAGAACCACGTAGGGCATCTTAATTAAGACTTATTAGCATTTAAATTATTGAAAAATAGTTAGTAGTTTTCAAATGCCAGCATTTCTCGTTTTCAAGTTATATGAATTTCATATAACTTCCCTGTGAAGGTTTTGATAGGTGTTCTTCGAGACTTTTTTTTTAAATAACTGGGTAAATTAAAAACTGGTTTGAGAACCACGTAGGGCATCTTAATTAAGACTTATTAGCTTTTAAATTATTGAAAAATAGTTAGTAGTTTTCAAATGCCAGCATTTCTCGTTTTCAAGTTATATGAATTTCATATAACTTCCCTGTGAAGGTTTTGATAGGTGTTCTTCGAGACTTTTTTTTTAAATAATTGGGTAAATTAAAAACTGGTTTGAGAACCACGTAGGGCATCTTAATTAAGACTTATTAGCATTTAAATTATTGAAAAATAGTTAGTAGTTTTCAAATGCCAGCATTTCTCGTTTTCAAGTTATATGAATTTCATATAACTTCCCTGTGAAGGTTTTGATAGGTGTTCTTCGAGACTTTTTTTTTAAATAATTGGGTAAATTAAAAACTGGTTTGAGAACCACGTAGGGCATCTTAATTAAGACTTATTAGCTTTTAAATTATTGAAAAATAGTTAGTAGTTTTCAAATGCCAGCATTTCTCGTTTTCAAGTTATATGAATTTCATATAACTTCCCTGTGAAGGTTTTGATAGGTGTTCTTCGAGACTTTTTTTTTAAATAATTGGGTAAATTAAAAACTGGTTTGAGAACCACGTAGGGCATCTTAATTAAGACTTATTAGCTTTTAAATTATTGAAAAATAGTTAGTAGTTTTCAAATGCCAGCATTTCTCGTTTTCAAGTTATATGAATTTCATATAACTTCCCTGTGAAGGTTTTGATAGGTGTTCTTCGAGACTTTTTTTTTAAATAATTGGGTAAATTAAAAACTGGTTTGAGAACCACGTAGGGCATCTTAATTAAGACTTATTAGCTTTTAAATTATTGAAAAATAGTTAGTAGTTTTCAAATGCCAGCATTTCTCGTTTTCAAGTCATATGAATTTCATATAACTTCCCTGTGAAGGTTTTGATAGGTGTTCTTCGAGACTTTTTTTTTTAAATAATTGGTTAAATTAAAGACTGGTTTGGGAACCACGTAGGGTGTCTAAATTAAGACTGAAAGGCGTTTAAATTATTGAACTATAGCTAGTGGTTCTCAAATGAGACCGTTTTACATCTTCGAGTTACATGAATTTCATATGAACTTCCCTATGAAGGTTTTGGTAGTTGTTCTTCAAGACTTTTTTTGAAATATTTGTTTAATTTAAAAACTGGTTTGAGAACCACGTAGGGTGTCTAAATTAAGACTGAAAGGCGTTTAAATTATTGAACTAAAGCTAGTGGTTCTCAAATGAGACCGTTTTACATCTTCGAGTTATATGAATTTCATATGATTTTCCCTATGAAGGTTTTGGTAGTTGTTATTCAAGTTTTTTTTTGAAATATTTGTTTAATTTAAAAACTGGTTTGGAAATCACGTAGGGCGTCTAAATTAAGACCGAAAGGCATTTAAATTATTGTAATATAGCTAGTGGTTCTCAAATGAGAGCGTTTTACATCTTCGAATTAGGAATTTCACATGATGTTTTTGATACTTGGTCTTCATCATTTTTCTTTAAATATGTACTTAAATAAAACACGGGTTTCAGACCCAAGTACGAGTGCAACTTCTTGCAGCGACGATTCCAGAATTTCTTCTGGATAAATTAGATGCTTGTCGTAGTTCTTTTCGTAATCCTTTAAGGATCTTCACTTTTTCCTTTTCTTAAAACTGAACAAGGATTATGATTATAGGATTTTCACTCGAACTATACTAAAGGCGGATCGCACGTTAACCATTTATTTCGCGATACTTTATTTTTTGTAAAATCGACTGGTTATATTTCGAAATTAATTAAACTGGTTGTTTTTGACGAAAAATTACTAAAGTCCCGACATTTTAAAATTATTTGGTTTCAAAGCCCGTAAACCGCAACCAAAATATTTTCATTTCACAAACTGTCATCTGTCACAAATACAACAAATGTCAATATATCCTCCATTTTTAGCTCAATTTGGTTGACTCCTTGTGGTGGAAGCTAAGGGCACCTAAGCATACAAATTTGAAGGGTGCGCTTCCACTTTTTGATAACATTTTCTTTGTTTTCAACATAAATATTCATAAAAATTACTGGATTTTTATGGTAGAAGCAATAAGAAACTATATTTTATACAATATTTGCTTACGAAGAGTTAGAAACAACAATTTAAAATAGAAATAATTTTCTTTTTCAAATTTTGAATTCAACGGATTCCTTTTTTGAATATCTAACGACCTATCCTACCAACTGAGCAATTGCTCAAATGAAATGAAATGAAATTTCCATAAGGATTCTATGTGTTGGTGCGGTGCCATTTAAAATGCATTGGCCTACTAACACATGCTCAGTCTTGTTGCTACAATTTACTCCGTTCAGCTTGTAGGGCGAAAGAGAGCAAAGCCCCTGAGTCGGTTCTCTAGATAATATAGGTACTCTATGCTGCAGATGACGAACCCGAATCTGGACTTGTGGCGCCTCAATCGTATCTCAATAGACTTTTTTCGTTTGAAAACCAACTAGTGCTAAACTCTCACGATGCGAGGCACATCCCCCAAGGCAAGTATCCTAAAATAAATTCCTTTAAAAATCAAAATACTGCTAAGCATTTCTCACAGAAAAACATGGTAGACCCCACGACGCCCGAAGAAGCCTTATCGAGACCAGATGCAGGCCGATGGAAGTTGGCCATGGAGGAGGAGTTCCAGTCATTGATGGCAAACAACACTTAGTCTTTGGTAGATTTACCAAATCATCGTAAACCTATAAAATGTAAATGGGTTTACCGAACCAAACGGGACGTCACAGGCCAAATTGACCGGCACAAGGCAAGACTTGCGATCAAAGGATACTCGCAGCGGAAAGGGGTGGATTTTGACGAAACATACTCACCAGTTGTACGTCACAGTTCCCTACGGTATCTTTTTGCACTCGCCGCCCAACTTGACCTTCAAATAGAGCAGATGGACGCCATCACCGCCTTTTTGCAAGGTGAATTATCAGAAGCCATCTATATGGAACAACCGCCATTATTTGTGGACCAAGCAAATAAATCAAAAGTTTGTATGCTGAACAAAGCGCTATACGGACTCAAACAATCCAGTCGCGTATGGAACATGGAACTGGACCAAGCCCTAAAAGCGGCCGGATTACTGCAATCCAGTTTTGATCCATGCGTCTACTACAGGATTAATAAAAACGATGTCCTCATACTAGCTATATATGTGGACGACATTTTACTGTTTTCCAACAACACTGAATGGCTAACAAACATGAAAAGCAACCTGCATCAAAAATTTAAGATGAAGGAACTTGGACCAGCCACACACATTCTAGGAATGCGTATCACCAAGGGTCAAAATTCATATGCTTTGGACCAAGAGCAGTACATCGAATCAATTCTAAGTAAATTTGGAATGACGGAATCCAAACCAGTAAAGACACCGATGAATACCAGTCTAAAGTTGTCAGCCAAAGATGGTGAATTGGAAAACATCCCGTACCAGGAGGCAATCGGATGCCTCATGTATATGTCCCAATGCACCCGACCGTATATAAGCTTCACCGTCAACACTTTAAGTCGCTTTAATTCGAAACCAGGACGAGAACACTGGCTAGCTGTAAAACATCTGTTTCGTTATCTACGTGGAACATCATCGTTAAAGCTGAAACTCCAAAAAGATGAAAATCCTGACGTCATTGGATTCACGGATGCAGATTGGGCAGCCAACATAGAAGACAGGAAGTCTACGACAGGTTTTGTGTTTTTAGCTTAAGGAGGAGCTATATCGTGGTGCTCCGAAAGGCAACATACTGTTGCATTATCATCATGCGAAGCGGAGTACATGTCGTTATCAGCAGCAGTACAAGAAGCAATTTGGTGGAATGGCCTTCGAAATGAAATAACGAAACAGCGTAGCACTCTTCAAATTATGTGCGATAATCCAAGTGCAATCGCTATCTCAAATAATAATGGGTTTCACCCTCGAACGAAACACATTGACATTCGTCACCATTTTGTCAAAGACGTTCTCGCTAAAGGCGAAATTCAACTCAACTATATATGTTCACAAGAACAAATCGCAGATGTCCTAACGATGCCGCTGGACAAAGTCAAGGTGGAAACTTTCCGGAAGGCAATGGGAGTACAATAGATGACTCTTAAGGAGGAGTATTGGAATCACAATAATTCGGCGTTGAAGCCTTTCATCAAACTACTTATCGTTTCGTAAGAGTCCATATATGTATTTAATTCTGAACGTGTTCATTGTAAGAAACTTCATTTTGTTTTATCGAATAATAAATTCTTCTTCTTGTTTAACCTTCCTTGTAAGTACACGCGTTTTCTTTTACTCTGCAAATTACAGAAACAATGGCTATAATAGTCATTCCACACTATCCCACTGAGTATTAACACATGTCAA
This sequence comes from Dasysyrphus tricinctus, assembly GCA_963921185.1. Lineage (NCBI taxonomy): Eukaryota > Metazoa > Arthropoda > Insecta > Diptera > Syrphidae > Dasysyrphus > Dasysyrphus tricinctus. The sequence continues at coordinate 47,418,126 of OY992534.1, read as the reverse complement.
AAAAGTGTGAAGAAATCATGTATAATAGTGTGGAAACAAAATATAAAATTTCATCACACACAACTTGACAGGGCATCCGACACGATTTGACATGTGTTAATACATGAAAATATTTAGGATCGGTTCTAAAACCATCACACTTTCTATCCCACTTGGGCGTTTGAGGTTATGGTGAAACTGATTTTTGATGCAAGTGTGGAAGGAAAATATGAAAGTCAGTTCACACAAATTTGGCAGTCGTATGAAATTTCTTCCCACTTTATTCTGACATGTGTTAATACTATGTGAGATAGTGTAGAGGCACTTTAACCAAATTTAACAATAGTTAAGTCGGCAGTTACACCACCCGATTTTTCCAGTACGATTTTTCCCAAAATCGTGGGAATATTAACATGAAACGATTTGAAACGATTTTTCCAGTCAGATTTCTATTCCTGTCCTCTTCATACTTTATTGCTGCCTCTTTCATTTTGCATTCAGAGGTAGATGGCATATTAGGACAAGCGTTGCCTATTGCATTTCTACTGGCCATCAAATACTTTTTGGTTTTACGAAAAAAAAAATATAATTCAACAAAATTAAAACCACAAATAATTTCATCATCATTGTTGTTATTTTTTCTCCTGAAACCCAACCTTAATGTGTCTTGCATATGAGCCGTGTAGCAAACTATGTATGCATTTTCAATCACTTATATGTTATTATTTGTCCAGGTTATATTTCTGAGGGCTCAGAGAATTTCCCCAGTTTTGCTGTCAAATAATAAGTTAAAAAATTTTTGCTCTGTCAGCGCTCATGAAATATAAACTGAACAATTAATTTTTTCTTCGAAAATACAAATACAAATTTGAAAATGCATATCTACTGCGAAAAAAAAAAATAAATCTACTTACCGCATTTTGTTTTTGGATCAACTTCGGAAAATTCTCCGATTAGTGGCAACGCTGAACACACAAGACTCTGGGAAAAGTATAAAAGAGAACGCAAACATACTGCAAAATTCGTGTGAGTTTGGCAGGAACGGACGATTTGGTCCTTACCCCTCACTTTCTACTCCCTTCACCAATGAACAAAAGATCGTCTGTGGAAAAATCGGGTGGTGTAAATGCCGACTTAGTCGGCGATTATATTACCCACAGATTTTAATATATATATATATATATAAGTAATAACTGATAAAAAAGACAAACGTATATTTTAAGCTTCATATGTCTTTAACCAAAAGAAATGATAACCTATTCATATTTCACCATAAACACCCACATGTTATCATAAACTGCATCCCGTAAACAATGTAACATAAGAAACAAAGAAATGCGCTGACACAAGTCATAAGAAACAAAGACAAAAGCCATGTATGCAATCAATAGAAAACTTCAAACACTGGTCGTCTGTGACGTTCCAGTTTGATCTTAATTACTATCCACAGAATAAAGAACTCATTATTCAGAGCTCCGTCTCTGATGATAATTTTTAAAAAGTGTTTTTATTAAAAGACATTTAAAATTGGCACAGTCTTAAAATACTTAAAAAAAAGCCGCTATAGTGAAATTAAATTCGTTCGTAATAACTCAACGCAAAAGAGTAATAATACACGTGCGAAATAATAACTAACGACGGTATATTTTATCAATAGTTAAAAGTGAATAACAATACAAACATCGATCTAAAAACACTCAAAGCTATTGCAAATATAATTCAGTGAAAATTAAGAAACCTTTAACGAAAATAAAGACTCTTAAGATTACTTCAGTTTAATCAGTTAGTAGTTCACGTCAACATACATGACCATACTACGAATTCCATAGAGGAAACTGATTTTTAAATAAAAAATAAAAAACAACAATGCTGTAAAAACAACAGATGAGCTTCATCAAAAAATTTCGGAAAACAAAGAAGAATAATCCCAAGTATATGGACGAAGAGTCATCTACCGAAGAAGAAGATACACACTTAAATGAAATAAGAAACACCCCCATACCCGAATACTGTAAGTCTAACTTAGAATTTAAAAATCTCTACATAAATAAAAATATTGTAGAACCAAATTTAACTACAAATATTACAAGTGAAAATATTGTAAATAGTTTGCCAAACTTTAAATCAGAAAAACCAAATAACAAAATGTCTCTGACACTAACTCTCGATCCATTAAAGTATATCGAGAAATTGAATACTTTTGATGGACGAAGAGAGGACTTGTATACATTTATAGTAAACATAGGTGGCATTCAACCAACATTGGAAAAATATGACGATCAAAGTCAACAAAAATGTGTATTAATATCCTGAAGTCTAAACTAATTGGTAAAGCCAAAAGATGCATAGAGATTCATTCCCATCTAACTAGATGGCTAGATATCAAAGCATTACTCATTTCAAATTTTGGAGGTTTTAAAAGTTCCTTCCAATTGTATGACGAGTTACGACAAACTCCGTACAAAGGTAGTGTAACGAATTTTTATAATGACATCCAAAGGGCACTGTGTGAACTGAACCAAAAACAGTTCAAGAAGGAAAACAATCTGAAATCCCTCACAATACTGAAACAGCCCTGAATATTTTCAAAGAACGTTTACCTGTTCATATGAGAACAGTTCTATTTGCCTTAAAACCACCAAATTTACAAGCAGCTTTACACGAGCTCACACAAGCAGGTTTTATAGACGATAAATCTGAAGTGACTCCTAAAAAATTATTAGAAACCACTAAAGTTACAACGCACCCAAATCAAAAACCACAAAATAACCCTAAACATTACCAAAACCAAAATAATTTTATTCCCAAAAATCCAATACACATTAAACCCCCATTTAATCACAATCAAAATCCAAATTACAAAGGAAATAACTATATCCCAAATTATAAACCCCCGTCTAGGCAATACAAACCTATGGATATAGATCCAACGTCTAGTCAACTCAAGAAAGTAGCCGTAAATTATAATGAAAAATATAAAAATAATCAGGATTTTTCCGTAACAGCCTCGGAAACCTATCTATCAGAGGAGACAACAAACTCCCCTTTGTTAAGTTAGAAAAAAACAACCAAATACTTAGATTATTAATAGACACAGGTGCAACTAATAGTCTAATTAACAAAGAGAAAGTACCAACTCAGTTTATAAAAACCAGAAGTTCCCCATTAGAAATAAAAACAGTAGGAACTCCTATCTTTATTGACAAAGAATTAATAATTCCAAGGGAAAAATTTATTTTCCACACAAAGGAAGACTGCATCTTCCAAATACATAATTTCAATGATCACTTTGACGGTCTAATAGGAAATAACATACTATTTCCAAATAATGCAGAAATAAATTTCAAAAGTAAAATTTTTAAGTTAAACAACCAAGAGATTCCACTCTTCTTTTCCAAAGAAGAAGAATTGGAATACCAAAACGAAATTAGTCATTTAGAAAAAATGATCCCAGATTCAACGCTGTTCGAAAATTTGGAACAACAGAGAATCGATCATCTAAATGATGAAGAACGTAAAAGTTTAATGAAACTTCTAAAAGAAAACAAAAATGTGTTTTACCATAAAGGAGACGATCTCAGTTTCACGAGTCATGTTAAGCATAAGATCTCCACCACAAACGGGGAACCGATATTTACCCGAATATATCGTTACCCCGAAGCCCACAAGCAAGAAGTGGACAAACAAATAAAAGATCTGTTGGATCAAAAAATAATAAAAACAAGTACTTCACCATATAACGCTCCTATATGGGTTGTACCGAAGAAACAGGATAAAGAAGGCAATAAAGAGTGGCGAATAGTCATTGACTATAGAAAGCTCAATAACGTCACAAAAGAGGATAAGTTCCCAATACCTCTAATAGATGATATCCTGGATAAACTTGGAAAGGCAAATTATTTCACGACACTAGATCTTACGAAAGGGTTCCATCAGATAGAAGTGGAACCAGAAGATCAAGAAAAAACAGCGTTTAGCACGCTTTCCGGACATTACGAATGGCAACGAATGCCTTTCGGTTTAAAAAATGCTCCGGCAACGTTCCAGAGAATGATGAACGAAGTCCTAAAAGACTTCGTTGGGAAAATATGTTACGTCTATTTAGACGATATAATTATTTTCTCTACATCACTCGAGGATCATATTAACTCGCTAAAAATGATATTCAAACAATTACAAAAAGTTAATTTGAAAAATTCACTTAACAAAAGTGACTTCCTCAAAAAAGAATCTGAATTTTTAGGTCACGTTGTGACGCAAGATAGAATTAAACCTAATCCGAACAAAATTCAAGCAATAAAGAATTTTCCAATTCCGAAAACAGTCAAAGAAATCCAATCATTTCTTGGACTGACTGGATACTATAGAAAGTTCATCCAAGACTATGCAAAGATCATTAAACCCATGACTCTGTGCTTAAAAAAGGATTCAAAAATAAACACCGAAGACTTAGAATATAAAGAAGCCTTCGAAAAACTGAAGTTGGTAATGACTGATAACCTATTGAATCGACACCCAGACTTCAATAAAGAATTTACCCTGACAACGGACGCATCGAACTACGCGATCGGCGCGGTCCTAAGCCAATCACATGGACCTCTCTGCTTTGCATCAAGAACCCTAAATAAACATGAACAAAACTATTGTACCATTGAAAAAGAACTTCTCGCAATTGTTTGGGCAACCAAACAATTCCGTCATTACCTTTACGGTAGGAAATTTAAAATCCTCACTGACCATAGGCCTTTAGCCTGGTTACAGAATTTACGAGAGCCTAATTCCAAGCTCCAACGTTGGAAAATCAAACTCGAAGAGTACGATTTTCAAATTGAGTATCTCACCGGAAAAGAGAACAAAGTGGCAGACGCCCTTTCCAGAATCAAGCTAAATGAAGTAAACGCTATAGAGTTAGCTTCAACTCAGCACTCAAACGAGTCAGATAGCTCCAATTTAATCCCAATTACAGAAAAACCATTAAATGTTTTTATCAGACAAATAATCGTAGAAAAAGGAGAACAAGATGATGAAACCAACACATTTCCTTTCAATAAACGAAGGATACAAATTATTAGGAAAAATGCTTTAAACAAAAAAGACTTCGACAAAATAATTTCGGAATCAGATATCAATCACAAAAATGCCTCGACTTTCAAAATTATTGGAAAAATAATAATAACAATCAAAATCTAGTTAGAACTAAAACATTCTTAGAAGACATATATGATCTCCCAGACATGAAAGAAATCATATACAAAGTACACAACGAGTTTAATCATATAGGTATAGAAAAACTTTACCTTGAACTCAAAAGAAAGTATTATTATCCAAATTTGAAAACAATCATAACCGAGATAACAAACAACTGCGATCTATGCAACTTAAAAATAGAACGCAACCCCATCAAATTACCATACGAAAAAACTGAGACCCCAAACGGTCCTCACATTCACTATCATATTGACATCTGGATTTTATCCAATAATAATAAATATCTCACCTGTATCGATAAATATAGTAAATTTGCCTCTGCAGAGAAGTTAAAAAGCAAAAATCAGAAAGACATCCTAAACGCGTTAGAAAAAACATTTAGTTATATGTCCCATCCGGAAAGAATAACATTAGATAATGATCCCACTTTCAAAACCTATTCTATCAAGAATTATTTTCAAGAGAAACAGATTCTAACACATTTCTCAACTCCTTATAGGCACACTGGTAACTCAGACGTCGAAAGACTCCATAGTACTCTCAATGGAAATATAAGATTGCTGGAAAAAACTGAAAATATCTTCGACTTAGTCGTAAAAACTATAAATATTTATAACAAAACTATTCATTTAACAACCAAAGAAAAACCAATCGATATACACCTAGGCAAAATAGATAACAAAATAATATTCAGTAGAATTGAAAAAACAAAAATTAAAATTTTAGAAAAACTAAATAAAAACAGAATAGACACAAAAATAGATCCAAACATTACAAAAATAAATAACCCAGAAAATTTTAATAAGCTGAAAACGAAACACAAGAAAGTAAAGGTGATAAAAGTAAGAGAAAAGAAAATAGTAATCAAGCCACATCTTAGAAAGCAAACTTTGCACAAGGATCAGTTCCGAAAAAGAAAGAAACATACAAAACCCCACAATGAAGATAACAGTAGCGATTCTCTCTTTAATAACCCTAGTGAAATCTAATATTGAAATAACAAAGATAGATAGAGAATTCCTCCTTCTACAGGAAGGACAAGTAAAACTAATCAATAATTACGAAATAATCTTACATTTAATAAACCTGACAGAATGTCAAATACTAATAGATGAACAAAAAACCAATATCAAATTCTACCCGATAAAAATGATCAACAGAAACAAAAGTTAGATACCTTAGAAATTAAACTACAAACAATAGTTCCCCACCATGTTATACACAAAAGAGGTTTAATTAATATTATAGGAAAAGGAATGAAATTTGTCTATGGAACAATGGACGATGATGATAGGGAAAGCATAGAACAAAGCCTAAAAGCACTTGAAGAAAATAACGAAGAACTATTAAAAAACAACAATAAACAAGTGAAGATTAATCAACAATTTAATGAACAGTTCTTACAACTTAATGACATATTCAAACAAAGTTACAAGACATTAAATAGATGGAAAAAGGTCCAAAATGACATTAATGCTTTACGCATGGAAATTGAATTCAACAAAAATTTAGTAGAAGTACAGGAAATAATAGAAAAAATTAATGATATCATCATGACTAGTAGAACTGGTGTTCTAACACAAGACATACTGACTGTTCAAGAGATATTCGACTACGAAATAAATTTTGAAAAACTTAAGGAACTGAAAATAGCTTTGGCAACCTATAATGAAAATTTACTAGTTATCCTTAATATACCTAAATTTAATGATAAATTATTATTCAATAAACTATACCTACAAACCTTCCCAGTAAAAGAAAGAATAATTAAAATACCTAATAACGAATTATTAGAATTTAATAAAACCTTATATGCTATGACTAAAGAAATTAAACATCTTCATCAAATTCAAGATAATTGTATTGAAAATCTATTAAAAGATAGTATAAATTTAGATTGTGAAACGGAAACATTTACAGAAGAAAATTCAATCATAGAAAAAGAAAAATATCTAATAATAAGGAACTTACAAAAAGAAAAAGTAAAACAAAATTGTAACAACCTAGATTATGTTCTAGAAGGAAATTATATAATAAAACTAGAAAACTGTAAAATAGAAATAAAAAACAAAATCTATACCAAAAAATTGTACCAGAGTAATTATACAATAATACCATTATTAAATTATAACTTCTCAGAATTATATTATAAAGATCCGAACTTTAAATCAGTTGAAAACATTAAAACATTAGAATCTAGAATACACAAAAAACATATAACCTTTAACATTGTAACGTTTGCAATTGTAATAATTATTATAACTTTTGTAATTATATATTTAAAAATAAAATTAAAAAATAAAAAATCTATTACAAATATAAACCTTCCATCGGTCACTTTCAAACCGATAAAAGATTCTAAAGAGGGAGGAGTAATAACTGATAAAAAAGACAAACGTATATTTTAAGATTCATATGTCTTTAACCAAAAGAAATGATAACCTATTCATATTTCACCATAAACACCCACATGTTATCATAAACTGCATCCCGTAAACAATGTAACATAAGAAACAAAGAAATGCGCTGACACAAGTCATAAGAAACAAAGACAAAAGCCATGTATGCAATCAATAGAAAACTTCAAACACTGGTCGTCTGCGACGTTCCAGTTAGATCTTAATTACTATCAACAGAATAAAGAACTCATTATTCAGAGCTCCGTCTCTGATGATAATTTTTAAAAAGTGTTTTTATTAAAAGACATTTAAAATTTATATATATATATATAAAAGTCAGTAAATGGGTGCTAAGAACGTTTAAATTTGAGAGAATTTTGTGATCATTATCTGCTTTTCGAAATGCGTCCTGACGCTAGAGGCTGCAAATAATTAGCGTTTGATGGTTCTCAGAAAATAGCTTATTGGTCACGTAGAAAATATAAATTGCATAATTTTACAATTCAAACAATTTTAAGGCCATGTTTTTAAAAGTGTTTATAGTGTTTATGAACTCACACGATTTTTCCAGTATGTTTGCGTTCTCTTTTATACTTTTTCCAGAGTCTTGTGTTCAGTGTTGACCAGCGCTGCCACTAATCGGAAAATTTTCCGAAGTTGATCCAAAAACAAAATGCAGTAAGTACATTTTTTTTGCAGTAGATATGCATTTTCAAATTCGTTTTTGTATTTAAAAAAAAAGAAATTAATAATAACAGATAAATTGATTGAAAATACCATACTTGAAACATTACCTGAGATCTGCGACTCTGAATAAATTTGTTTAGGCAATTCCAAATGCAAATATCAACTTATTCTGAATTTTTTTGACAAAGTAAATAAAGATGCTATCAACAATTTTAAAAAGAAAACATGGCCTAAAATCTGTTTAAATTGTAAAATTATGGATTTTATATTTTATACGTGACCAATAAGCTATTTCTGAGAACCGTCAAACACTAACTATTCGCACCCCCCGGCATCAGGAAGCATTTCACAAAGCAGATAATGAAAAAATTCGATCAAATTTAACCATTTTTAGCACCCATTTACTGGTTTATTCTTATGAAAACTCACGTCATTCGACGACCAAGCAAATTACGCATTTGAAAGAATAATGTCAGAACCATTTGCAATTTTTAGTTTGCTATACGGCTCATATGCAAGGCACTAAAAGGGTGGGTATCAGGAAATTATTTGTGGCTTTAATGGCCTTGTTATACGAATTATCTACGAGTATTTTATCCGAGGGAAACGCACAGTTCAAGGTGTAATTTTCGACTCAACGATCATTCATGTTTCCGATCGATACTTAGCTGCGGCCACCCAAATAGCCCACGCCGCATTTTAAGGTTGTTTCCCTCTTGGCCCAATTGCAAAGGTAAAACATTATTGATGAGTAGGATACTGCACAGCAATAATGTTTCAACACAGTGCAATGGCCCAAATGGGTTCAACTCCGATTATGCACAGTGGACTTAATGTGGGGTGCAACATTTCCTCCCCCCTGAGGGAAAGTTTCGACCGGAAACACCAACTACGCTGTGTAACTCTTTATTTACTATTAAATCAGCTTAATTCTAACATTTGTGATTTTACTGTTTACATTTGCTATTTGTGTTTATTTGTAAATATAGGTATATTTTAATAGTTAAACTAATTTCGTTTCATTAATCGAATTTAAATATTTTTTTTGAAGTTATTTTTTTTTACTATTAGATTTTGATATACATAGGTACATGTAATCATAATAATATTTTGTTCTACATAAAATGTTCTATTTAATAGGAACATATGTACATACATACATAGGAAACATTTGAAATTTTCATACTTTTTATTTTAATTAATACAATAACATTTTAACTTATAATTTTGATTTCTAAAAACTTTAACATATTTTTTTGTTTTTTTTTGTTTTAAATTTAATTTAAAGTAGCTCCCATTAAAAGCATAACTAATTATATAAGTTTTAAATACATTAATTTTTATATTTGATCTCGGGCAAATGTCAAACTGGAGCTGTTGATGACATCAAAACTGGGATGACAAAATCTAAACACAGGCATATGTTACACCTCTGTTATGATGAGGGTTCGGAACAGCCGGCGCCTCCTTTTTTTTCTTGCTGGGGGTCTCTCTAAGTTCGAACTCCTCGTAGGATGACTCTGCCTGGGCTTCTTGGTGGACTTTGAGCATCTTGTTACTGTGCCTTCCTACCATTTCTTCGTGGGCGATAGGTGATGAAATGTTCAAGATTTGTGGTGATACACAAGAGTTGGGCATTTTTCTTGAACAAAGCAGTTTTATAACCAGGCCAATTACAATCGTAGCGACTACAATACTGCTGATTGATATCATCGAGTATCGATGAATTAGCAGTTCGTAGGATTGATCATTGGCTTTCATTCTGGCTTCCACAAGGTCTGCTTCCTTTTCCAGCTCGCTTAGTGCTTTCTTCCCTTCCGAAAGTGTTGATAGCATATTAGCGTGATTCCCAATCTTGAGCGATGGTAGCTTGTGAGACGCTTCCATTTGTGAACTTTTGTGCTGTATTCTGAAGGCTTCAATTAAATCAGTGTGATTTATTTTTAGCTGCTGAATTTGTATTCCCGTTTCCAGTTCTTCCTCATACGGTATACGGAGTTCTTTTGTGCTCACCTCACAGGATTTTCGAATCTTAAGAATCCCAAGATTTTTAAGGGTTGGAGCATAGTGGGTACCATCACAGTTAAAATTCAACACTAAAGGTTCTCTTAGAGTAAAAAGCCATTGGTTGGATGTAGACATCTTTATAATAGTCCCTTTTCTAGCCGGTATAGCGGCGTATTTGCAGTTTTCCGATGATGTTGTGGCATGTTGCAGGAGTTCCACTACACACTCTGAACTGCCGCTGGTATGTATGGGTCTGTTGTGTTTGCAGATTTTCGCTGAAGATGAAGAATTTAAACTAACGTCAATGTATCTTTCAAACTCTTCACTAGACATATCCACATACAGTCCCTGATCTTCGGCAATGTACTCGGCATTTACTTCTAGAATGAGGTCCCATTTGGTGTTGAGTCTTGTGGCAATAGGGTAAATTTTTCTTATGTCAAATAGGTTAACTTCTGGCAAGGGTATTGATACCCTTATGATCAGTGAATCCTTCTCGGGGAATGTCGACAGCTTTGCTGCTTGGTGTAACACAGATAAATCTTGGAAAACCATCTTAGATTCCGATGTTTGTGTTATTTTATCCAAGATCTCCGCAAGATTACTTGTATCAAGGATGAATGGATGTAATTTTTGCTGGTATAGGTCATTTAAGATTGATAATTCCGTCATTTGCCGATTTTGTATCTCAAGCAGTTTGGATAAAATGAACAAAATCAAATCGTTTGCTTTTGTTTTGATTTTAAGAGTAACGATTTCATTATTTGTGGCTCCAGTAAACTGATTAAATTCTGCGCTAATGTTGTTGAGATTATTCGCCATTTGTTCAACCTCCATCATAACCTTTTCCACCGGTTTGTTCAGTCTATCAAAATTTGAGTTCATAACTGTAATCTGCTTCCGAATAAGGTCAAGAGTTTGCTTGTCATTTCCTCTCATAATTCGGAGCTGTTTGTATATCGTAACCGAATCCTCGATGTCCATCGTACCAAAAGCCCATTTTGTAAAGTGTCCAACCACGTCTAACGCTCGTTTGTTTCTGCGGTGCGCAAAAACGTGTTGCAGATGTATGTTGTTCTGTCGCAAATTATTAGTGATTACTCGAACTTCGTTTGTCATCAGATCACAAGACTCTTGAAAATTGGCTGAGGTAAGAGTTGCACATAGTTTGACAATTTCACTGTCACATACGTCCGTAAAATTCAAAACAGTAGTTGAATCCAAAGGCGTCATCTTCGTGAATATCGTCCAGGTATTCTTGTAGAACAGTGCTCTTCCAACTGTCTCGAATATCGCGGGGGATGGAGATAGCTCTTGGAATTGGAACGGTGGTTGGGGCGGCAATGTGTATGATTTAAGCCCTTCGATGAAGCAGACATTTGCCACGAGACACACAATTCGCAAAAAGACTTCTTCAAATATTTTCATTTTTTTTTTACAAATTATAATTAAAATAATAAGGGAAATTAAAGTAATGAAAAAACTTAATTAAAAAATATATAAATAATTGTATATAAATATAATACAAGTTAAATGAAAATAGGAATGGTATTTAAACTAAAATTATGCCCTTTTTAATCTGAAAATAAAAAAAATTTTGATTATTTATTCAAAAACTCTATTTTGGTTGTTTTATGTTATTAGTACCTAGTCGAAAAATTCTAACTGGAAAATTAACTGAAATAGGGTTTAAGGCGGTTATTATGAACCTTCCTTTTCGTGTTCTGGCTAACTCTGATGGTGGTAGTCACTGGGCTATCAATAGACACAACATCGTAAGGTCCCATCCATTTTTCAGAAAATTTATTTTTCCGAATGGGGTTTTTAAGTAGAACCCTTTGGCCGACTTGAAATGAAATACTATTGACATTCTTGTCGTAATTATTTTTTGCCCTAATCTTTGCCCTTTTTAAATTCTCATTAGCTATCTGGTGGCTTTTGGTAAGCTGGTATTTCAATGAACAAGGATAATTGTCACTGGTATACAGAGGAGCAGGCTTTCTTTTCAAGTTCGTTGGCATTTCAAATTCGAAACCGAATAAAGCATTCAAAGGTGTCAACTTAGTTGCCGAATGAACTGTGTTATTATGAACGTGCATAGCTTGTCTAAGCCATTGATCCCAATGCTTTTCATCATTCGCTACAAATGACCTTAGATACTCAGCTAATGGGCGATGGCTCCTTTCTAAGGAACCGTTGGACTGCGGGTGATATGCTGTAGTGTGCATTTTCTTTATTCCAAGTAATTTGCAGGTTTCCGAAAATACCTTAGAAGTAAAATTAGCACCATTGTCAGTGACAAGAACTTTTGGTATTCTGTATCGAGTAACAATTTGTTCATAAAATACCTGAGCTACTGTGGATGCTTCGGCATCTGGCAAGGCCGCACAGTCCATAAATTTCGTCAGATCATCCTGAAAGGTAAGAATATATCTATTCCCTGAATATGAAGTGGGAAGACCGCAAACTATATCCATATATACCTTATCAAAAGGTAAAGATGGAGTATCAGTAATTACCATGGGCATTTTAGTTGGAGGTGAGCTCTTATTTTTCTGACAAGCCGGACACCTTTTGACATAGTCTAGTACCTGTCTTTTCATGCCTTTCCACCTATACTGTTGCCGGATGCGTTGGAAAGTCCTTTCTCCCCCTTGGTGACCTCCGAGTGCCGAGTTATGGAAATCCTCTAGCACGGTTTTGATCTCGTCTGGATTAGATAAAAATGTCCAACTGCATGTACCCTTTTCAACAGAGTGGGATTCACTTTCCTCCGCGTCACTGCCTTTGGCTTCCCTTTGAGGGTTTCGACTACCAGCATTGCTACGAGCATTGCTAATTTTTTCTTTAGCAGCTTGTGCTCTCGTTATTGCTAGACACTGATTATCGGGGCAAGGAATACGAGTCAGTGCATCCGCGTTTGTATTTATTTTCCCAGGTTTGTACTCAATTTTGTAGTCATACTCTGAAAGTTTATGGTGAAAGTTGACAAGACGAGTTGTTGGGTCTTTTACGTTAAATACCCCTTTCAGAGGTTGATGGTCACTGTAGACTACAAATGGTCGCCCTAGCAAGTATGTTCTAAAATTTCTAGTAGCCCATATAATAGCTAATAGCTCTCTCTCTATTGTTGAATACCTTTTCTCAGAAGGGCTTAACGATCTACTGGCATAGGCGATTGGCCTATCTTCTCCCACTTTTCCCTGCGATAAAACCGCGCCCAGCGCTTCACCACTGGCATCGGTAGTAAGGATGAATGTTTTAGTGAAATCAGGATAAACTAAAACAGGTGGGGAAGTTACTGCCTTTTTAAGTTCTTCAAAAGATTGTTGACATTCGCTTGTCCATCTGAATGGTGTATTCTTACGCAAGAGATTGTTTATTGGAGAGGCTATATTTGCAAACCGTGGAACAAACTTGCGATAATAACTTACAAATCCCAAGAAGGACTGTACCTCCTTGATATTTTTGGGAGGTGGAAAACTGGTTACGCAACTAGTTTTAGATGGATCTGGTCGCGCACCGTCCTTAGAACAGATGTGACCCAGGTATACGACTTCTCTGCAAAGAAACTTGCATTTATCCGTATTGAGTTTAAACCGGTTTTCTCGCAGTTTACCAAAAACATTACGTAACTTTACACTATGATCTTTCAAATTCCTAGAGTAAATGACTATGTCATCAAGGTACACGAAACCGTGCAGCCCAGTCAGGATGTGGTTCATTATTCTTTGAAAGGTAGCCGGTGCTCCTGAAAGCCCGAAAGGCATACGATTAAATTCATAATGACCTAGACCTGTACTGAACGCGGTTTTTTCTCGGTCCCTTTTGTCTATTAGGACTTGATGGTATCCATTGGCCAAATCAAGAGTAGTAAAGTATTGACAATTTCCTAGCTGGTCAAGAATATCTTCTATTCTTGGCAGAGGAAAAACGTCTTTTACAGATACCTCGTTTAGTTTTCGGAAGTCCACCACGACTCTCCATCTCTTTTGTCCATCAGACCCTGCTTTCTTAGGGACGACTAAAAGAGGAGAATTCCATGGTGAAATGCTGGGAGAAATAACTCCATCTTGAAGCATTTTATTAACTTGTGAGTTTATTTCATCTCTAGCAATTTGAGGTAATCTGTACTGCTTTTGATTGATTGGCCCTTTTTATGTTTCAAAGAAGTAAGAACGCGGATATTTAAAATTGATTTTATTTAGTTAAAATATAAATGATTCATAAAATACTTTTAGATTAAATTAATACAGTATTTCAAGTTGTGTTAAAGCGCAATTATATAAATTCGACCGGTTGATAACGAAGATGAATAGGAAGTGATATCCTTCGATATCTTGTTTGACAGGTCGATTTTGTTTCGATCAATTTACGTTCAGGGTTTCAACATTTATAGTTTGGACGCAACACTCCTTTGCCCTTGATTGGATCAAACAATTCCTGGATCCTTTCTGAGCGTCGTGGTATTGACGTATCTGCTGTTTCTGTAGGTTCTTGTATTGCTGCATCAATATTCGGTTCAGGTATAATAGGTGTTTCATTTACATTCTGGGGTGTCACCTGCTCTGTTGATCGACGTCGTACCTGATCTGCATGTCGGCGAATCATTTGGCCAGTATCAGTACTGACAACGACTGAAACTGGGCCTGTCGTCTCAGATATATGTCCGGGCATCTATCTTGGTCCTGCAGCAGTATAGTTACGATACCAAACTGGGTCTAAATTAGTATACTGTGGCGTTTTTGAAATATCCATTTTTGAATTCGCTTGTATGGATATGGCATCTGGATGAAGTTTGTCGAAGTAAGTCTGCGGCCTTCGGTTAAAAAGTAGCTCAGCAGGGGAACGGCTGGTTGCTGAATGCGGAGTAACATGTTGGTCCAGAAGGAATCTCGCAAGGCGTAATTTAATATCTCCTTGTGTAACTTTCTTCAGATAGTCTTTCGTAGTGCGGACCATTCGCTCCACTTGCCCATTCGTAGACGGATGAAATGGAGCTGAAAATAAATGTTTTATTAAATTATTTTCACAAAAAGTTTTAAAATCAAAAGAAGTGAAGGCTGTTCCGTTATCAGAAACAATGATATCGGGTAAGCCATGAGTAGCAAAAAGTTGTCTCAAAACTGACATCGCACATGAAGAGGACGTAGCAGAAACTGGATGAACTTCCAACCACTTGGAATAAGAATCCACTACCAAGAAGAATAAGTTCCCTTTGAATGGACCAGCAAAATCAATGTGGATCCTAGACCAGGGATTTTTTGTACCTTCCCAGGTATAACCGCTTGCTGGAGAATTATCCGGTCGCATTTGTTGGCACGTAGAACATTGCTTAACGGTCCTTTTGATGTCTTCGTCAATTTTAGGCCACCATACGTAACTCCTCGCTAGGGCCTTCATCCGGACTATACCGGGATGGTTTGCATGGAGGGCAGTTAGAACTGTTGACTGGTGAACCTTTGGAATCAATACTCTTGGACCCCACACTAAGCATCCTTTTATGTAGGAAATTTCATCTTTCCTGTTGAAAAATGTTTTGAATTCTGGGTCGACCGCAGCAGGCCAACCCCTTAACGCCCAGTGTGAAATACGGGAAAGGACTTTATCCTTTTTTGTATCTTTCGAAATATCACTAGCTTGTATTATTGGAGTGTCCAACGTTTCAATCATTAGAACAACTTCTTCTTCTGAAGTGCTAGGTAATTGGACAGGCAAACGACTAAATGCATCGGCATGTGCGATTTCTTTCCCAGGCTTGTATATAAGATCGTAGTTGTAGGCATTTAAGAAGATGTTCCACCGAAGCATCCTTGGAGATAATATGTTTGGAGTAGGCTTTGAAGAGGAAAACAATCCTAGTAGGGGTTTATAGTCCGTAAAGATTTCAAAGTGTCGTCCATAAAGGAAATCATGAAATTTTTTTATACTTGCTATAATTGCCAGAGCCTCCTTATCTATCTGGGCATAATTTCTTTCGGAATCTGAATGAGTCCTTGAATAAAAAGAAATAGGACGCTCAGAGCCATCTGGCAGACGATGAGCAAGAACAGAGCCAATTCCATATGGTGAAGCATCGCAAGTCAGTCTAACTGGTAACCTTACATCATAAGGTATGAGAACACTGTCTGATGATAGCAAACTTTTAACTTCATCAAACGCTTTTTGATGAACAGTATCCCACTTCCATGTTTTCGTTTGGTCCAACAGTCTGTGAAGTGGCTCTGCTAAGGTGGCTTTTGCAGGAAGGAAGGAATGGTAAAAGTTTAGAAGTCCAAGAAAAGCCTGAAGTTCGACTTTGTTTTTTGGTGCTGGAGTGTTCCGAATAACCTCTATTTTTTCTGCTAGGGGATGAATGCCTTCAGCATCAATACGGAAGCCTAAGAAAGTTACTGATGGAACGTCAAAAATACACTTCTCTTTCCGTAGTCGTAGTCCATACTTATCTAATCTCTGGAAAACCTCCCGAAGAATATTTGCGAGTGCTTCCGAGTTTTCTGCAACTACAATAAGATCATCCAAATAAAACTCTACCCCTTCTACCCCTTTCAATAAATTAGACATTGTCTTTTGAAACTCCCCGGGTGCTGCAGAAATTCCATATTGAAGACGTTTCACCTTGAAAGCTCCTTTAAGAGTAATAATAGTTTGTGCCTTAGCTGTGTCATCATCAACAGTTAACTGTAGGTACGCTTGAGCAAGGTCAAGTTTGGCAAAAACTGAACCACGGGGAAGGTTTGCTATTAAGTCATGCATAGAAGGAATCGAGAAGGTATGAGGATCAAGAGCTTTATTTATTGTAGACTTATAGTCCCCACAAATACGAACTGTTCCATTAGGCTTAAGCACCGGAACGATAGGCGTGGCCCATTGTGAAAAGTCCACTGATTCTAATATTCCCTGCGAAACCATGTGGTCAATTTCAGCTTCGACTTTGGAACGAATCGCGAATGGAATCTTCCTAGCAGGCAAATATATTGGTGGGACACTAGGATTCAAGTGCAGAGACACTGGTGGTCCTTTATAAGTACCAAGTTCACCGTTAAAAAGTGAGTCGAATTCCTTGACGACCTCACTAAGACTTGATGAAGCTATTGAATTAACTCCTTGCAACGAAATTCCTAAGGGCAAAAACCAATCACAGCCTAAAACGTTTGTAGAACGTGAACCAGAAGCGACTAGAAGGGATAAGTTGAGAATATCTCGTCTTTTATACATGGCGTTAACAATACATTTGCCTTTGAAATTGATTGGATTTCCTTGGAAGTCTTTGAATATTGTTTCTACGCAAAACAATTTTGGTTTAAATTTTGGCCATAATTTATTGAATGTATCTTCGGAAATAATAGTAAAATTTGAGCCAGAATCTACTTCAAAATTGCAATTTTTTCCATTTATGAGAACAGATGTCTGTTTTTTAAGACTCTCCACACCTGTAACGAGGTTGATGCTGGAATGTCCACTGTTCTTTTTGAACCTTGTTTGTCTTTGAGTTGGTTTTGTATAATTTGAATTGGATTTACATACCTTTTTTATGTGTCCAAGCTTACCACAATTGTCACAGACAATTGTTCGGAATCTATACGTCGCCCTTGTATGCGCCTCGCCGCAGCTGTAGCAAGCACCAGCACGTAGTGTACCAACATTAGAATCTTTGTAGTTTTTATTTTTGTTGACTCCCTTTCGCACAAGATTAACTTGTTGATCGACTGCATTTGATGTGGATGAACTCGATTTAATCATGTGAAGACTCCTGTTTGCCGACTCTGCTGCAACTGCTCTTTCCTGAGCTGTTTTGAAGGTTAAGTCCGTTGTTGCTAAAAGCTCTTCCGGAAGTCGAGAGTCACGAAGTCCACAAACGAAGCGATCACGTAACATGCGGTCGAGTGACGTGGCAAAGTTACATTGACTTGCCATTCTCCGAAGGTCAGCAATGTAATCGACAATTTTCTCATCTGGAAGCTGGTCTCTTTTGAAGAATTTGAAGAAAGATGCGATCTCCGAAGGTGGAGGTGAAAAATGGTCAGAAAGTGTTTTGCAAAGTGTATCGTAATCAAGATCTGTTACCTTACTTGGTGAAATTAACGACTCGATTATGTCGAATAAAGCTGCTCCACAAAGAGTTAAGAACGTAGCTCGCTTACGGTTGGGGTCTGTTATGTCGTTTGCCTCCATAAAAATGTCCAATCGACGTTTATATGATCCCCAAGAACTCTGTTTTGTGACATCAAAGACTTCCACGTGTCCGACTGAAAAAACTGAATTGTGCGGCATGCTGGTCGAATTTATTTTATTGGAAGAATTAGAAGTAGCCGCCAATGGATTTTTGATTTCTTTTTTTTCGTCGCTTTCAACTTGATCGCTGGAATAATTACTCTTTTTATGAGTTTCTGACATATTCGATTTATTGAAGGTTTCCCAGCGATCCCATCCTCGTCGCCACTTTTATGTTTCAAAGAAGTAAGAACGCGGATATTTAAAATTGATTTTATTTAGTTAAAATATAAATGATTCATAAAATACTTTTAGATTAAATTAATACAGTATTTCAAGTTGTGTTAAAGCGCAATTATATAAATTCGACCGGTTGATAACGAAGATGAATAGGAAGTGATATCCTTCGATATCTTGTTTGACAGGTCGATTTTGTTTCGATCAATTTACGTTCAGGGTTTCAACATTTATAGTTTGGACGCAACAGCCCTTGGTCCACTTTCACTGGTATTTTATGAGAAAGAACTTTTGTGTAGCTTAAATTGTCACCATCTAAATGAAAGATATCATTATATTGAATACAAATTTCTTCAATACAAGCTCTTTCCTCCTTATTGAGATCATTTGCGAGGTTTAATGCACTCAGTAATTTCGAAATTCTATTTAGGTTCCACCTCGCTAAGATTGTAGATTGAATTTTTTGAACAAGATTCAGTTAATATTTCGAACTGGTTGCTATTCCTAAACCTAGGCGTAAAGTTAGTTTCTAATGTATATGGTTCACTGGTACTGTTGAGAATTGGAACAATAACGTGACCATTTTTTACAGTGGTAATGGTATTAGCAAAATAAATTCCCGCTTTTAGTTCTTGAGACTCTATCAATACCTCTTTAAGACCACTTTTTAATCTAAGCCTTACCATTGTATTTGTTCGTGCTTGAATTTCCGTAACTGTATTTATATTGTTTTCTGACAATTTTTTAACGGCATTCAGTGATAGTAATGGTATCTCCGCTATAACTTTCTTTCCTTTAGTGTCCAAAAATTTTAGGCGTTTTGCCACAGAGTCAATTATGGAACGATTCCATAAGACGCCTCGACCCAAAATACCGTCGGCAGGTATGTCTTTTGAGTCACTAATAACGTGCAGTTTTGCCTTGACTTGTACGCCTTTGGACAAAGGAAAAACAGTTAACAGGGTCCCCAACTTATAACTTATAATTTCGCTTAAACACGCAATCATCCTCTGAATGGCCAACTCGACCACACCAAAGACATTTCACCCGATTCATGGGGTTTTGAACTGCGAAGACTCTAGATTTAGGACACACATCTATGCTGTGTCCATAAGAGACACACGATTCGCAATAAGGTGTGCTCTTTCTCTGTCGGCATTCTGCGTAAGTGTGATTACGTTTACCACAAAATCCGCATTTAATCTGAAAGTCTTGTTTACCCAAATGTGGATCTGGGGGAGTCTGTAAACTTGGACTGTGGTTGTGCAAAGGGATGCCACCGCTTGTGTAGGTGTAATTTACTTGCTGAGGCAGGGTATGTGCAGGTGGATACGTGTGAGGCAGGCTATGTGGGTATGTGGCAGTGTTTAGATTGGAATATTGAGGTTGGGACAAGGTAGGTACAGGTGGAAACGCGTGTGTCAGGCTATTGCTAAGTACGGCTTGGTGATTAGCAGGACTTTGGTGCATATGGCTAATGGAATAATTCAATGGAAATGGTGAATTCGGTGATGTCACATCTCCAATATAGCCCATGGCGTTTGGTTGGATTAGCAGAGAAGTTTTTCGAGCTTCTTCCGCTATTTCATTTAGGTCACTGCTACTGCTGCCTAGCATAAACTGGCGAAGAGCTGGGTCAACTAGTCCTATTTTGAAAGTTGTGATAACCGTGTTAGCAACTTCCTTTTTCAGACCAACCGACTCATTTTCGCTATACCTGGCGTCAATTATCTCAATTGACGTAGCCTGAAGTGTCGCTAAACGCCTAGCAAACGTTTTCACGTCTTCCCCAAACAGTTGACGGCACTGCTTCAACTCGTTCAACACGTTGTCCAATGTTTTTGGCACCAAATAACTGTCTTTAAATAGTTTTGCCAAATCCGCTATTGTTTTGACCGTGTTTGAACGAGTGAGCTCAAACGCATCGCCCACTAGCCGTGTTGAAATAAGAGACACTAAAATCTCTTCCTCCTCTGCCTTAACCATTCTTAATGCCAGATTGCAAGCATTTAGAAACTCATGGACTCTACGTGAGAGTTCATGATTCCTTTCCCCGGAGAAAATGGGTACCAACCTCGAAACTATTTTACTAATATTTTCAAGCGACATTTTGACTAAACCTTTTTGTTTTGTTTGATCTGTTTGAGTTGATTTTGATTCGTTGGTGGATCTCTCTACCTCTACTGCTGTGGTTTGAACTCCTGTGTTTACAGAATTTCTAATCACAGATGTTTTGGGTGTAGAAGTATGTTGAGGGGTACAGAGCAATGGAAGTAAATTTTTTGAACTACCTGCCAAAGTTGATATTGAATCCTTTTTTTTCTAAGCTCCCTTTGAGCTGACAAGCTTTTGTACAACTCAATAGTTAGCTGGTCTATTTCTTGATCAGCTTCCTCTGCCACTTGCCGAAATCGTTTTTCAACTTCTTTACGACAGAACTCGCTTTTTTCGAGCTGTTTAGTGAGGTCTTCTGTCTCTCTGGTGTGTTTTTTTATTAAATCATGGACTGAATTTACGTATTCCGCAAGAATAGCGTCTGTAGCTTCCACACGCGTAAATTTACCCCACCGAGAGCTAAACTCAAAACTGACTAGTTTATAAACCTCTGGGTTCAAAATTTCCTTTAGCTCTGAAAGAAGAAAATCGTTCAACAACTTTAACTGCCGTTGGTTTTCTTTCTTTTCTTTTTTCAAAAACTCTGTCTCCTCAAAAAGATCATTAAGTTGGGCTTCTATTTGCTTTTTGGCCATTAACTTAACACCAACAAATAAAACTCAGATTTTCACAAATCACAAACAAAAATTAAATCGAATCTATTTAAGCGGATCTAACCTACCTCAATGCAAACTAAGAACACGAAGGGGAAGAAAACAAAAATAATGAAAAATAACCTTGAAAAACCACAATAAAAAACAAAAAATCAAATATGTATGTAGCTATAATTTTATAAATACTTTTAAATAGTAGTAACATACAATTTTATATACTCACCTGGTTTCGTTGGCGATGTTTTTCCTTTGGTGAAATTCGATTCTCAAGCACAATTTTGCAGTGTTTTTTGTTTTTTCGGTAGACACTCACTTTTTTCTTTTATGCAGTTAATATTTTTCTTATCAGTTCTTTTCACAGAAAGTATGTTTATTTTTTTAATAATTTTAATGTTACAAACAAAGATGTTTCAACTATGGAAGTTTAAATTTTTACTCTTTTTCTATTATTTTTGTATTTTCCCTAGCCTTCCTACTACATAAATGTTTACTTTAGCATATATTAATCTATAAAAAAAAAGAACTACCGGCTGTGCCAAAATGTTATACGAATTATCTACGAGTATTTTATAAGAGGGAAACGCACAGTTCAAGGTGTAATTTTCGACTCAACGATCGTTCATGTTTCCGATCGATACTTAGCTGCGGCCACCCAAATAGCCCACGCCGCATTTTAAGGTTGTTTCCCTCTTGGCCCAATTGCAAAGGTAAAACATTATTGATGAGTAGGATACTGCACAGCAATAATGTTTCGACACAGTGCAATGGCCCAAATGGGTTCAACTCCGATTATGCACAGTGGACTTAATGTGGGGTGCAACAGCCTTTTCGATTGGCGATTCGGAAGAACTCTCCGATCCGGAACGCCAATAAAACAAACAGGCACATGCAGTTTGATTCTGAAGTTTTCGTATCCCTGTATTTGTGCAACCTCGCATGCCGATGCCGCACATTTGGAAACTTGGCGGACACACATATGAACGAGTATGATAATTTTCAATAAAGAAAATGGGAAAATAATATTCAAAATGGAAAATATTGTTTTTAGAAATAGTAAAATGTGTGAAATTTACTTATTTTTAGCAATATTTGACAACACTTTGACAACAACTATTTGTTTGAATGTGTGAGTTGTTCTGGTTTCGATTCTGAAATGAAATCCAGAATCGTTTTCTGTTCTTTTCAGGAGAAGAACTGTCATTCTGAATGCCAATAGAACACTTTCAGAAGGGTTTACACGCATTCCGAACGCTTCTGGATTGCCAATCGAAAAGGCCATAAGTGTTTTGAATTTTTGTTTTTTTTTCGTAAAGCAGTAGATTTATTTTACGAAAAAAATGTAATAGGCAACGCTGGTCTTGATATGCCATCTACCTGGCTGGGAATCGAACCCACACCTTCGGCTAGCTCTGAATCATAGATTTTAATATATACCTAGATGGCCATTATAGGATCTTTTGTACAGAGAAAAAGTGAAGCTTTGCGACCATTTTGTTGGAGGCAAAAAACGTAAACAATCGAATTAAATGCCTTAGTGGTTTCTCTAAATAAATGTTCATATCTTGGAATTTAGAAGAGTTAATAAAATGATTTTTGTATCAAATGAAAGGCATTTTTGTTATCTCTTAAACGGTAACAAAATTATATAGCTACGTTTAATAAATTTTGAGATATTTACATTTAACTTCTTGTGAGAAATTTTTTCTTAGTCTTGCTTTTGTACACTGATATCTTTTAAAACTCTGTGATGACGTGTACATTTTTTGGTATTAAAAGAAAGCTTAAATTGTTGGCTTTAATTGCAGATATAATTTGTTGTCATTACTCAGATATATATGGCAAAAATACCATTTTTTCTTGTTACTGTATTTGCACGCATAGACACTACCAGCACTAGGTATTTTTATATTTTTGCAATCTTGCACACTTTAAAATCACGTTTCATAAATAAAAAACCAATTAAACAAATACAAATACTTTATTTTAGAAAAAATCTTTGCAAAAAGTAAACAAAGCACAAAACACAATAGAATTGTTGCTGTAAATGCCTCCAATAAAATGGTGGCCGAGCTTCACTTTTGAAGGCGAAGTTGGTTATCTAGGTATATATTAAAATCATAATCATAAATCATAGAAGAAGAAGTAAAGGAAGTGGTGTATATCACATATACAGTGCATGGTATAAGAATAACAAGGTATGCTTGACAGCTCAGGCAGTTGACTCGTGACGTCATTGCGAGTGAATGATCTCAATTGTTTGTCATTTATGGCAAAGAAAGTAAACAGAAATTGTTTATATTTTGAAGCAATTTGCTATTAAAACTCAAAGTAAAACAATAGATTATTTATGTTTTGAAGTTATGTTTTGTTAAATTTCAAGTAAAACATTAAATAATTTATTTTTTAAAGCTATGTGTTGGTGAACACTCGCTATGACGTCACACAAAACAAAATATGGCGACCCTTCATCTCATATACAACATACCTTGTATTTTTATACCATGTATACAGTGTACGTGAGTGAAGCAGCAAGAATTGAAAAAAAAACACAATGGAGATTCATCTGTCATTTTGCCGAGCTGAAAGGAAATGTTTTGAAATTTCAATTTGTTAAATAAGTGAAAAAGTTTATTTAAACTAAATAAAAAAGTGAAATAAAATTTAGAATAGTAAATACTATCAATAATTTATTTAAAAAATATAAAACAGTATGTGGTGGCTACGTTAAATCCTCTAAAAACGCCTATACTAAGGAGTATACAAACATTTTATTTTACAAGTTAATTTTGTCTGATATTTTCATATAAAGTAACGTGAAGTGATGTTATTTAGGTAAATAAATTATCTTAGAATGCTTCAAAATTAAGATTTTATCGCAATTTACCATAAAAATAACAAATTTGTTGAAAACAAAAATATACTTTAATCTAGTGATTTCGTTGAGACTCATCTGTCAAATGAGAAATTCTCGCACAGGGTCGATCTAGTTTTTGTTGGTGGTGGCAAGGCGCTCAAATCCGTTTATCGCCCGTAGTGCAGGGTTATTTTTTAACGCTTTTAATAAAATATTTTTAAAGGGGTAATAGCAGACCCCTATTTATCTTGTTGGATTTGTATCTTCGTCAAGAAGTGTTTATTTCGGTGTAAAAGTACGCTACCATAAAAAACATCACTTTATTAAGTAGATTATGAGAGAAAACTTACCTGTGAAATGAAAAATTTGTGCACCGTATTATAGGCGTTTTTATATGATTTAATGCAGCACCACATGTTTTTTATATATTTCTTATCAATAAAGTTTTTCAAAGTATTCACTATATTAACATTCATTTCACTTCTTTATTCAGTTCAATAGGCTTTTTCACTATTTGTATGATTTAAAATCTCTGTACACTTTTCTACAGCTCGGCAAAATGACGGAAGCATCTCAATTGTTTTTTTCTTTTTTTTAAATCCGGCTTCCTTTGGGCGCCCCAGCCTTAAGCCGTGTAACTGCACTGCGACACTGGGGCAATGCATTTGTGTTTGTGTAACTCACACTATTTTGAAAAATGCTTCACTGTTTCCACGATATGTGAGATTTAAAATTGTTTTTCATAATTAAATAGCTATAAATTTGAACAAGAAGTGATTTAAAAATATTTTTGATTATTATTACTGCCTATTTTTCAATAAATGAACCTCAAATTTTTTGAACGTCAAAATCACGAATGGATTTTTTTCGTTGTGTGTAATCACGAAGGTACGTACCTGTCAAAAAGACGAAAAACGAAACGAACGAAAAAACGAATCATGTAATCAGGCTCTATATATAACTGGATATCCATACAAAAAAGTTGACTCCATTTGAAGAACTGTTAATAAGTGGCGATGCCTATTTTTTTTTTTTTATATACTGTATGACAGTATAACATACAAGGTGAAAACTGACATCTCCAAACGTCAAATAAGTGAAAAAACAAAGAGGTTTAACTTTTCCGAGCTTAAAATTAATATTCAAGAGAATTTTAATACTTTATTAAGAATGCGAACTAAAACTGATCCAACTCATATGGTAAACTTTACCGAACAAATTTATGGCTTTTTACAAATTCATTCTTAGGCCGTGTGCCAATTGCGTTAAAATCCTGGTTAAATTTGATCCCATGGCTAAATTTTGACATTACCGAGGTGAATATAGACTTCAAAATTTAACCTGCTCAGGAGCTCGTTAAAATTTTAGTCGGTGGTTAATTTTTGACATGTCTATGGGCACGTTCAGCTGCGTATCTTAAGCGATCCGGATTTGTTTGTGTTGTTGTAAACCCTTATAAAAAAACTGCTGAGGGAGATGAATGTAGATAAATATTTTATTTTGCTATCAAGAAGTCATGAATCCTATCGGGAAAGATGAAAAATGGAAAAAAAACTAAAATTAAATGAAAGGATTAAGAAATATAGACAAAGACCTTATAATAAATTTAAGTATGCACTCAAGAAGAAGTTTGAATAACTTGAGATAAATCCTTTAAGCGAAATTTTAGCTCGATCTGCGTTCTACGCTTAATGTAAAAGAATCAATAAAATTTATTGAAAATACTTTTTCAGATGATTCATTCATTTTGCAAACTGATATGTTTGCGAACTATCATTACTGAGAAAAATGCAACAACAAAACTAATGGGAAGTGAATATAAAAAAAAATCCCACTTAATCCAATTGACACAGCAAAAACCTTAAATTTTACTCACCCCTATAAAAAGGGATAACATTTAACTGGGATCAAATTTAACCAGAATTTTAACGCAATTGGCACACGGCCTTAAAGGACACACGAATTACGTCAACGTTGTGGCCTGGGAGCATGACGAAGAGTTCCTTGCCGATTAGTGACGATCATTCGTGTAAGATTTGGAGTTCAGCTCACAGCTTTGAAACTGTTACAACCTTCTGCCTGTCTTCAGCTGGTATGTCAGTGCGCTGGCATACAGACAAACCTGGCAAGGTGCTGGTGGCCGAAAAGAAGGGAATAATACATTTGTACAACATCCGCTCTCAACAAGCCATAATGTCATTGGAGTCACCGAAAGTTCCTCTAATGAGAGCTGACTGGTCGTTACAGAATCGTTTGTTTGTGAAGGCATTGGCTGGGGGAGATGTCATCTCCTGGGACCTTCGTAGGACATGGTTAGTCTATCTTGTTTTCGTTCTAGATATCGTTAGATGCTAAACAATGCTTTATTTCATTTTAGTGGACCAGCTGATATTAAACAAATCCACGAAAACGGAGGACGTACTGTGAGATTTTTGCCCAACAGTGAAATTGTCTATGCCAGTATTGGTCGTCCCGACATAACTCTAAAGGTATACTGTTGTGGACACCAACTTTGCCTAGTAATAATAGGAAATATGATTTAATATTTGTTAGCATTTTTTTTATGCTCAAACTCACGAATTTTTCTTTATTTTTGTATTATTAGAACTTCTTGAACTATACATCCATTATAAAGAAAATGTTTCAAGGACACCTACGTGTACAAGGTGTTATGAAATAATCGTACAGGGTGAAACTCTTCCGCTGCAAACAGCCTCAAAGCTTCCGGAAAAGTGTTGCTGTAATTATTCCTGTATTGGCTCCAGCGATAGGACGAACCTCTTTGGTTCATTAACTTTTTACCCTTATCATATCAATTGGCGTAGACGCAATTGCACTTCCTAAATTAGCTACAAAACTAGAAACAAAAAGATTAGCTACAGATCTCCAAAATACTACATGAGACGAACCTTGCCGCAGTATACGAGAAGTTCATCAACAGCATGGGGAAGATGCAATTCATGTGAGGCTCGAACTAATACCCAAAATGATCATTCATGCAACAATGCAGGATATCTTCAATCATCTTCTATAGACACGTATTACATTACAGTTCCTCATAGTGTCAATAGTTGGCACAATACTTTGACTGGGGTCCTGCTCTGTAACTTTGTTCGACTTTCGGATACATGCGAAAGTTATTTTCAATTCTTTTAGTTATATAGCTGGGCCCGTAGTAAAGTACATAATTCAGAACTCGGAAACCGAAAGAGTACCGGTATGTGGACGGTTCCTTCACTGAAATACGAACCAATAAAAAAAAATATATATGGCTTGCCCAAGGATTTCCGAATAAGCCGTGTAAAAAACTCGATTTGGCGACGAGGCGTTTGCCCACCCACTTCCCTTTTCAGATTGTACGCCGATATTGGCATCAGTTCGTGGGGATAGCAGGCGATTCCCTCGACCGCGTCGTGGACGTTCGAATTACAATATAATTTAATGCATATTGATTTTTTTTTGTGGCACATTGAAGAGCTGATTTCAATGTGGTCCGTGATTGTCTGGAGGGTGTGCGTATGTTCATCTCTACGTTTGACGCTTAGGCGTCACAGTAAGGGAACCAGCAGCATCGGCCGCTTTGGTGATGTCGACGTTGTGGTGGACATGGGTGATTTTCTGCGATAGGACGATTAATGGAACCAGTTTCCGTTTTCATTTTTATTGCTGGAATTTTTCGTTGCCTTATTTGACTTGTTTCAAGCAATAATAACCGGTTGATTGCTACGAAAGATTTGATTTAGAGTAGAATCTCTGAGCTGAAGGACTGGCTACGCCATTTTTTTTTGTTTTGTTTTGTGTTGACGAACTAGATTTGACTTAAATACTACCAACTTAAAAATAATAAAACATATGTTCTAAAAGAATGATGGCCGCCACAAGAAAGATTTATTTCTGGGGATTCAGAGATAGATGTCGTGGAAGCCAGTACAAAAAAGTATTTGGTTTACACGCACGGTTTTCATCTTTGCTAATTGATGATATGAGGGGGGGTTATATTATTATTTATGGTTTTATATTCTTATTCATGGTGTGGATATTTTTGATTGGTGGTTAAAATCTAACGATTAAGCCGTTGATCAGATTTGTGGAACGGGAAGAATTTGAAATTCTGTTTTCTTGAACTAGGGCATAATCGTAAGATCCTCCGTACGCACTAGACGGAAAAGTTAAACGCCTAAAAATAAAAAAGAGACTTTAGACTAAGTATTTAATTAAGTAACTATTAAGCACGTAAATACGTTACTACCCAAAAAAAAAAAAATTAATCATTTCAAATAATGCAAAGTTTTCTTTGTGAAATTAAATTAAAATAAGATTGTGTGATTTCGAAACCTTCGCACTAGTGAATATAAACAATAACCTTAAAAATTAAACTACCTAGTAAGTTAAACAAATAAACTAATAAGAAAGGAAAGTTTGAAATTGTGTTCTACATAAATATACACATACAAAAAAAAAACAACCTTTTTTACAGGGAGTACCTACATGTATAGTACAACAAATCAGCAATACCTTCATACAAACGTATAGAAAAGTATGGAAACTAGCACCTAAATCAAACAACGAAAAGAAATTTTTTTTATAAAATTCAATTGGTGAGTTCTATGTTTATAATTATAATTTAAAAAAAAAAAAAAAATGCTAAGATCTTCATACATATATATATAACGATTTTCATAATTCGGATTTATGTCCATATAAATATCTAAAAGTGAATAAATTCATTATTCATTGCTAGGGTTTGGTGCACTTTAAGGCGATCACGGACCGACAGACATACCTACATAGTAGTCCTGATCGCCACCCCTTTTTTTGTCATACGAGGTGCTCCAGGAGTATAAATTTTGCACGAGCAATATCGAGGTGCCCAGGTCGGGATTGCTGCTTTATTTTTTTTTTTGTTTGTTAACTTTTATTAATATTTAGGTTAATATTTAATAATTAAGTTAGAGAAACAAAAAGATTCCTATAATTATGTTATATAGTTATGTAATACGCGCCAGCGACATTTTCTAAGTTCAGCACCATCCTAGATAAAATCCAGTTTTTTTTTGTACTATAAGCATATATTTATACGTTTACATACATATATATATTTATACAGACGAAAGTATAAATTGAGATTAGGGTGGCTGTTGTTAACCACCACCGGATTCCTGTGTTAGGATATTTGTTTTTTTTTATTTGTTAAATTTTTTTTGTATGGTGCAATAAGTAAATTTTTTATTTGTTAAATTGGAATTATAAAGGGTATTCTTTTATTTTTGTCTAGTCAGGGTAGAGGAATTTTTTTTTGAATAATTTTTCCTTCGACGTATAAGTAAGTTGATCGTTCTTGTTGTTTTTTTTGGTGTGCCCAGATAAATCTACCCTCGTTGAGCTCAATACAGGTAGGGAAAAATCTGATAGAGCAAAATTTAAACAATTCCATTTTTTTTTGTGAGAATTCACTTGAATGGTTAGAATCCAATTATTTTTGAATACAATAAAAAAGATTCCTATATACTGAAATACAAGTTTCAATTGTTTATTTAAATAATTTTCCTTTTTTATATATATATAATTAGTATAA
Source organism: Dasysyrphus tricinctus (assembly GCA_963921185.1). Classification (NCBI taxonomy): domain Eukaryota; kingdom Metazoa; phylum Arthropoda; class Insecta; order Diptera; family Syrphidae; genus Dasysyrphus; species Dasysyrphus tricinctus. The sequence continues at coordinate 47,388,198 of OY992534.1, read as the reverse complement.
ATATAGTCCAGGGTTGCCACCCCAAATTTGGTAGTTTTGTTATGTTAAGTCATAAAATATTGTTTTCTTTTTTTTTTGCTTAGGATACCCATAATTAAATAAAATTATCTTTTGTAAATTGCACCGTCCTGGATGAAACCTTCGTGTTTTCTTGTCAAGCAAATAGCTTGATGGCCTATTAAGTTCTTCTCGTTTCAGGGGATGCTGAAGGCGACTAGATAAGGCGGTGAGATATGAACTGAGTTGATAGAGAAAGGTGAGTTTGATATTCCCTTAAGGGGAAGTTTAAAATCAGGCCGAAAACTTCCTAGGTAGGGTGGGTCAGGTCGAGCTGAATTAACAACTTCAGCGCCCTCTAGTGGTAAACGTCCGTCCGATTTTCATTTATTTCAATCCTCTATTGATTTAAATTATATTTTTTTTTGGCATGATTTCTGTTTTTGTGGTAGGTGAGATTTGGGTCGAGTGGACAAGTTCCCACCCATTTCTGGCGAGCTCGAGCCGAGCACACTGCAAGCATTCCAGTCCACGACACTCAAAGAAATTTCTCTCGAATTTTATAATTCACTTCATCTCAGACCTATTACAAATGGCGCCCAACGTTAGTCCTCGTTTTTGTTTTCCTAACTTCCAAATTTTAAAAATTCCCTAATTGTTCTTGTCATCATCATCGGCAACTCGTATGTCATGAATGAGGAAAGTTTCAAACATACCTTTTCATTTGCGACGAGATAACAAGATGATGATGACGACAACAATTAAACTATGTTTTTTTTCGTCTATACCCATCCATTACGTGTTATAAATTTCACTTTTCTATCTTTCTTTTTTTTTTTTTCAATTTTCACTCATTTGTCTCGTTTTAACTACAAAGAATTGTGGCCGGTTTGATGATGTAATATCACAACCGCTGCACAATTTTCTTTTCCATTTTTCTTCCTATTTTCATGTGTTGCCTATCTGACTTCATGTCTTTTAGCAAAAGCCACTGGCTTGCCTAGAATTGCGGAAGCAGATAGCAACAAGTGTGTCTTTTGTTAAAATTATTTGTACCTATTTACCATTTAGAGGGAAATTTTCAACGATTTGTCCGTCCGAAAGTCCATTGATATTCAGAATCGTCAACCTTTGCAGCTCAGTTCATACATCGTCAAAAATTAAGTTCACCGTCAAGTTGCCCGAAGCATCCCCACCATGATATATGCACAAAACCCTACTACAAAACGCTTAATAAAACAAAATTTAAAAGTTTTTGAAAAAAAAGTTAAAATTTATTGGTAAAATCTTATCAATTAATCAAATTTACTACCTTTAATTAAATAGCTTACAGTCAATATTTATAGTATATTTAAAGGAATTATATTATAATATAGGTACATAAATCCATACAAATCTTGGTTTTTGGTAAAAGTTCTTAACCTTTTAATAGTTTCTTTCGTGAGAAGCAAAAATATTATTTACTAAATCATTTTCAAAAAAAAAAAAAATAAAAATCTTATTTTAAACATTTCCCTAATTCCAAATACACAAAATATCGATACATCTAATATTAAAAAAAAAAAAACTTATACATCTATCGTATTTTCATAAATCTTCAAATACTTAAGATCAAATTTAAAAGCTTTCAAAAAAAAGAAAACAAGTAAATTAAAAACAACATTTACAAAGATGGTTGTGACAGAAAGAGACGAAAATAATAAAAGTAATAAAACTGGCGCTACGAAAAAGAAAGGCATAAGAGCTTCAAATAGGTTGAATCCTAACGAACAAGATCGCTTGTTATACGGCTTAAGCCCGTTAGTTCGACATACCCCATCTAAATCAATCGTTGGAACAGAAAAAATTCAATCATCTTCTTACCACCCTGTTCCACAATCTGTCAGCCAATCAAATTTATCCCGCCACCAGGCAGAAGGTTTGCCTGAAAATCCTGCTCAAGGAGCGGCGTCCTTATTAAGTCAAGAGAAACCTAATTCACCAATCAATAACAATATGAACGATTTCAATGCCCAACCCGGTCCTCGAGTCCAACACACACCCATTCAAATCATCAGTCACGAAAATTTGCCGTTGTTAAATGTTTCGATGGATGGTGAAAACGCAAATTATTCCGCAGATTCAATTACGGCTCCTTCATTTAGTAGCCTTAGTAATTTAAGCCTAGTTTACAGTTCCCGTGTGCAAAAAAAAACCTACGCAAATATTCTCGCATGTCAAAAATAATTGAGGTGAAAGGCAAAATTAATTTTCGCATGATTAGTTTACAGTTTCATGCAAAAAAAAAAACCTATGCTGTCATGGAATGTCATGCAAAACAATGGACCGGCAGTTGATTTGCATGCGAAAAAATGTGTGGTGAATAAAATATTTTTTTTTTGATGGTCGGTTTATACTTCCAAAAATAAAAATATATTCACCTCAAGGCGTTATTTGCATGCAAATGGTTTTCGCATCCAAAAATAATTATTTTCCATTTTTAGGCCTATAAGTTGTTAATTAAGGGTAAATGAATGACTCAATGGGTGGTTTAGGACAAGGCAAACGTTTTTCGCCTTGAATATTATTAAACTTGGTGCGCAGAATAGGTGGAAAATCGTTTTGAAAATTTTGATTTTTTTTTCGCATGGGAACTGTAAACTATGCTTTAGGTGCAGCTTCCAACAACCTCAATAACAGTATTCTTACCATACGAAATCAAGAAATTCCTGAAAACAGGAATATACCTGAAAAAAACGTAAATAAAATGGAATCTGTACCAAATGACATCAAGGCTTATGTCAACTTAGCGATTGTTAATGCGTTTTCATCATACGCCGAATCCATGAAATCAGATATTTCTGAGAGTCTTAAGAAGGTAATGAAAGATAATTTCATAGAATTCTTAGGAGAAATCAATTCGACAACTCGCCCGTTACTAAGACAAGAAGATCCTATTCCGAAACCACCAGCGAATACTATTTCCTTTCGAAAACCTTTGCCACAAAAGCAACCAAAACATCAACAACAACAACAGAAACAAGTTCAACCACAGCCACCCCATCCACAACTCCATCAACAATACGCTCCACAACAACATTCATATCCCTACCAACCACAACTATTCCAGCCAATAGTACAAAATCCTCAATCCAATCCATCTCTTCCATTACCCCAACCTTCAAATAGCTTCAAACCGATTAAAGATAATAGCCTTAGACCCGACCCAGATATTCAACGACAAAATCAATTTCCACAATGGCAACCGGCTTTCGGATACCCTGATGTTTATCAGCCAAGTCCACAGAATCCAGACTACGGTATGAATTCAATTTCAAGCAGATCTTATCGTGATCCGATTAAAATAGATCGCTGGGGAATAAAATTCGACGGTAAACCGGAAAATTTAACCGTGGAAGATTTTATCCTTCGTTTGGAACTCCTCCAAGACCAGTATGCGTGTCCATGGCCTGAAATCCTAAAACAATTTCATCTCCTGCTCTCAGGAACAGCCCAGGACTGGTATTGGGAGTTTCAAAAATCAAACTACCGACCCGACTGGCCAATGTTGCGTGAGGCATTGAAACTTCATTTCAGAAATACAAAATCTGACTATGAGATAATGCGTGAGTTGGCCGATCGCAAGCAAGGTGCCTTTGAGTCGTGCGACAATTTTTTTTACTGCTGTGTCAAAAATCAAATCCCAATTAAAAGCACCGATACCTGAGTTTGAACTCATTAAAATGTTAAAAAGAAACTTGAACGACAAAATCGGTAAGTTAGTTTACCCTATGGCGATATTTTCCCTAGATCAGCTGCGCTTTGCTTGCAAAGAAGCTGAGAATGCATTCCCGACCAAAGAAACCTATAACCATGCCAGGCAGTATAGGCAACCTCAAAAAATGGTGACAAATGAACTCCAATTTTATGAGGAAAATTCGAGCTTGTTCGATGATCAAGTTGCAGCGATGCAATATATCAACAACAACAGGCCAAATCCATCCAACAAAGTCTTAAATTGCTGGAATTGCAAGATTGATGGACATTTGTATTGGGAGTGCCCATCTCCCAAACAAAATCTTTTTTGTTTCCGTTGCGGTGAAGGAAACGTAATTGTTTCTAACTGCCCAAAATGTAAAACGGAAAACCGAAAGAAGAGCGTGACTTCAACGGGGGAGTCGCGTTCGACACAGTTCCCCGAGTCATTGAATCAAAACAAAATTTAGAAAACTTAGTAGGAAACGAAAGTCAGGAACTTCCGTTTCGAATTTTGAAAAGGGAAAATGAAGTCGTCGAAGAAAAACAAGACATTCAAAAATTTAGTTTTAGAAAACCGTTACATGTAAGGATAGAAGAATATAATAAGGCCAAAGAAAGGATTTTCAATGGCACTGTCAGTGAAAATATACTTAAATGTAGAAATCGTCATAAAAACAGAAAAGAAGTTAGATGTAACCTGTTATCTACGGTCATTGACGTTTCAGGAGATCCTCGGCCATATGCCAAAATTAAAATAGCTGATAAGGAAATGCTTGGCTTGCTTGATAGCGGTGCAAGCGTCAGCATTCTTGGTAAAGGTTGTAGAGATTTAGTAAAAGAACTAAAAGTTCAAATTTCTCCGTTTACGTCTAACGTAAAAACCGCGGACGGAAAATGTCAATCCATAGTTGGAAAAATAAATGTTTTCGTACAATACAAAGATACAAAAAATATGTTGACTTTTTACCTCGTACCCAGTCTGGATCAGGAACTTTACCTCGGCGTCGATTTCTGGAAGGTATTCAACCTTGCACCTGGAATAGTTGGCGAAATTTCGATGACGAATGTTAAAGATACTTCAGATACTCACCAATTGTCTCCAGAGCAACAAATGCAATTGGACGCAGTCAGACGAAAGTTCCGGTGCTATACCCAATACGGACTCGGAAAAACGACGCTTGTCGAGCACATCATCGAAACCGGAGAGGCGGTTCCGGTAAAGCAGCGTCACTATCCTGTCTCCCCGGCGATACAAGCCCTGATGTATGCCGAGATAGACCGAATGTTGAGCCTTGGAGTGATTGAAGAGAGTGAAAGCCCGTGGAGTTCGCCAGTGGTCCTCATACAGAAACCAGGCAAAAATCGTCTGTGTTTGGATTCGCGTAAGCTGAACTCCCTCACGAAAAAAAACGCATATCCTCTCCCAAACCTCGAAGGCATCTTCAGTCGTCTTCGTGATACTATTTTTATAAGTAGTATCGATCTCAAAGACGCATTTTGGCAAATACCGTTGGAGGAGCAGAGTAGAGAAAAAACTGCTTTTACCATACCGGGGCGGCCCTTGTACAATTTTACTGTCATGCCTTTTGGACTGTGTAATGCAGCCCAGAGGTTATGTCAGTTAATGGACAAGGTCATACCCTCAAGGTTAAGGGATCGTGTCTTTGTGTACCTCGATGATCTGCTCGTCATTGCTCCGGATTTTGAGGCACATATCGCTCTGCTGGACGAAGTTGCTGCTTGCCTCAATAAAGCTGGCCTCACCATCAACGTAACGAAGTCTAAATTCTGCTTCAAAGAATTGAAGTATCTAGGCTTCATCGTTGGTGGTGGGAACATCAAGACGGACCCTGCTAAAGTTGAGGCTATCGAAAATTTTCCAGTTCCAAAAACGGCAAAGCAGGTTCGCAGACTGCTTGGTCTAGCAGGGTGGTACCGTAGGTTTGTACGGGAGTTTTCGACCCTGACGGCTCCAATCACAGATACGCTGAAAAAGAACAAGGCAAAATTTAAGATGACGGAGGAAGCTCTGGAGGCATTTGGGAAGTTAAAGAAGGCCTTGGCAAATGCTCCGGCGTTAACGCATCCAAATTTTAATAAGCGATTTTACATCCAGTGTGATGCATCCGACACAGGTGTAGGGGCGGTGCTTTTCCAGAAAGACGACGCCGAGGAAGAAACACCCCTTTCATTCTTTCTGAAAAATTGAATAAGTGTCAGAAAAATTATAGTGTCACTGAAAAAGAATGTCTGGCAGCGGTATTGGCGATCCAAAGATTTAGGCCTTATGTGGAAGGAATGTTATTCACAGTTATAACAGATCATTCCAGCCTAAAATGGCTCATGAGCCTTAAAAATTTAAGCGAAAGATTGGCGCGATGGAGTTTGCAAATCCAAGCTTTCTCGTTCGACATAGAACATAGAAAAGGTAGCTTAAATGTTGTCCCTGACGCTTTGTCTAGAGTTTTTATGGAAATAGAAAGCATCGACTTTGAGGATATAGCTCCGTTAATAGATTTAAGTTCAGACGAGTTCGATGGTGAAGAATATTTAAGTTTAATTAAAACGGTTCAAGAAAATAAAGACCGACTGCCCGATCTAAAAGTTGAAGAAAAGTTTTTATACAAACGATCCTTTCCTACGCAAAATGATGATTTCACCACCGTTGAGCACACTTGGAGATTATGGGTACCATCGGGGCTCACGAACGAAATAATTGTCCGCGCACATAATCCTCCACAGGCCGCTCACGGAGGAGTGGCTAAAACTTTGCAAAGAATCCGTCAATATTTTTATTGGCCAAATATGACCGTTCAGATACGCGAGTATATTTCAAAATGTGATACTTGTATTCAGTGTAAATCGTCAAACCAAGTCTTGCGTCCTCCTATGTCTAGTGCATATAGCGTTGAGCGTCCTTTCCAAAAATTGTATGTTGACTTCTTAGGTCCATACCCACGTTCTAAGTCTGGGAATAGTTATATCTTTGTTGTTCTGGATCATTTATCAAAATTTGTCTTCCTAAAATCTTTGAGAAATGCAAATACCTCGAGCATAATTAAATATCTTCAAGAAAATATTTTCCATATGTTTGGAGTGCCTCAAATCTTGCACTTCGATAATGGAAAACAGTTCTTATCCAAGGATTTTCAAAACTTTTTACAGACGTACGGAATTCGGCATTTTAAAACTGCAAATTACGCTCCTCAATTGAACGCGTCAGAAAGAGTGAACCGTACTCTTCTGGCGGCAATTCGTTCGTATATCAAAGAAGACCAGCGAGATTGGGACCTCCACTTAAGCGATATAGCGTGTGCCATTAGAAGTGCAGTTCACACTTCAACCGGTGTGTCACCATATTTTGCCTTATTCGGCCTAAATATGATGACTCACGGAAGCTGTTATGAGCTAGCACAAAAACTTAACACCTTAGAAGATGGCGAAATTACGACCCTCCCTCAACACACACGACTGCAATGTATGCGAAATAAAATCAATGACTGATTCAAAATAGCTTTTTATGGCCTTTAGTCCTACAAATTGGCGTTTCGTTCGGCTTACTCACTTGAACTCATCAGTGACATAGTGAGGGCTTTGTCATACGCAATTTGTTTTAAGTTCAGTTCAACTTACATGAATTTTTCAACGAAAATCCACTGTAAACTATATCCAACAAGATTAGAATTCCTAATCATTAAGCTGGAAGTTTTTTTGCCCGGGGCCAGGCATAGTTTCTATATAAGAAGGTTTTATAATACAAATTCTATATACTACTGAAATAAATCAGCCAAGTAGAAGACTTAGCATTAAGGATTGGACTTGTTGAATTATTGATTCAAAATAGCTTTTTATGGCCTTTAGTCCTACAAATTGGCGTTTCGTTCGGCTTACTCACTTGAACTCATCAGTGACATAGTGAGGGCTTTGTCATACGCAATTTGTTTTAAGTTCAGTTCAACTTACATCAATTTTTCAACGAAAATCCACTGTAAACTATATCCAACAAGATTGGAATTCCTAATCATTAAGCTGGAAGTTTTTTTTGCCCGGGGCCAGGCATAGTTTCTATATAAGAAGGTTTTATAATACAAATTCTATATACTACTGAAATAAATCAGCCAAGTAGAAGACTTAGCATTAAGGATTGGACTTGTTGAATTATTGATTCAAAATAGCTTTTTATGGCCTTTAGTCCTACAAATTGGCGTTTCGTTCGGCTTACTCACTTGAACTCATCAGTGACATAGTGAGGGCTTTGTCATACGCAATTTGTTTTAAGTTCAGTTCAACTTACATGAATTTTTCAACGAAAATCCACTGTAAACTATATCCAACAAGATTAGAATTCCTAATCATTAAGCTGGAAGTTAGTCTAAGTCTTCTACTTGGCTGATTTATTTCAGTAGTATATAGAATTTGTATTATAAAACCTTCTTATATAAAATCAATGACCACATATCGAAAGCTAATGAAAAAAGCGCAGAAAAATATAATACACGCGTTCGGAACATTCGTTTCCTACCAGGACAAGACGTCTTCCGAAGGAATTTTATCCTTAGCGATAGCTCGAAGTACCTCAGTGCCAAGTTATGTCCTAAATTTGTCAAATGTCGAGTTGTGAAATCAGTTGGTAAAAACCTATACGAATTAGAAAACTTATCCGGTAAAACCATTGGTATCTATCATGCTAAAGACATCAAGCAGTGAAATAAGACTTATTTTTCTGTATATACTATTTGCTTTTTTTTGTTATGGCAACATCTTACCATTTACGTATTTTTCTATATTATTATCCTATACCTTGTTATACAGGTTTATGTATTCAAAATTATTAATTTTTTTTGTATGTAACTCATATTATACATTCTTGGTTTATAGCTTTATTTATTATTATTTTTGTTATTTATTAACTGCCATATTAGTTTTTTTTTGTTAATTTATTAAATATTTATTTAACCAGTGAAGTCCTTTCGACCTGTGATATCTTCTTTTCGTTTCAAGTCTTCTTTGAAACAAAGGGAATTAATACAGCACTGTGATATTATAATTAGGTATTTATTTTAGAGTTAAGTTATTTTTAAAATATTTATTTCGTTATTTAATTATTATCTATTATCAATTTATTTATTTCTTTTTTGTTAAATAATTTATCAGTTTCTTTATTATTTTTACATGTTAGTTTATTCATTATTTATTTATTTATTTATTTTTTTGTTATTTATTTCTTTATTAAATTTTTTTTGGTAAACAATAAATTTGAGACTATGTCTCACCATAATTTTTCTTTGGTACCATAGCTTTTCATTATAGTATGTATTATTTATTTAATTGTTGCCATATTAGTTTATTTTATATTAATTTATTTATTATTTATCAAAACAGTGAAGTCCATCAGACCCTGTGATATTTTTGTTAATTTATTCTAGTTTAAGTTTGCAATATTAGGTTTAGTATTATTGGTTTTAGGATAATTTATTTTTTTTATTTACTATTTATTTATCAGTCAATTTATTTCTCTGTTAATTTATTCACCTTTTTGTTAATTTATTTATTAATTTGTTAAGTTATTTATTTATTTTTGTTACTAATTTATTTATTTACTGTTTTATTTATTTATTCATTTATATTCTTACCTGTTAAATTTGTATAACTATTCGGTAATTTGCTTATTTATTTGTTAGTATACTTCTTGATTCATTAATTTATTTTTTTTGTTAATTTATTTATTTATTGATTGATTTATTTGTTTATTTATTTATTCGTCAATTTTTTTTGATGTTGATATATATTTATTTCCTTATTGGTTAAGATACATATTAAATTGTTCAAGCACTTGCCAATATACGCAAGTATGTACTTGAACAAACCAATGATGTGGTAATATCAAGTGCTATCGTGTCTTTAGCATGATAACATGAGAGCCCTGGTGAATTTTCATAATTAAACTGTATCGAAAGTAACGGCATCACTTTTTATAGTCGATTAAACGAGATGTTATATGACTATGCCTAATCCTGATGACGTATAGACAAGGACAAATTAAGATTTTTTTTAGAGAAATCTCAACCACTATAAGGACCTATAGCCCGGCTGGTAAGGGTTCTTCCCCACACTATAAGCCCTATCGACGTTAAAAAAAAAAAAAAAAAAAAACGCTCCACTAATCATATTCTGTTTTCAAGTAGGAATGTTAATCTACACACCTAGTATACTTCAGTATACCTACAGAATCCCGCAACGACTTTAAATATTTATATATATATATAAATGTGTATATAGTTTAAGATTGTTGCGTTAGTATATTTATTGGGTTTGATTGAATATATACAAATATAGATATAACACGGATTGTAGCGCTCCAATTTGAATTTCGTTTTTTTGTATGCATTCATTGAAATTTCACATATTTAAGAATGATAATTATCAAAATTCACATTAATTGTGTAACGTTGGTTTTTTCACTTTCTAATACTCCCCCACAATTGATCTATCCAGCGAAATATCGTGTACAGATCACATTGTATCACGATGGATAGTAGTGAAGGAGTTTGTCCTGTTTTCGTTCGTCGCGTAGGTCTGCTAGTGGTTGCTCATCCTAGCTCGCCGGATGGGGTGGGGTTCTTGCAACTGAAAACGGACGGATGTACATTTAAATTTTGTTTTTCAGACCTAGAGTCGGGATGTTAGTTGACCCCATTAAAATTAACTTTATCGCTGAGCCCGAATTATAGTGGCTTTATAGGGTTTATAGAAGAATTACGAATCCGTTACTCAAAACTTCCATTATTGATCGATGCACCTGGCAAAACTTAGATGTAAATGTTTTGTTTTCTTTTTTTTTTATCGAAGGTTAAAACTAGGCCGAATGACGATTCAACTTAGTTAACCGTTGGTCTCCTATCGAATTATTTTAAGACCTCTAGTACAGGTGACTCAGGTGTAGTAGTCACCTTGGCCTTCTATACCCACCCAGATGTTAAGGACACTGTCCTTAACATTCCTTGATAGTCTTCTGATGGCCGAATTGAATTATAGGAAGACTCCCTCAATGGTACGGGGAAGTTGCAGAAAACTTCCCCTTTAACTTGTTATCTTCTCATTTTTACTTAATTCTCCTCCTCACCTTATCCTTTCGGTTTTCATATCACCCCTTTTAAATACCTTAACCACGATGTATCATCTTATACTTCATAACAAACGAAAATCTTTTGTTTTTGATTCATTTTATAATTTCTCATATAACTATCCAGTTAATACAATATTCTTAAAAAAAAACTAACTACTTCTTTCGAGGTTTTCCATAGTCCTTTCCCAAAAAAAATACTACAAAAAAAACTATTTTTTTCTTAAAGAAGTTAAAAATAAGTTACTAGTAATAATGATTCAAAATGTTTTGCATATAGATTTCAAATTAAATAAAAAAAAAGGTTATTTTATAACTATATAATATTTTTTTCTTTTTGTTTTATATATGTACATATAGTGAGCAACAGATAGCTTTTCGTTCAATTATTCACGATTGTTATTTAAATAAATGTATACAAAAAATTAATAAAAAAAAACAACTCACCCCGTCAATCCGCCAACTTGTGCACAACTCCACGTTGACGAAGATTTGCAACCTAGATTCATTAAATCAGAAAAAGATTTTTTTTGTTGTTTGTATCCCTTTATAAAAGAACGATTTACCATTACCGGCACTACTCACTCCAAAATATTCAATTGACACAAAAAAGTCCTTTTTTTTTTTTCTAAGTATATCTAATCTAAAATAAGCTACTTTAGTTCGCGGACTATGGCCTCTCTATTTCTTAATTTTAACATGAATCTTTTTTTTTGTTGTTTTACTTTACACCGTTCGTTTTTCTTCTTGTGTTTTTTTTTTTTGTTGTTAGTAAATGGATATTCTTTAATTTGTTTCTTATTCTATTTGTTCCTATTTGACGATTGTTCACTCGTAGGTTACTTATTTTTATTTCTCGTTATTTGATAATTTATGTTGCACTCCACTGATAGATAATAGTTTTGGCTGGGCACTGATGACATATTTTGTTTACTTTTTTTTATATATTTCGATTCTCGATCATACTTCTCATCTACCTTCCATACTGGAACGAATGACGCACACATAGGCATGTATAATTGTATATTCCCTGTGTATTTACCGTTCGTTTCACTCGGAACTTTATTACTTAGTGTTAGTGTACCGTCGCTTTTGATTCCTTTTTCTTTTTCCCTATTTATTTTGGTTTTTTTTTTTTTTTTTTGGGAATAACGCAATTTTTTTTTTTCTTGATACACGATTGACTGCACGTTATATCTCACTTAGGTATAAGACCCCAATTTTGGTTTTCTAGGGGGGTATGATCTACCAAAAGAAAAACACTGTGTCTTTAAAAACAAATTCCACCCGCCGGCGCACTACTGTCGACCAAATAACTACCGACACTCCGACACTGCCTGTACGCTGTGTGTTGGTCGATGGGTTCAGGTTGGATCTGGATGTCTGATGTTTATCAGGATAGCTACATAGGTAGGCGTAAAAAAAAAGGATTAAGAACTTGGGTTGTTTTTTTTTTTTTTTTTTGGTGACGCAATAGTTTGTGCAATTAGGTATTTTTGATTTCTTACCTTGTTGCAAGCGTAGGTCACAAATGTAGGTATTTCCTTTATTTCTTTTGGGTTTTCCTTATTTATATTCTCGTTTTCTTTTTGTTAGCGCTTGAGGGGGGAATTTGCCTTCAGCATTTGGTACACTAAAGAACTTTATTTTTAATATACACAATCACGGAATAGAACTTAAATTCTTACCTACGATTTCTTTTGTAATTTTTTTTTGGTTCGCGGCACAATGTCCGTTCTCAACGAGTGACGGGAAAAGAAAGAACGCATTGTAAAAGGCGTGCTTCATGGGAACTAAATTTGTTTGTATTTTCAAGATGGATGACGGAAGTAATGGATCCGAAAACATTCGGAATCGGAGTTCTGTTCGTTTGAACATTTTTGTCTGTTTAGTAAAAGAAAAGACTCGTTACAAAACTTATACTTTACACTAGAAGACTTCGACGTGTGAAGTATAAGGAAGAGTTTTGAATTGGGTCTAAATATTTCTTCTTCCCCCCCTTTTTTTTTTATGGAATTTTCCGGGTGGCGTTATTAGCTTGACTACGCATTCAAGTTTATTTCTTTAAATCTTTTGTGTGGACTACTGACTCTGAACCTTTTTCATCCCTTACTCTATACAAGTTGTTACCTACATTTTTCACTACTTTCACTTTGAGAAACTTCGGACACAGTTTTGCATTCAGGTGTTTTGAAGCATCACTTAGTATGAAGTTTCGTTTATATACATCTTCACCTGGGAGATAAGATACCGGTCTACTTCTTAGATTGTACTTGTGGACATATTCGTCATGCGCCTTTTCAAGAGCGATTTTTAAATGAGTATGTAAGATATTCATTTGAGCAGTCTTCGGCAACCAGTTTATTTCTGAGTTATTTAGTCCATTTAATTCTTTCAAAAGCTTGTAGTCAGCTCCGTGTTCAACCATTCTTTGGCCGAAGAGAGCTTCATATGGCGATATTCCTAATGCCGAATGTACGGTCGTGCGTAAGGCACTACTAATAGACGAAAGATGAACATCCCAACCCAGTTGTTTTGGATCAACATATGATCGAATCGCCGCTAATATGGATCTATTCACTCTTTCACTAGCATTCGCTTGTGGCGAATATATAGCAGTTTTATAATGTTTTATTCCAAACATCTCCATTTCTTTCGAGAATTCCTTACATAAGAATTGGGTTCCATTATCGGACAGAATACTTTCTGGAACGCCGAACATTAGAAACACTTCCTCTCTTAAAATCTTCGACACACTCTTTGCGTTAGCTTTTTTTATAGGTTTAACTAATACAAACTTCGTCATTTGATCCAGAATAATGAAGATATGCGTATTCCCCTCACGCGACCTAGGATACGGACCGAGGAAATCGATATAGAGATGTTGAAAAGGTCTTTCAACTGAAAAGGCTTTTCCCATCTCGGTCCGCAAAATAGTATTTGAGGCTTTAGTAGTTTTACAAATCTCACATTTTGAAATCATCTGTTTGACTTGTGATGCCATGGAAGGCCAAAAATACCGCTGTCTAAGGCGATACAGAGTTTTAGTCAGTCCTCCATGAGCAGCTTTGGGTGGGCAATGGGCTAAAAGGATTAGACGTTCGGTCAGCGCTGATGGAACCCATAACTTCCAGGTTAGATCGTCTTCCAGTGGATTTCCAATACTGTGTCTTGTTCTTTTATAAATGAACCTATCTGAGATCTGAAGATCTGGTAATCTTTCTTGGTTTTCTTCTATATGTTTCAAAATCTGAACGTATTCTTCTGACTTAAAGTTCGGATCGTTTAAGTCCACATACACCACCGAACTGGCGTCCATCGTTATAGATTCTGGTCGGGCCACTTCAACTTGTAATGCTTCTACTTCAAAAGCTCGGGAAAGAGTATCGGGTACTATGTTCAAAGTTCCCTTTCTATGTTCAATCCTAAAATCGTAGCCTTGGAGTTTAAGGCTCCATCGCGCTAACCTTCCTGTTGGGTCCTTTAAGCCCATTAGCCACTTTAAGCTAGCGTGGTCAGTAATGACCAAAAATCGGTACCCCTCTATATACGGCCTGAACTTCTGGATACCTTTAACTGCCGCTAAACACTCTCTTTCCGTGACAGTGTAGTTACGTTGGGCTTTATTAAGCTTTTGAGAGTAGTAGAATATGGGTCGTTCTATCCCGTTCTCATCCCTCTGGCATAATACACTTCCTATCCCGGTGGCTGAAGCATCGCAAAGTATAATAAATTCTTTTGAGAAATCTGGGTTGATTAATATCGGAGCTGTCGTTAAAGATTTTTTTATCTTGTCAAAAGCTTCCCGTTCTTTTTCCCCGAACTCTAACTTCTTGCCTTTTTTTAATAAATCTGAAAGCGGACTCGTCAAGGTAGAAAAATTAGCTACAAAACGTCGATACCAACCGGCCATTCCAAGAAATCGTCTAACCTGCCGTTGGGTTGTTGGTATCGCAAAGTCTACAATTGCCGAAATTTTCGCGGGATCTGCTCTTAAGCCACCTTGTCCGACTACATAGCCTAAGTATTGCAGTTGTTGGAAACAAAACTTCGACTTTTCAACATTGATAGTCAATCCCGCTTCTTCTAATCTTTTCGCTATCACTCCTAAAATTTGTATATGTTCTTCGAAATTCCTAGATACAATCAGCAGGTCATCTAAGTATACAAATACTTTTTCCCTTAATTCCTGTGGAACGACTAGATTCATTAGGTAAGTTAAACTCTGAGCTGCATTAGACAAGCCGAATGGCATTACTTTAAATTGGTAGAGGGGCCTACCAGGAACAGTGAATGCTGTCTTTTCCCTCGATCCCTTTTCCAGCGGTACCTGCCAGTACGCGTCTTTCAGATCCACACTTGAGATGAAGTAGGTGTCTGAAAGTCGTGCTAGCAGACCTTCAATATGGGCAATTGGACTCGCATTCTTCTTGGTTACCTGATTTACTTTTCTAAAGTCCAGGCATAACCTATTTTTCCCAGGCTTCCTCACCAATACTACGGGAGAACTCCACGGACTTGAGCTTTCCTCAATAATTCCCATCGAAAGCATGCGGTCCAATTCCCCATAAACTAAGGCTTGTACCTCTGGAGATATAGGGTAATGCCGTTGTTTAATCGGCGTTGCATCCCCTGTATCTATAATATGCTCAATCAGGTGTGTTTTACCTAATCCCTTCTTCGTAAAAGACGGAAAAAGATTTATTGTTGCTTTTAGCTTAAGATTTTCTTCATCAGTTAACTCACAGCTCTGCACTATTTCTTGAGGTTCCTCATCGTCCTGATCAGTTATAATTTCCGAAATGATTTCTGGAGCAATTTGAAAAATCCTCCAGAAATCTACTCCTAAGTATAATTTTTGGGCTAATGAAGGCACCACGAATAAATCTAATTTCTGAATCTGATTTTTATATTTAACTTGGGCTTGTAATACTCCTACGGTTGTTTGTTTCTTTCCATCAGCCGTATATATAGAAGAAGACAACTTTTTGTACTTAATTTGATTTTCTTGTAAAAATTCTAACGCCCCTGAACCCAAACAACTGACGCTTGCTCCTGAATCAAGCAATCCTAGCCATTTTTTTCCAAACGTTTCGACCGTCACGTAGGGTCGGGGGTCGTCAGGCATATTCTCTATAGTAGCTATTGACAATGCTCTATAAAGTTTTCGTTTTTCTCTAATCCTATCTCTGAGTTTCTTTATTTTCTGTGAAAGACAGGGCTCTGTCACTATTCTCTTACGTGCTTTATAATAATCTCTTTGTCTCTCATGTAAAGACTTTCTTTCTGGTATGACCTTCGAAATTTTCCCTTCAGGCGTTGATTTTCTTTGGTTTTCATCTAATTTTCGATCAGGTTTTAATATTGTGATAAGCTTCTTTAACGGCTTATCATTTTCTAATGGTCCGGGTAGCTGGTCGCCGCACAATCCCCCCCGGTCGAAGGATTGCTCTGCTTGAAGTTTCCCGAACATCTTCTGCAATTCGGGGTGACTACATCTTCTAATCCGCATTTAAAGCAAAATAATCTTCTCTTTGGATCGGAGCAATCTCTAAAGGAATGTCCCTCTTTCTTACAATTCCAGCATTTCCAGGAATTTGTATTTTTCTGAAATGCTTCGACCTGAGCAACTTCTTTAAATACGGGTTCTTCTAAAGGTTTGACTATTTCCGTAACGTAACGACGATTAGAGTTAGTCGTAGTAGGAACTGTTTTGTTTTTCGATTGTTCACCACTATCCAAAAATTTTTCGATATTACGACAAACGTAGACTAGTTCAGGTAGGTTAGTAGAACTGAATGTTACTAACAACTCACCTATCCTGCGTCGTACATTTTGCTTAACCAATTCAACGACCTCCCTTGCTGGTTTCGGTATTCTCAATCGAGAATTCAGCTTTAATACATCTTCATAGAAGTCATTGAAACTTTCTCCTGAACCCTGTTTGCGATCTGCCATTTTTCGCGACAGCTCCGAGTCTGTTTCTAGACTACGATACTGTTCTAATAACGCTGACCTAAGTGATGTCCAGGAAGCTCGAGGATTACTCTTCAAAAACATCCAAAACCATGTCTCTGCAGGGCCACTAACGAAATGGTGAAAATTGGAGACTACCTCTTCCCACGATACATTATAGCTATCTTTTACTCTCTCTAATCTGAATAAGAACTCGTCTATGGTCATGTTCCTACTGTCAAACTTTATTCCCCATTTATGGTAATGTGGGAATCTCACAAAAGTACTCGCTGGAGAAGCAGAGGGGTTGTGCTGACTAGCTGATGTATTAGCTGACGCTGGAGGACCGTTAAGGTTCATTTGGCTAAGCTGGGCCAAAAAGTTATCGACGTTGGAACCTCTAGCCATATCAACTTGGTGAACTATCGGTTCATTGGTTTGACTTGGAGGTGGGTGAACCTGAGAAGTAGGTACAGGTCTCTGTGTACTTGACTCGTTCTGACGCACCACGGGAGTGGGAATTTCCTGTAAACTCCTAGCCTCGTTATTATTAGTCTGGTTTTGAGGAACCACGGATGCCAGCGTTTCTTTTACTATATTCTTTACTTGTTCTAACATGAGCAATTGGTTTCGAGCTAATTCTTCGCGAATGAATCGTTGGTCGGCAGTTCGGTTGAGACCGATTGTAGCCGCTACCACCTCTTGAACGTAAGTTTCGAATTGTATTGCTTCCGTTGTATTATCGTTATTATCAGTAGGGCTGGAACTAGCCGTAGGTGGTATCAACCTCTGTGTTCTTGATTCGTTTAAATCAATACCCCCATCTACCTGACCATCAGATCTACTTTGACCTACCTGTGACTCCTCCTCAGCATTGGTCCTTTGACCCTCTATAGGTGGATCTTGTGGCATTCTGACAAATCTTCCAACTCTTGGATTGCGTTGATTCGATACTCCTACACGTATTCTACCTCGCCCTCGTCTGAACATTAATAATTCTTAAATTATACTTTAATAATTTTCTCTTAAGTTAATCTATAACTATAAACTCAATTTCTTTAATTCTCCACTAATGGTCTTCAAAGACAATTTCCACTTCGCCTTTAAAAAAAAACAATTAAACTTCTCTCTATATTATATAATTTAAATTAATCTCTATATCAATCAAATCTTATTTTCCAATCTTACGGGGTAATATGAAACGGAAAGGATAAGTATCAAAAAAAAATGCATTTCTCAACTTCATATATTTCTTAGAATAAGGCTCTCCATCGATTCTCAATTTTTATCGTTTATGACATTACAACGGACGTGAGTAGACTATCAACTCCACTCCCCGGATAACCTTCACATACGTTTTTTTAACTTTCGAATCTTTATTTTCTTACGTTTCAAGTTCAAGTTTGTTTAGTGTTTATTATTCGTGTTCAAGTTAACTGATCTCTTGCAACAGTCGTGCATCGGGGTTAAGTCACCAATCACCGGTCAAGATATTCATTTAACTCTAGCTTTATTAACGGGTTTAACTCGATTGAACTGGTTGTTGAACTTCTTCGCTACTGACAACTCAAATCAAAAACATCTTAGTTCGGTCGAAGAAAATTCATTCAATTCTCTTATGGCACACATATATTTTTTTTCTAACTTATCATACCCGTAACAACTGACGAAAATCAAAAAAAAAATAATTTTCCGGATAACGTTCTAGATAAGTTACCTATATAAACTATCATGCCTTTTCGAGTTCGCACCCAATCTATCAACGAAAGAAAAACTAATGGTATCCTCATCTAAAGAAAATTTAGCTTCCTTATAACGTATCCGTAAATCCTCTAAGAAATCTCCTGTATGCTATTTTCGGGCCCCACGCTTTGGGCGCCATCTGTAACGTTGGTTTTTTCACTTTCTAATACTCCCCCACAATTGATCTATCCAGCGAAATATCGTGTACAGATCACATTGTATCACGATGGATAGTAGTGAAGGAGTTTGTCCTGTTTTCGTTCGTCGCGTAGGTCTGCTAGTGGTTGCTCATCCTAGCTCGCCGGATGGGGTGGGGTTCTTGCAACTGAAAACGGACGGATGTACATTTAAATTTTGTTTTTCAGACCTAGAGTCGGGATGTTAGTTGACCCCATTAAAATTAACTTTATCGCTGAGCCCGAATTATAGTGGCTTTATAGGGTTTATAGAAGAATTACGAATCCGTTACTCAAAACTTCCATTATTGATCGATGCACCTGGCAAAACTTAGATGTAAATGTTTTGTTTTCTTTTTTTTTTATCGAAGGTTAAAACTAGGCCGAATGACGATTCAACTTAGTTAACAGGTGACTCAGGTGTAGTAGTCACCTTGGCCTTCTATACCCACCCAGATGTTAAGGACACTGTCCTTAACATTCCTTGATAGTCTTCTGATGGCCGAATTGAATTATAGGAAGACTCCCTCAATGGTACGGGGAAGTTGCAGAAAACTTCCCCTTTAACTTGTTATCTTCTCATTTTTACTTAATTCTCCTCCTCACCTTATCCTTTCGGTTTTCATATCACCCCTTTTAAATACCTTAACCACGATGTATCATCTTATACTTCATAACAAACGAAAATCTTTTGTTTTTGATTCATTTTATAATTTCTCATATAACTATCCAGTTAATACAATATTCTTAAAAAAAAACTAACTACTTCTTTCGAGGTTTTCCATAGTCCTTTCCCAAAAAAAATACTACAAAAAAAACTATTTTTTTCTTAAAGAAGTTAAAAATAAGTTACTAGTAATAATGATTCAAAATGTTTTGCATATAGATTTCAAATTAAATAAAAAAAAAGGTTATTTTATAACTATATAATATTTTTTTCTTTTTGTTTTATATATGTACATATAGTGAGCAACAGATAGCTTTTCGTTCAATTATTCACGATTGTTATTTAAATAAATGTATACAAAAAATTAATAAAAAAAAACAACTCAGCCCGTCAATCCGCCGACTTGTGCACAACTCCACGTTGACGAAGATTTGCAACCTAGATTCATTAAATCAGAAAAAGATTTTTTTTTTGTTTGTATCCCTTTATAAAAGAACGATTTACCATTACCGGCACTACTCACTCCAAAATATTCAATTGACACAAAAAAAGTCCTTTTTTTTTTTTTCTAAGTATATCTAATCTAAAATAAGCTACTTTAGTTCGCGGACTATGGCCTCTCTATTTCTTAATTTTAACATGAATCTTTTTTTTTGTTGTTTTACTTTACACCGTTCGTTTTTCTTCTTGTGTTTTTTTTTTTTTGTTGTTAGTAAATGGATATTCTTTAATTTGTTTCTTATTCTATTTGTTCCTATTTGACGATTGTTCACTCGTAGGTTACTTATTTTTATTTCTCGTTATTTGATAATTTATGTTGCACTCCACTGATAGATAATAGTTTTGGCTGGGCACTGATGACATATTTTGTTTACTTTTTTTTATATATTTCGATTCTCGATCATACTTCTCATCTACCTTCCATACTGGAACGAATGACGCACACATAGGCATGTATAATTGTATATTCCCTGTGTATTTACCGTTCGTTTCACTCGGAACTTTATTACTTAGTGTTAGTGTACCGTCGCTTTTGATTCCTTTTTCTTTTTCCCTATTTATTTTGTTTTTTTTTTTTTTTTTTTGGGAATAACGCAATTTTTTTTTTTCTTGATACACGATTGACTGCACGTTATATCTCACTTAGGTATAAGACCCCAATTTTGGTTTTCTAGGGGGGTATGATCTACCAAAAGAAAAACACTGTGTCTTTAAAAACAAATTCCACCCGCCGGCGCACTACTGTCGACCAAATAACTACCGACACTCCGACACTGCCTGTACGCTGTGTGTTGGTCGATGGGTTCAGGTTGGATCTGGATGTCTGATGTTTATCAGGATAGCTACATAGGTAGGCGTAAAAAAAAAGGATTAAGAACTTGGGTTGTTTTTTTTTTTTTTTTGGTGACGCAATAGTTTGTGCAATTTGTCCCCTTTCACACGAAGAAATAAGTTGCTGGAGATTTTTTTGACGTTTTCTTTTAATCTCCTTAAAAATCTCTTATACCTTTCACACAAGGAAACAAATTTCCAGGCAATTTTTGAAATTTCCTTTGAAAGTCTATTGGTTGAACACACCTAAACCTAGATGTGAAAGGAAATGTCAAAAAATCTCCTCAAATCCTCGACCGGGGAGATTCTGTTCGCCCCTCTTTCCTCCTGCCCTTCTCACCCAGGAACTAAAAGTTGCTGGCAACTCAGTTTCCTCGTGTGAAAGGGCACTTTGGTATTTTTGATTTCTTACCTTGTTGCAAGCGTAGGTCACAAATGTAGGTATTTCCTTTATTTCTTTTGGGTTTTCCTTATTTATATTCTCGTTTTCTTTTTGTTAGCGCTTGAGGGGGGAATTTGCCTTCAGCATTTGGTACACTAAAGAACTTTATTTTTAATATACACAATCACGGAATAGAACTTAAATTCTTACCTACGATTTCTTTTGTAATTTTTTTTTGGTTCGCGGCACAATGTCCGTTCTCAACGAGTGACGGGAAAAGAAAGAACGCATTGTAAAAGGCGTGCTTCATGGGAACTAAATTTGTTTGTATTTTCAAGATGGAAGACGGAAGTAATGGATCCGAAAACATTCGGAATCGGAGTTCTGTTCGTTTGAACATTTTTGTCTGTTTAGTAAAAGAAAAGACTCGTTACAATTGCATAGGACTAAACTCACCCCGTTATTAGATGCTAAATAGATACTATGTGTACGCGAAGATGAAAGCTTACAATGACGATCCATATGCATGGTAGTGTCCAATCCACTGTTCCCGTCGTCGAAGAGTTCTCCTTCGTGAACAGAGCTTTGTTGTGGACACCAACTTTGCCTAGTAATAATAGGAAATATGATTTAATATTTGTTAGCATTTTTTTTATGCTCAACGAATTTTTCTTTATTTTTGTATTATTAGAACTTCTTGAACTATACATCCATTATAAAGAAAATGTTTCAAGGACACCTACGTGTACAAGGTGTTATGAAATAATCGTACAGGGTGAAACTCTTCCGCTGCAAACAGCCTCAAAGCTTCCGGAAAAGTGTTGCTGTAATTATTCCTGTATTGGCTCCAGCGATAGGACGAACCTCTTTGGTTCATTAACTTTTTACCCTTATCATATCAATTGGCGTAGACGCAATTGCACTTCCTAAATTAGCTACAAAACTAGAAACAAAAAGATTAGCTACAGATCTCCAAAATACTACATGAGACGAACCTTGCCGCAGTATACGAGAAGTTCATCAACAGCATGGGGAAGATGCAATTCATGTGAGGCTCGAACTAATACCCAAAATGATCATTCATGCAACAATGCAGGATATCTTCAATCATCTTCTATAGACACGTATTACATTACAGTTCCTCATAGTGTCAATAGTTGGCACAATACTTTGACTGGGGTCCTGCTATGTAACTTTGTTCGACTTTCGGATACATGCGAAAGTTATTTTCAATTCTTTTAGTTATATAGCTGGGCCCGTAGTAAAGTACATAATTCAGAACTCGGAAACCGAATGAGTACCGGTATGTGGACGGTTCCTTCACTGAAATACGAACCAATAAAAAAAAATATATATGGCTTGCCCAAGGATTTCCGAATAAGCCGTGTACAAAACTCGATTTGGCGACGAGGCGTTTGCCCACCCACTTCCCTTTTCAGATTGTACGCCGATATTGGCATCAGTTCGTGGGGATAGCAGGCGATTCCCTCGACCGCGTCGTGGACGTTCGAATTACAATATAATTTAATGCATATTGATTTTTTTTTGTGGCGCATTGAAGAGCTGATTTCAATGTGGTCCGTGATTGTCTGGAGGGTGTGCGTATGTTCATCTCTACGTTTGACGCTTAGGCGTCACAGTAAGGGAACCAGCAGCATCGGCCGCTTTGGTGATGTCGACGTTGTGGTGGACATGGGTGATTTTCTGCGATAGGACGATTAATGGAACCAGTTTCCGTTTTCATTTTTATTGCTGGAATTTTTCGTTGCCTTATTTGACTTGTTTCAAGCAATAATAACCGGTTGATTGCTACGAAAGATTTGATTTAGAGTAGAATCTCTGAGCTGAAGGACTGGCTACGCCATTTTTTTTTGTTTTGTTTTGTGTTGACGAACTAGATTTGACTTAAATACTACCAACTTAAAAATAATAAAACATATGTTCTAAAAGAATGATGGCCGCCACAAGAAAGATTTATTTCTGGGGATTCAGAGATAGATGTCGTGGAAGCCAGTACAAAAAAGTATTTGGTTTACACGCACGGTTTTCATCTTTGCTAATTGATGATATGAGGGGGGGTTATATTATTATTTATGGTTTTATATTCTTATTCATGGTGTGGATATTTTTGATTGGTGGTTAAAATCTAACGATTAAGCCGTTGATCCGATTTGTGGAACGGGAAGAATTTGAAATTCTGTTTTCTTGAACTAGGGCATAATCGTAAGATCCTCCGTACGCACTAGACGGAAAAGTTAAACGCCCAAAAATAAAAAAGAGACTTACGACTAAGTATTTAATTAAGTAACTATTAAGCACGTAAATACGTTACTACCAAAAAAAAAAAAAAAATTAATCATTTCAAATAATGCAAAGTTTTCTTTGTGAAATTAAATTAAAATAAGATTGTGTGATTTCGAAACCTTCGCACTAGTGAATATAAACAATAACCTTAAAAATTAAACTACCTAGTAAGTTAAACAAATAAACTAATAAGAAAAGAAAGTTTGAAATTGTGTTCTACATAAATATACACATACAAAAAAAAAACAACCTTTTTTACAGGGAGTACCTACATGTATAGTACAACAAATCAGCAATACCTTCATACAAACGTATAGAGAAGTATGGAAACTAGCACCTAAATCAAACAACGAAAAGAAATTTTTTTTATAAAATTCAATTGGTGAGTGCTATGTTTATAATTATAATTAAAAAAAAAAAAAAAAAAAATGCTAAGATCTTCATACATATATATATAACGATTTTCATAATTCGGATTTATGTCCATATAAATATCTAAAAGTGAATAAATTCATTATTCATTGCTAGGGTTTGGTGCACTTTAAGGCGATCACGGACCGACAGACATACCTACATAGTAGTCCTGATCGCCACCCCTTTTTTTGTCATACGAGGTGCTCCAGGAGTATAAATTTTGCACGAGCAATATCGAGGTGCCCAGGTCGGGATTGCTGCTTTATTTTTTTTTTGTTTGTTAACTTTTATTAATATTTAGGTTAATATTTAATAATTAAGTTAGAGAAACAAAAAGATTCCTATAATTATGTTATATAGTTATGTAATACGCGCCAGCGACATTTTCTAAGTTCAGCACCATCCTAGATAAAATCCAGTTTTTTTTTGTACTATAAGCATATATTTATACGTTTACATACATATATATATTTATACAGACGAAAGTATAAATTGAGATTAGGGTGGCTGTTGTTAACCACCACCGGATTCCTGTGTTAAGATATTTGTTTTTTTTTATTTATTAAATTTTTTTTGTATGGTGCAATAAGTAAATTTTTTATTTGTTAAATTGGAATTATAAAGGGTATTCTTTTATTTTTGTCTAGTCAGGGTAGAGGAATTTTTTTTTGAATAATTTTTCCTTCGACGTATAAGTAAGTTGATCGTTCTTGTTGTTTTTTTTTGGTGTGCCCAGATAAATCTACCCTCGTTGAGCTCAATACAGGTAGGGAAAAATCTGATAGAGCAAAATTTAAACAATTCCATTTTTTTTGTGAGAATTCACTTGAATGGTTAGAATCCAATTATTTTTGAATACAAAAAAAAAGATTCCTATATACTGAAATACAAATTTCAATTGTTTATTTAAATAATTTTCCTTTTTTATATATATATAATTAGTATAAATATAGTCCAGGGTTGCCACCCCAAATTTGGTAGTTTTGTTATGTTAAGTCATAAAATATTGTTTTCTTTTTTTTTTTGCTTAGGATACCCATAATTAAATAAAATTATCTTTTGTAAATTGCACCATCCTGGATGAAACCTTCGTGTTTTCTTGTCAAGCAAATAGCTTGATGGCCTATTAAGTTCTTCTCGTTTCAGGGGATGCTGAAGGCGACTAGATAAGGCGGTGAGATATGAACTGAGTTGATAGAGAAAGGTGATTTTGATATTCCCCTAAGGGGAAGTTTAAAATCAGGCCGAAAACTTCCTAGGTAGGGTGGGTCAGGTCGAGCTGAATTAACAACTTCAGCGCCCTCTAGTGGTAAACGTCCGTCCGATTTTCATTTATTTCAATCCTCTATTGATTTAAATTATATTTTTTTTTTTGGCATGATTTCTGTTTTTGTGGTAGGTGAGATTTGGGTCGAGTGGACAAGTTCCCACCCATTTCCGGCGAGCTCGAGCCGAGCACACTGCAAGCATGCCAGTCCACGACACTCAAAGAAATTTCTCTCGAATTTTATAATTCACTTCATCTCAGACCTATTACAATACACAGCTAAATCAACTGTTCCACTTATTGAATCGTCCCTTAAATTATATGGTGGAATGTCTTGGCATCATCGATTGCCTTTTCAGATGCCAGAAACAAATCTATGATGAAGAACTTCCAAGCGCTTCAATTGTTATGTGCTATTACAACGAACACAAGATGACTTTATTGCGTTCCATAAAATCCATATTGGATAGAATGTCTATGAAATATCTTAAAGAAATTATTCTAGTCGATGACTTTAGTGATGTTTCAGATTTATTAACTGGACTCGTAGAAGAAATACGTAAATTCGATACAGACCTCAGTCAGATTATTAAGAAATACAATGAGAGAGGGTCTGATTAGAGTGCGTGTAATTGGAGCTAGAAATTCCACAGACGATATACTTGTTTTCTTGGACAGCCATATTGAAGTGAACAAAGATTGGATACAACCTCTCTTGCATATAGTCAAACATGAAAACTAAACACTTGCAGTTCCCGTTATAAATTCTTTGAAATCCTTTTTCAAATTGAAAATGGTTTTTGATACTAGATAGTAAGAGAACTTAAATAGAGACTTAAAAGCTGTTGCGTCCGCCTGGGTAGGGCTCCTTTACTATTTACCAATCTGAAAATAGGAAAGTAAAAGGAATAAAGATAGGTCAGATCCAATTAACTACAAGGTACTTACCCACTTGAATGCGTCCACCGGCGCGCGTATTGTTTTTTTGATGAGCACAAATCTCCTATTAAAGCCTGGAAAAATATGAAGGAAAATGATTAGTGGTTAGTGTAATACTATCTAAATTCACTTAAAGAGAAAAAAAATAATAAAATTGAAAAATTGTTAAAATACTTACCATTTGAAAATAAAGTTTCTTGTTGATGTTGCTGCTGCTGTGGCTGTTGTCAAATAATAGGTCTGTTTGGTTACTGAAAATTCGTACGAATTCGTACGACGTCGCACTACATTTCACAAATTCCTGTTTGTTAACTCCAAAGTGTAGCAACGATAGAGCAAAATGAGAGAGCAAGAAATTTCCCCTCCATGAAAAATCTTGCAACTTTCTGCTACACAAATTTGTGTGTGCAGGAAGTAAACAACTGTCAAATCCACGTCTGTGTGTATTTTTGTTTGTGTGTGTCTTAAGATTTATCTGTAGTGTTTGATAGTGTGTGTCACGTTTGACGTTTTGTACACAAAAGTGATACAAAATTGATTTAATGCGTTTGTTAACTTTGTAGCAAGTTTTCCCCTCTATGAAAGAATTTTCCCCTTCTTTCATTAATTTGACAGTTTTTGAACTTCGTGCTACAAAAGTAACCAAACAAACCTAATAAATCTGAAACAACAAATATGCATAGGTAGATAAACCAGCCACAGACTATTGCGTAGATTAACCACTCATTATAGTGTATGGTGGAAGTTGAGAATCCACACTACAAAGAGCGAAAAATCTCTGTCTCGTTCACTCACCCAATTGGAAGATCCAACTTGGTGAAACTGAGATTGTGACAGATGTTGATTATTTTTGAAGGTAGTGCAGAGTAAAAATATGAGTAGAGTTAAATATAATGGCCTTTTCGATTGGCAATCCAGAAGCGTTCGGAGTGCGTGTAAACCCTTCTGAAAGTGTTCTATTGGCATTCAGAATGACAGTTCTTCTCCTGAAAAGAACAGAAAACGATTCTGAATTTCATTTCAGAATCGAAACCAGAACAACTCACACATTCAAACACAAAGTTGTCAAAGTGTTGTCAAATATTGCAAAAAGTAAATTTTTAGCTAAAAATAAGTAAATTTCACACACTTTATTGTTTTATTTTCCGTTTAGAATCTTATTTTCCCATTTTCTTTATTGAAAATTATCATACTCGTTCATATTTGTTTCCGCCAAGTTTCGAAATGCGAAAAACTATTTCCATCCGCATGTGAAGTTGCACAAATACAGGGATACGAAAACTTCAGAATCAAACTACATGTGCCTGTTTGTTTTATTGGCGTTCCGGATCGGAGAGTTCTTCCGAATTGCCAATCGAAAAGGC
Organism: Dasysyrphus tricinctus; assembly: GCA_963921185.1. Classification (NCBI taxonomy): domain Eukaryota; kingdom Metazoa; phylum Arthropoda; class Insecta; order Diptera; family Syrphidae; genus Dasysyrphus; species Dasysyrphus tricinctus. The sequence continues at coordinate 47,360,797 of OY992534.1, read as the reverse complement.
CATAAGTGCAAGAAAATATATAAGATCTATGAGAAGAAATAATACATAAAACCAAAATTTAATTGAAGACACGATGACATAAAATAAAGTATTTCAAGTTCTACACTCCCGTGTGAACATCCATCTGTCATTTTTCAACTGTCACCTTTGACGTATATTGTTCTTGTTAGTTTCGTGTTGTCGTCTTTTCATTGTTTCAATAGGTATTTGTCGAGTTTTCATAGAACGAAATCAGTTTTAAGACAAGTTTCCGTAGTGCGAAGTTGCTCACCGTAAATATAGTTGATATAATTTTGACAGCAAATGATTGACACGTATCAAGTAAAACCAGCCAACTACTTAACTTTTGGACAGAACTTTTAAAAATTTAAGTGTGCACTGGTTCTTTCTATGATTTGCTAGTTCCATAAATCATTAATTAGGGAAAATTAGTGAAGAACAAACTCACTTCTATCTGTCGCAAATCCTTCAAGGTAGTGATAGACACTCTGTAGGTTGACAAGAGCATTGAGGATTTTTATTAAATTATGGTGGAATTAGTGAATACAATGGGAAATACTAAAATTAGTGATAACCAAGTTGAAAAGGGGTATTAATTCCGAAAAGCTACCATAGTGACATCTATGCACTGGAGCTAGTAATAAGGAGTGGAGGCAGAAAAAGTAGTAGCTGAGGCTTGGCAAAACGTCAATGAGATGATGGAAAAATAATTTTTACCAATACATAAACAGTGCACAAAACTAATTGGAAAGAGATAGGAAATGTGTGAGAAAGTATTGTCGGTCGGATGTTAGACCTCTATTACACGTTGATTCTTTGCGCCTGACTCTTTTTGAATTTTCATGAGTGCGAAGGAGAAACAACATCGGATTTCACCTTCGTACTCATTAAATTTTGACAAGAGTCAGACGCAAGGAATCATCGTGTAATACATAGAGTACCTATATTATCTAGAGAACCGACCGGTACCCCCCTTGCCTAAAACACCCGCAAATTTTATTTGAGCACATTAAGAGAAAACTCTCTTAAATTCCCTGTCCATGAATACGTGTGAATTGTGGATTAAAATAAAAAATGGCGTCAGTAGCTCAAAAAGTTGACGTTTAGTTTTTTTTGATTGTCAAAAGTCAAAGTGACAGTTCTCGGTTTCGGTTTGTGAGTTTTGTTTATTAATTGCAAATGAAACTTTTGTAAAATAAATGTTTATAATAATAACAAAAGTTAATAATATTATAAAGATGATTGGACATTCGAAGCTCGCGCGCACAGATATATTCCTCGATTGATGTGCTTCTTACGCGCAACTTATTCGTTTGTCTGAAGGACTGGTTTGATTGGGGTGCGAATGGCTGGTGCTAGGGACTGGTTTTTATCTTCACGTCGAGGTGAACAAATTGGCTGCCACCTTCCCGATAGGTGAGAATCCCAGAGTTTCTGTTTGACCCTTCATTGAAAAATTGAAATCCAATCAAAAAACTCTTGAATTTCATTAATATGCTGCCACAAAAGCAGCTCAACAAAAATTGAAATCAAACTCAAACAAAAAATATAAATAAAGGAAAACAATAAATTACGTAAATAGAAAACAAGCAACAAAATCGAAGAGAATATAATATATGTACATATGTACATTATATTCCACCGTTGAGTTCCTCATTTCTTCAATTACTGGCGAGCGGGTGGAACTATGTGACAATCATACTGAGGATTGAATCAATCAAGTGTTGCGGACTCCTAGCCCCATCATCCAGGTCGACGGAGCCCAACGGTATGATGCCAGTGGTGAACATGCCAGCCCCTACAGCGTCTCAGATCGGAATATTCGATCTGAAATGAAAGAAAATATATGATTAATATTATTAATTTATTACGAAATAAAACATAAATAAATATCAAAACAAAACCACAACAACCCACACGAAGTCTGACGTTTCAATTGTTAAGTAAGATAGATTCATAACGAGACAATTATTCCCTTGAATCGGAAAAGGGACATTTAGAGGGAAATTTCCAGGAACTGGAATAAGAAGAATGTGAATCCATAGTGGTGAATTGTGTGGAGTGGTGAATAGTGGATTTGGTATTCTCAGATAGGTTGGACAGGTACGGATAGGACAAACAGAGATATCTCAAAGTTAGCTATTTACCAATGTCAAGAGTATCTTCAAATAGCACCTACAACTAGCCACTCTTGGGGTTTGCGTTAAGAAGAAATAAAATAGTGACAAGGTGAGATTATTTCTGTGAAATTAAAGCGTTCAAATATCAGAATACCGTAAGTGTTAAAAATAGAGTTCCTTTAACAAAACTATTAAACTATCTCGTAACTATTGTGGAGTGGAAATGTTTCGTCATACTACCTAGCTTTTTGTCAAAGGATCAGCTGTCATCATGGGCGTTGACAGATGAGTGAAGTTCTACATCCAGGAAGAATAGGAGGAAATCGAAAGTGACAGTCAGAGTGTTTTAAACTGGCAGAAGTCCATAAAATTAAAGAATTTGGCTATTTATGCCTCTGAGGTCTCAGCGAGCTCCGCACTCACAAAATTATGAACACGATTACTCACAATATTCCTCCTGGAATAGTCGCGTCGTCTAAATTCTTCACCTGGAAAATGGAAAGCTGAAAATTTAGGTTGGTGGCATGGTATAAGAATAACAAGGTATGCTTGACAGCTCAGGCAGTTGACTCGTGACGTAATTGCGAGTGAATGATCTCAATTGTTTGTCATTTATGGCAAAGAAAGTAAACAGAAATTGTTTATATTTTGAAGCAATTTGCTATTAAAACTCAAAGTAAAACAATTGATTATTTATGTTTTGAAGTTATGTTTTGTTAAATTTCAAGTAAAAAAATAAATAATTTATTTTTTAAAGCTATGTGTTGGTGAACACTCGCTATGACGTCTCACAAAATAAAATATGGCGACCCTTCATCTCATATACAACATACCTTGTATTTTTATACCATGGGTTGGTGGAGCCACCCTGTAGTCGGAAAGGCTCCTGTCAGTAAAAGAGGGGAAGTTGGTAGCGAGACCAATACATGGGCAGGAAAAAAAAACTGTAGAATCGTATGTTGGAATTGTGTAGGGGGTAGAGAAAAAGAGAAAAAATTGGGTGGCGCGATTCCTTCCAAGAGATGTTATCGTAACCACACGGGGATAGGTCAATCAATAGTAGACGTGACTACGCACTGGATGCCGGCGTTAAATTGAAAAAAAAAGTGTTTTAAAGAAATAAAATTAAAAAAAAAAGGTTTTAGTGTTTAGTTAACACATTATAGTGCGAAAGTTTTTACAAACGAAAGCAATATACGGTAAAAACTATCGTGGCGGAAAATAAGAATAATCTTTAATAAATAAACTTTTTTTAGTAATCGGTATACCGGAAAAGGAAAAAAAAAAACAAAAACCTCTAGACAAAAAAATAAAATAACGTGAAATAAAAGTTTCGGCGGCAGTGCACATGAATTAGGCTACTTTAGAAATAGGAATAGGTGAGTTCTGTGTAGAAGACAAAAGAAAAATTGCAAAAAAAATTATACTTAAATCTTGTCAGGTGTGTTCTTGGCGGTCGCTGACAAGCAAGAAGAGTCAGGGCCGCCCAACCTTTTTGTTTCGTTTGGTGACTTCAAAGGATTTATTTTGGAACCCTCAGCTGGTCATTCCCCCAACAAAAAGTCCTGGGATTCCCATACTAACTACCTTTGAACAACGACATTCTAAGGCGGAGCGTACAGGTCGCCCAAAGAGGCTCAATCAACCCAGTAGATCCTGTCAAATCCTCAGGAACCCCAAGAAAAAAAAAGGTCACGTGAGTCAGAACTGAAATCCAAAAAAACAAAAAGTAATAGTAAAAGAGGATAGTTCCTAATTATACTAACTACAAAAAATTTTATAAAAAAAAAGTTAAATTAACCAAAAACCAGCTGAAGCTGAAGGCAGATAAATCTAGTAAAGTTAAAAACACTAAAATTACCTAAATCTACCTTAAACATTGCTAATTAAAAGAAAACATTGCTAATAAACGAAACTAAATTACCTAAAAACACCTTATATTCCTATTTCAAAAAAAAAAAAGAACAAAATCTAAATCACTTAAAGCTACCTTGAATTGTTGAAGAAAAAGGTCTAAGCTACCTAAAGCTACCTTAAATTCTACAAAAAAAAAAGGAATCTTAATTATCTAAAGCTACGTCATATTATATTTCAAGAAATAGAATCTAAATTATTTTAAAGCTACATAATATTATAGGTTTCAAGAAAAAAAAGGAAACTTAAATTACTTAAAGTCACCTTAGGTGGTTCAAGAAAAAAAAAATCTTAAATATATATCAAGAAAGAAAAATTTAAGCTACTTAAATCTACCTTGAGTATTTCAAGAAGAAAAAAAAACTAAATTACCTAAAGCTACCGTAAATGTTACAAGAAAAACGAAACTAAACAACTATCTAAGGCAATCTTATATACCTAGTTCCGAAAAATAAAACTAATACCTTAAAACTTGTATATTTCAAAAAAGAAAATAAAAAAACCTCGATAATCTAAAGCTACCTACTCATATATATTTCGATAGAAAAAAAAACAAAATTATTTTAAGCTACCTTATTTATTTCAAGAAAAAAAAATCTAAATTACTTTAATTTCCCATAAATATTATTAGAAAAAAAAAGAAATTAAATTATTTAAAGCCACCTTATTTGGTTCGATAAAAAAAAAACCGAAATTACTTAAAACTACCTTAAATTAATCTTTATAACTATTTTTAAAACAAAATCGAAATTACTTAAACATTATACCTTAAATAATATTTGGCAAACTTCCAAACAAAAACAAAAGGAAAAGAAAATTCCATATTGGCTACAAAAAAAAAAAATTCTTTAATTATCTGGTGTAAGTAACTCGGAATTCAAAACGGCCTTGTTCTCGTTAAAAATATATATCTCTTGTGAACGCCTAGTTCTTTAAAAAAAAAAGGAGAAAAAAAAAGGTCTTTTAAATTTTCTTTCTTTCACCCTTCTGGTGTTAGATTTTGTTTTACATAGAAATGAGAACAGAAAATTAAACAACCAAAACGAGATATTGGAACATAAATACCAATTCATGTGAAAAGTTAAATATATATGTATGTAAACGTCCTTTTTTTGCGTTCCTTTTCTTTTGGTAATTTGGTAACACCGTTTTCTCTGAATTTTTTTTGTGCTTGAATTGGGTTTGTTTTAGCACCTGAACCAACCGTAAGAGAGCTCTTTTAGGTGGGGGATTCGAGTCCGCGATTTATGACGAGGGTAATGTCCTTGCTTTGGTATATGTATATTCATATATGTAGTTTGTTTGTGGGATGCAAAAGGAGGAAGTAGATCTTTTCTTGTATTATTATTGTAAGTTTCTTTTATATTAATAGTCTGTAAATAAAAACTGTTTTTTTTGTAATCATCTAATGAAAAAAAAGTGTCTATTTGTTTTGCTGATGCGAAACATGTTCAATTGAAGTTAAAATTTTCAGGGGTGCCGATGGACAGCTAAAACAAACAGTGATGACGGGGTGAGCTGAAGTAAAAATATTTTGATCTTTTGGGGAAGTTTAAAACTCGGCCGCAGAACTTCCAGGTTGGGTGGGATTAGGCCAAGCTGCAACTACATCTGCAGCCCCTTTTCTAGGCCTGATATGTGTTTTGTTGGGAGGTGAGGTCTAGCTTCGGGGACAAGATCCCCCCCCCCATTCCGGCGAGCTAAGTCATGCTTTGCAAGCAGGCCGCGTTCCTGAGCTAAGCATTCCATTCCGTTTCCTTTCCTATCCCTTTCCTTCCTGAATCCTTATTCCTACCTAAGGCCCCTACCTACCGTCCTCCTACCATCCTCTTGCCTCGCAACAAATGGCGCCCAACGTCTAGGTTTGTGTAGTCTTTGTTTTTGTTTATTTCCGTAGTAATAGTACCTAACCAAACTCGCTATGGATTCTCAAGGATCGTATGTCTGCTTCAAGAAGGTCACTGACGTACTTAGAAGTATTGCGACGATTCCTTGGGAGGTCATAGCGACCGCGGTTAATGTTTGTTTCCTGGACTTGCTGCAAATTTTTAATACCCGTAAGTCTTTACCAAGAAGGTCGCTGACGCACTTAGGTGAATTGCGACGGGTTATTGAAAATTTGCAGCGACGACAGTCTTCTTCCCTGTATTGTTTATCCTTTGTCCTATCCTTAACTTAATTTTACTTTTCTTTTAAAAATTTAAATTTTCTTATCCTATTAGTCCAGTTTAGTAAGTTTTCAGTTGGAATCGTGTCCGTGTTTGGAAATGCTTCGAACATCGCTGCAACAATTCCAACTACAGTCGAGTTTTGGAAACTCCTCTTCTCTTTTTATGTTTGTTGCTTCTCCAATACCAAGTCTTCAAAGAAAGTCCTTGAGACAGACTTGAATTGCGGGTTTGGAGAAGTTAACATTGTAATGTTTTACTGTCTAATGTTTATAGTTCCCAGTTAATTTCACCACACTAAGGGATCAGTTTTCAAGTCCGTCCGAAGTCTTTTATTTTTGAGAAAATTCAGTAGTAAGGTCACTCCAAACCGTCCACAACATAAAGTCACTGAAATGCTTCCTGAAGCACCCCGAATGAATATAAAAAAAAAAAAAAAAATCATCCAATCCCAGCTTCAAGCAAAATTTGTTTATTGTCGTTTATCTCGAAGATTTTTTTTTTGTTCTTTAGTTCCGTTTTCGAAATAAACTTGTTGTTTATTTCTGGTTAAAATTTTTCAAAAAATAATTTTTCTTTAAGTTTTTCAAACTTGTTTCATTTGTATTTATTCTAGTTTTTCACGTTTCTGGTTCTCGTATACAAATACGGACCTATACCTACTTATATATTATATTCAGTTAGAGTTTTCATTTTTTATGTTTTCCCCAAAATCCTTAATATTTCAGTCCTTGTTTCATTACTATTAAGTTTCTTTATAGTTTAGTTTTAGAACGTTTTTGAAAATTTTTCCTTTGGAGTTTAAACTTAAAAGTTTCGTTTTGTTAGTTTTTTAAACGTCGAAGTTTTCCAAACCTAACATTTATAAGTTTTCCAAAAACTAAAATTTAGTTTCTTCGTTCATTTTTCTACGTAAATCTTTTATATGTTTTTCAGTTTATCCAATTTTGAGTTATAATTGGATAAACGAAAACTTATACTAAGGATTTAAATTACAAGTTTACCTAACGTAGTAACTGGCTAGGTTATACTTTTAGATCAAGTATAATTTTAGTTTTCATCTTACGTCCAGATAAATAGTTGAACTAGTTGTTGAGTTCTTCGTGTTTTAAGGTGTTAATTGTCTGTTTTCAAAATAATTTAGTTTATCTTAGCTAATAAGTCCTTACTTAAAATTAAACGCCTCTTAATACTTTATGTTAAAATTACATACATGAGTAAAGCTTTGAGGAGATTGTTTCAAGATTAAACAAATTGTTATTGGTAACAGTTTTTCTTTATTTACTATAGTGTATCCTTTCCAAGGAAACTTTTCAAGTTTTCTTTAATCATTTTTGAAGTTTTTTTTGAAAAACTATTTATTTTTGATCTGTTTTCATACAAAACGCTGCACTCAATTTTTGTTTTTTTTTGTTGTCTTCTCAGACTCACCCTGGTGATAGTTTTAAGTTTTTGATTGTTTTTGTGTATATCGGTAGTTTTCTTGAAATGGCTTCATCCGACAAAGAAAATGAAGAAAGGGTTAGGAAGCTAATTCGAGATGCTGAGATCGAGCAAAATAGAGCCTGTCAAGAGCTAGGTTTTGACGTTGATCATTCACAAAGGCCACGCGTACTACACTCTCCCCCTCTGCCGAGCACGAACATACGATTCCCAACTCCAGTTCTTCCAGCCAGCACAGGTACTCCTCTACCAGCGAGTTTCGCTAACACCTCATTAGATTCAGTCACGCCACCCTCCTATAGTAGTTTGAGTGATCAGGGTGCTACAGCCAAACGAGTTCCTCCTAAAAATATCAGGACAGTCCACCAGCCCAGCGATCAAAGAACCGACGCTGCCAAAGTAGGAGTTCCGAAGCGTCGTAGAGAAAGAATTCTAGTACCCGAAGACCTCAAAGCGTATATTAATCTGGCGATCGTCAATGCTCTCTCTTCATATCAGTCCTCGGTACGAACGGAAATTACCAATACTTTGAAGGGCGAAATTCAGAGTCAATTAGGGGGGCTGATCAGGGATCTGGGTCAGAGTCGAGCGGCTCCCTCCGCGGAATTTACGTTGAGACCGGAGGATCCCTTCTCGGCGCAGCAACTCCCCGCTCCACCGCCAGTCTCGCGTCCACCTCAGCCTGATCCAAGTGCTAGAACTTTTGTTCCTGTAGGTAACCCAAGTCGAAGGCCAAACGAAGCAGGTAGGTCAGGGCCAGAACGAAGGTTTCAAACTGAATCTTTCCCAGACTTCACCTTCCCTCCACCAAGAGACTCGTTTAATTCCGCATTCAATAGACCTCCCCCACATGTCACTACCGCAAATCCACCTACGCGAGGGCCAATTAAGATCAATAAGTGGGGTATTAATTTTAATGGAAAGCCTGATCACCTCACCGTGGAAGACTTCATATTTCGGGTTGAAACGCTCCAAGCCCAACATGGATGTCATTGGTCGGAAATATTACGTGATTTCCACCTGTTACTCTCAGGATCCGCTTACGAGTGGTTCTGGCAATTCCAAAGGAATAATTATAGACCGGACTGGCCAATGTTGAAGGACGCTTTAATGCGCCAGTTCAAAAATCTGAAATCTGATTATGAAATCATGCGTGAAATCATGGAACGTAAGCAGGGATCCTGGGAGAACAGCGACGACTATTTTGCTGCGATAAATAAATTGAGGTCTCAGCTAAGAATACAAATCCCCGAATGGGAAATAGTGAAAATTTTGAAGAAGAATCTGTCGGAAAAGGTAGGAAAGCTAGTTTTCCCGATGCCTATATTTACCTTGGATCAGCTGAGGCATGCGTGTAAGGATGCGGAGGTAGCTTTTCCGAGGAGGGACCCAAATTTTCCAAAATCCTTCAAACCAACAGTGAAGTTTGCCGCCAACGAACTCGAGTATGATGACGACGAATTATTGCAGCCAACAGATGAACAAGTGGCCGCTTTTCAAGTGAGTGGAGCCCGACAAAAAATTCCTCCACGGAAGTATGCAGAGGCCAGTAAGTTGATCTGTTGGAACTGTAAGGCTCCGGGTCATACCTATTTTGAGTGTGGTTCCGAGGTACTGACGGTATTTTGTTATAAATGTGGAAATGAGGGGGTGAAAACTCCTTTCTGCCCTAAGTGCAACCCGGAAAACCGGTCGAAGAACGCGAAGTCTTCGGGGGAGTCGCGTTCGACTCAACCCCAAAACCCCCAATAATGCCAGCTGTAGAAAATTCAGGCCATACAGATGAAGTGCTAGGTAGCCGAGGACCTGAAAAAGATAATAATAATATAAAGATTTTAAGGCGACCAGAGAAAGAAAAAGTGAGCAAATTGATAAACTCAACCCCTTCTTATTTAAAACCCTTACATCAAAGAATTCTAGAGTATAAGCAGGCCCGTGAGAGAATTTTTAATAGTCATAAATTCACAGTTACTAACAATGTTTTAAAAGCCAGAGAAAGATATCGAGCTGGGAAAGAGCAACGAGCAAATATCTCGTCCACTGTTGTAGATATTGGCTCCGACCCTAGGCCATATGCCAAGATTTCAATAGGAAGCCAACAGCTTCTAGGTCTGTTAGACAGCGGGGCCAGTATAAGCATTCTGGGCAAAAATTGCTTGCAGCTGGTCCACGCTCTTAACCTTCCCGTCATATCTTTAAAGTCACGCGTAAAAACGGCGGACGGAAAGAGCCAGACTATTGTGGGAAAAATTTTAGTGCCGGTAAGCTATAAAGGCGAAGAGAAGAAAATAACGTTTTTCTTGGTTCCTAGCTTGGACCAAGAACTCTACTTAGGAGTCGATTTCTGGCGCAATTTCCAACTAGCTCCGAACATAATAAGTTCAATTTCCGTGTCAGAAGAAGTCGACCTTTCAAATGCCCACCAGTTGACTCTGGAACAGCAGGCCAGATTAGATGCAGTCAGACAGAAATTTCTCTGTTTTGACCGCGATGGTCTCGGTAAGACGACGCTCATGGAGCACGTCATAGATACTGGGGACGCGGTCCCTGTGAAACAGCGTCACTACCCTGTCTCACCAGCGGTACAAGCCATTCTGTACGAAGAGCTAGACCGGATGTTGAGCCTCGGCGTTATCGAGGAGAGCGAAAGTCCGTGGTGTTCGCCAGTGGTTCTCTTGCGAAAACCAGGCAAAAATCGACTTTGTCTGGATTCTCGCAAGGTGAACTCACTGACGAAGAAAAACGCGAATCCTCTCCCCCATATCGAGGGGCTCCTCAGCCGGCTACCAGATACTTTCTACATCAGTAGTATAGATCTCAAAGAAGCATTCTGGCAAATACCGCTGGAGAAACAGAGTAGGGAAAAGACTGCCTTTGCGGTACCGGGGAGACCCTTGTACCAATTCACTGTTATGCCTTTTGGGTTGTGCAATGCAGCCCAAATAAATAAATAAATAAATTGGGTGGCGCGACAGCTCATGGAGAACCAGGGCCTAGTGACTTACAACTCACAACCATTCCTGTGTGCGTGTTTGTTGGCAGGAATGGAGGGGACCTACAGTTTTTTGCCGAGTCCGAACGGCTAAATGAGAAGCACTTTTTCATGACAAGTATACTCTTGGAGGATTTGTCAGTTCCTCGCAAGAGGCAGTACCTCGAATAAAACATTTCTGTTTTTAGGTGGCACGGCTGGGAATCGAACCCACACCTTCGGCATGACAGTCCTACGCACTAACCATCAAGCCACGAGGTACTACAATGCAGCCCAAAGGTTATGTCAGTTAATGGACAAGGTGATCCCTGCACGACTTAGAGACCGTGTCTTCGTGTATCTGGATGATTTGCTTATCATGGCGCCAGACTTCGAGACTCATATTGCCCTGATAGACGAAGTGGCTGAGTGTTTGCGTAAAGCAAATCTCACCATCAACATGAACAAATCCAAGTTCTGCTTCAAAGAACTGAAGTATTTGGGGTTCATTGTTGGTGGTGGGCAACTCAAAACCGATCCTGCGAAGGTGGAGGCAATCGTGGATTTCCCGGTTCCCAAAACCCCTCGTCAGGTTCGGCGGCTACTTGGTCTGGCAGGGTGGTATCGCAAGTTTATTCGAGACTTTTCGAGTCTGACTGCACCCTTGACGGACCTGCTGAAGAAAAAGAACGGCAAATTCCAAATGACGGAAGAGGCACTAGAAGCATTTGAAGGGTTGAAAAAGGCTTTCACTACCGCTCCAGTGTTGTCCCATCCGGACTTCTCGAAAAAATTTTACATCCAATGTGATGCGTCGGATATGGGCATTGGTGCGGTATTATTTCAAAAAAATGCCAATGAGGAAGAGGTCCCCATTGCATACTTCTCCCAGAAGTTTAACAAGTGCCAGAGAAACTACAGTGTGACCGAGAAGGAGTGTATGGCTGCGGTGATGGCCGTGAAAAAGTTCAGGCCGTATGTCGAGGGCATGGACTTCACAGTGATAACAGACCACTCCAGCCTTCAATGGCTTATGACCATGAAGGACCTGAGCGGTAAGCTCGCCAGGTGGAGCCTGTTGCTGCAGTCCTATGCCTTCGACATACAGCACCGAAAAGGCACGCTGAATGTGGTTCCGGACACTCTTTCTCGGGTACATGTTGATTCTCTGGTACTTGAAGAAGTAGCGCCCCTGGTCGATTTAGACTCTGACTAGTTTCACTCGGAAGAGTATACAAGTCTTATTCAGACAATTAAAGCGAATCCCGAAGAATTGCCTGATTTGAAGGTCGAAGATGGCTTCGTATATAAACGAGCATTAAGATGCGAAGGTGACGAGGTTATACTGGAACACTCCTGGTTGCTATGGATACCATCGGGGCTAACGGAAGAGATAATTTCGAAGGCCCATAATCCTCCAAAAGTGGCTCACGGTGGCATTTTGAAAACTCTCCACCAGATTCGCCAACATTTTTATTGGCCCAATATGACGGTCCAAATTCGTCTCTATGTTTCTAATTGTTCCGTGTGTAAGCAGTGTAAGGCGTCAAATCAAATCTCCCGTCCACCTATCGTTACGTCCTACTGTTCTAATCGTCCTTTCGAGAAGCTATATGTTGACTTTTTGGGTCCCTACCCCAGGTCCAAGTCAGGTAACGCCTATGTATTCATTGTCCTAGACCATTTATCAAAATTTGTATTTTTAAAGGCTTTGAGAAAAGCCAACTCCTCAAGTGTCATTAAGTTTTTACGAGAGGACGTATTTAGTATATTCGGCGTCCCGAACATAATGCACTCCGATAACGGAAAGCAATTTGTGGCCAAGGACTTCCAAAAGTTTTTGTCAAATTATGGGATAAGACATTTTAAGACGGCCAACTATGCACCGCAATCGAATGCATCGGAGAGGGTTAATCGCACTTTGTTAGCGGCTATCCGTTCCTATCTGAAAACCGACCAACGCGAATGGGACGTACACCTCTGCGATATCGCTTGCGCTTTAAGAAGTTCTGTTCATAGCTCCATCGGCGTGTCACCATATTATGCCCTATTTGGAACAAATATGATCACACACGGTAGTGACTATGAACTAGCACGGAAACTGAACGCGGTAGACGACAATGAGCTGTTAACCCTCCCTCGCCAAGATCGATTGCAGTGCATACGTAACCAAATTCGTGAAAATATTTCCAAAGCAAATGATCGGTCCGCTAAGACCTATAACACCCGCACCAAGAATGTCAAATTCGTGCCCGGTCAGGAAGTGTACCGGAAGAACTTCATATTAAGTGATTCGTCAAAGTGTTTGTCCGCCAAACTGTCACCAAAATTCCTAAAGTGCCGCATAGTAAAACAAGTCGGTAATCAAATGTATGAAATTGAAAACTTAGCTGCTAAAAAGATTGGCATATTTCATACAAAAGACTTAAGGCAGTAGTAACTCCTTGAAGTCCACTAAGAGTATAATGTATTTCAGTTTTTTTCTCAAAAACCTCTTTCTGTGTACCGCCATCACGGTACCTGTTTCGAAAAGTAATTGCCGTTAGTAGTTCCGGTCCCCAGATACCGTACGCTCTTAGGGATTGAATACAAACTCTTTGTAAATTCAAAATCGATGTCATACCTAGATGCCTCAGTATAATATGAAAGTGAATGTGGTCTTAATGCAAAAAAGATCTTCGTCATTCAAGTTTATATCGCTTTAACCTAAGTACAAACCCGATTGACCACATCCGTTAATTTACGATATTCATTTCTGTCACCAAGTACCTATATCCCACCTGAGAGATAAGACTGTAAATCCTGACTCGGTTTTCGACTCCATGTACCTGATAGTAGTTACGTTATTTATATCTTAAATTATAATATAACCACCACTGAATTCTTACCTGAACTTTCGATTCATTTTCCCTGTTTCAATACTAGCCGGTTATTATTTATGAGATAACCTTGAACAACTGTGATAACATTTCTGTGATATTTTCCTTTTCCATTTATATATTTTAATTATACGATATTAGTTGTTAGGCTTTATTTATTTAGCAGTATGTCCGTCTTTCTATTTATTTATTTATAAACGCCGTAGAGACCAGAAAGGGATCTCAAGCAACCTATCAGCGAAAACAAAATATACGTAGTACCTGTTCGAGAGGATTTCCTTTAAAAGTGAAAATGGTACCTAACAGAATTTATCTTTTATGCTGTACCTGAGTTCATAGACTGTTAATACTTTGGTACCCATCACATCCTATACCTGAGAGAAAAGACTAAAAATGTTTTATTTAGTGTACAGTTCAAGCACTTTAAACGATACTAGAGAAGAGAAAAACAAAACTGGCAGTAATGCTAGCCTGAATCTAACTGGGTACCAGCTGAGGCCTGGTGTAGTAGTTTCATACCAGGGCAATGGAATTATTTCCTCGGCAAAAATAGACTTGTTTGTAGGTCCCACGTAGCCACTGAGTGCTTTTTTATTCCCACCCAGTGCCTGATAGACAACCCTATTTATTTACTTACCTTTCACATTTTCATGCTGGATTGAGGGTTCAGTAACTCATTATCTTTTAAATTGATTCGTCACGTTCTACTAGAACTGTTGTCCAAACTCTTTCAACCCAAACACTTATTTATTAATTTGATTACTATCACTGTACATACGGGAGAGCCAAGACTGCATACAGTTGAAACATAAATTATCCACGCAAAGAACCCGAAAGTTTACAAAACCACTAGGAAGTTAGATTCCGTTCTCACTTATTACCAGATAACTCCTCCACATCTTTTTTGTCATGACAACAAGTAGTTCTTGTATTTCTTTAGAGATTTATTTAAGCTTAAAGGCATTCTACTGGGCTACACCGATATGTTAAACTAATCTACGATCTTGGATAAGAGTTACAATTTTAATTCGTCTGTTCGTGAAATTGTGAACTGAATCGTTTCCCAAGTTATGTATATCCCGAGAGTTACTTCAACTTTGCAGAAAGGCCGCTCTGTGTCCTTATCCTGAAGCATATACCCTCGTCTAGTCGGGATCCAAGACAGGATATTATTGAGTTGCTTGAGGCTGCCCTATGGTAGGAAGCCATCTATTTGAAGTGTCGGTGTAGGCGGTAACCTGGAAAAAAAAAACTAAGTAAGAAAAAAAAAAACTTCAGCTCAAGTGAGTTGCATACCAGCATAACGTAATTCAAAAGACTTCACCGTTTATGAAAACATAGATCGGAATTTAGTGCAAGAGTTCGCCCGGCTTTTATCATGGGTTGACTCCCCACCAGCAAACCTACAGTCTAGGAGACCTATTCGCTCGTCTTTTTGTCGGAGTGAATCCAAACAAACGTCGAGAGTTTGTTGCGGACTCCTAGCCCCATCATCCAGGTCGACGGAGCCCAACGGTATGATGCCAGTGGTGAACATGCCAGCCCCTACAGCGTCTCAGATCGGAATATTCGATCTGAAATGAAAGAAAATATATGATTAATATTATTAGCTGTGTTTTATTATCTTCTATCGGGATCCGGATCTGGATCTTGATTAATTTTTTACACGTACTACAAAAACAATTTATAAAATTTCCCATTATTTTGTTTTTGTATTACGTGTTAAAAGTAAATCCAGATCCAGATCGGGATCCCGATAGAGGATAATAAAACACAGCTATTAATTTATTACGAAATAAAACATAAATAAATATCAAAACAAAACCACAACAACCCACACGAAGTCTGACGTTTCAATTGTTAAGTAAGGCCGTGTGCCAATTGCGTTAAAATTCTGGTTAAATTTGATCCCAGTTAAATGTTATCCCTTTTTATAGGGGTGAGTAAAATTTAAGGTTTTTGCTGTGTCAATTGGATTAAATGGGATTTTTTTTTTTACATTCACTTCCCATTAGTTTTGTTGTTGCATTTTTCTCAGTGATGATAGTTCGCAAACATATCAGTTTGCAAAATGAATGAATCATCTGAAAAAGTTTTTTCAATAAATTTTATTGATTCTTTTGCATTATCAAGGATTTATCACAAGTTATTCAAACTTCTTCTTGAGTGCATGCTTAAATTTATTATAAGGTCTTTGTCTATATTTCTTAATCCTTTCATTTAATTTTAGTTTTTTTTTTCCATTTTTCATCTTTCCCGATAGGATTCATGACTTCTTGATAGCAAAATAAAATATTTATCTACATTCATCTCCCTCAGCAGTTTTTTTATAAGGGTTTACAACAACACAAACAAATCCGGATCGCTTAAGATACGCAGCCGAACGCGCCCATAGACATGTCAAAAATTAACCACCGACTAAAATTTTAACGAGCTCCTGAGCAGGTTAAATTTTGAAGTTTATATTCACCTCGGTAATGTCAAAATTTAGCCATGGGATCAAATTTAACCAGGATTTTAACGCAATTGGCACTCGGCCTAAGATAGATTCATAACGAGACAATTATTCCCTTGAATCGGAAAAGGGACATTTAGAGGGAAATTTCCAGGAACTGGAATAAGAAGAATGTGAATCCATAGTGGTGAATTGTGTGGAGTGGTGAATAGTGGATTTGGTATTCTCAGATAGGTTTGACAGGTTCGGATAGGACAAACAGAGATATCTCAAAGTTAGCTATTTACCAATGTCAAGAGTATCTTCCAATAGCACCTACAACTAGCCACTCTTGGGGTTTGCGTTAAGAAGAAATAAAATAGTGACAAGGTGAGATTATTTCTGTGAAATTAAAGCGTTCAAATATCAGAATACCGTAAGTGTTAAAAATAGAGTTCCTTTAACAAAACTTTAAACTATCTCGTAACTATTGTGGAGTGGAAATGTTTCGTCATACTACCTAGCTTTTTGCCAAAGGATCAGCTGTCATCATGGGCGTTGACAGATGAGTGAAGTTCCATATCCAGGAAGAATAGGAGGAAATCGAAAGTGACAGTCAGAGTGTTTGAAACTGGCAGAAGTCCATAAAATTAAAGAATTTGGCTATTTATGCCTCTGAGGTCTCAGCGAGCTCCGCACTCACAAAATTATGAACACGATTACTCACAATAATCCTCCTGGAATAGTCGCGTCGTCTAAATTCTTCACCTGGAAAATGGAAAGCTGAAAATTTAGGTTGGTGGAGCCACCCTGTAGTCGGAAAGGCTCCTGTCAGTAAAAGAGGGGAAGTTGGTAGCGAGACCAATACATGGGCAGGAAAAAAAAACTGTAGAATCGTATGTTGGAATTGTGTAGGGGGTAGAGAAAAAGAGAAAAAATTGGGTGGCGCGATTCCTTCCAAGAGATGTTATGGTAACCACACGGGGATAGGTCAATCAATAGTAGACGTGACTACGCACTGGATGCCGGCGTTAAATTGGAAAAAAAAGTGTTTTAAAGAAATAAAATTAAAAAAAAAAGGTTCTACAGCCTTATTCATAAACGCATCATAGCTTGTGCATAGTGCTATTTACCTACTCATTATAATGCATCTGAACGCAAAAACCTTATTCATAAAACTTATGCAACGTTACATAGACTCATTATAAGCTAAACGCGTTTGGAGGTTGAATAGTGGCAACATAAGGATATTTTTAAGTATCAAAATGTCATTAACACACACAAAACTGATATATTTCGATATATGCGCATATACACATCTATAATACCTATTCTTCCCAATAAAAACTGTGAGCGAAAGAAAAATGAAATAAAACTAATCTGATTATTTTCTCAAAAAATTTAATTTTCTTTTATTTATGCACATAAATGCGTAGGTATCTACTATTAACAATAACACAACGAAAACTGAATTAAAATACCAAAAAAAAAAAAAAAAGAAACTAAAAATAATCCAACCGGTGCGGTGGTGGCAGCAGCGCAGCAGGAAAAATGAGGGTTGTTTTGTTTTTTTTTTATTAAAAATTCACGAGAGTAAATGGAATATCAAATTGCTATGAGTTCTTATAAAATTTTTTATATATTTTTACTTAAAATGAGTAACGTAGTAGTACAAAATTATAATTATAAACACACAAATTGCAAAGACCGAACTGGAAGCATTTTTCTTTTATTGATTTTTCACAAACAGCTGATGTTTGCTTATGTGATGTGGAAGTAAAACGTAATAGATTTCCTCTTTTTGGTACTTTATTTGACACAAGCGTTGCATAACTAAAATGGATGGGGAAATTTTTTATGAATAAGGATTTATGTAACGTTACATAGTGGCTACATAAATCCTTATGCAGTGCATTCATCTGTTTAGCGCATTCTAATGAATAAGGCTGTTAGTGTTTAGTTAACACATTATAGTGCGAAAGTTTTTACAAACGAAAGCAATATACGGTAAAAACTATCGTGGCGGAAAATAAGAATAATCTTTAATAAATAAACTTTTTTTAGTAATCGGTATACCGGACAAGGAAAAAAAAAACAAAAACCTCTAGACAAAAAAATAAAATAACGTGAAATAAAAGTTTCGGCGGCAGTGCACATGAATTAGGCTACTTTAGAAATAGGAATAGGTGAGTTCTGTGTAGAAGACAAAAGAAAAATTGCAAAAAAAATTATACTTAAATCTTGTCAGGTGTGTTCTTGGCGGTCGCTGACAAGCAAGAAGAGTCAGGGCCGCCCAACCTTTTTGTTTCGTTTGGTGACTTCAAAGGATTTATTTTGGAACCCTCAGCTGGTCATTACTTACTTTACTTTACTTTAGATGGCGCTTACAGTCCAGGGTGGACTACGGCCTCAACCAACAAGCCCCTCCAGCCAGCTCGGTCCCTAGCTAGCTGCCTCCAGTTACGCACTCCAAGTTGGTTGAGGTCGTTCTCCACTTGTGTGCGCCACCTAAGGTGGGGTCTTCCTCTGCTGCGCAGACCATCAGGGGTAGATTCGAAGACTCGTCGGGCTGGTGCGTCGGTGTCCATACGCTCCACGTGTCCCAGCCATCTTAGCCGCTGTATTTTCAGCTTTTTGACCAGGTCGACGTCGCTGTAAAGCCCGTAAAGCTCGTTGTTAAATCTTCTCCTCCATACTCCATCGATACATACTGGACCGAAGATCACCCGAAGAATTTTCTTTTCAAAGCACCCAAGCAGATTTTCATCCGTTTTTGACAGGGTCCATGCTTCTGCCCCATACAGCAGGACCGGGATAATAAGGGTCTTATATAAGGTCTCCTTGGTTCTTTGAGAGAGGGCTTTACTACTCAAATGCCTTCTTAGCCCGAAGAAACAGCGGTTGGCAAGAGTAATACTTCGTTTGATTTCTGCACTGATGTCATTTTGCGATGTGATAGTGGAGCCCAGGTAGACAAAGTCCTTGACGACTTCGAAGTTGTACCTATCCATCGTGACGTTTTGCCCGAGTCGACGATGTTGAGATTCCTTTCTCGATGATAGCATATACTTCGTCTTGTCCTCATTAACAGCCAAACCCATTTTCGCCACCTCCGATTCAATACTTGCAAACGCGCCGGTAACCGCTCGCTTCGTTCTCCCTATGATGTCAATATCATCTGCATAAGCAAGTAGTTGAACGGACTATTAGCAACTATATTATTATTCCAAATATTAATTCCACAATGAAACACCGCAATCAATTTATATATATATATTATAAGTTTATTTATTTGATTTTTCATTTACGGCACGTCTAGTCTGAAGGACTTCACAAAACCGAATGCCAATACAAATGCATTCAACTATTTGCCTTAAGGGCGACAGTAGTGTCGTTTCATTTTATCTCTTTCTAACAATCGGCCATCCTTTATTTTAATTCGTCCTCGAATTTAACATTAATTGATTAATAAAATTAACAAAAGTTTAAAATAAAAGTTTTCAATTTAAGTTCAACTCAACTTCGACTCAACTTCAACAATGTATGCAAATAAAATATGTAATTTAAATTTTGAAATCAAGGTTTCATTTACTTTGTAGTTTTGAAATTATAAGCTTCTCAAGATAAAATTTACCGAATCTTAGAAATGGAAAATAAAAAGTTAAAAAGATTCAAGTTTGAAAATCGAATTAAAGAAAACATTAGAAGCTATTTTATAAATTAATAATACTCAAAATCTTGAAATTTTACTTGTTTTCTTATACGTTGTTGTTTCGGATCAGCAGTCGTAGTCATCGGCACTAATTTATCGTGATCTGTTTCATCAAATGTAAGATTTGCTTCAGGATTATCATCATCCTCATCATTTCTCGTCAACGGTAGGTCTTCATTTTCTATAGCATCTGTATCTGATTCATTTTCATCGTCAATGTTTGGTGCTTTCCATAATTTTAGCTGGCTCACATGAGCTGTGGAGGAGTACTTACGTCCAGAATCATCACATCGCAAAGCTGCAACTCCGTAAGTATCGTTAGGTAAAACTTTGGTTATTGCTAAAGGCCCTCTATTTTTATGGTGTAACTTCGTAGAATCGCCTGTTGACTGAGGAGTTGTTTTCATAAAAACAATGTCCCCAACGTCATACTGCACGTTGATTCGTCTTGTGCGGTCATATCGATCATTGAATTTCTTTTGTTCGGCCAGAATTCTACATACAGCTTCATCTCGCAACATCTCGGGTCGTTTATAACGTCTGGATTCCTCATTGATGGTCAGTTGTCTCAGAAATCCTTCGTCAAAGCGTGGGGTATACCCATACAAGAGTTGGAATGGTGATTTCCCCGTGGTTTTGTTGTCACTGTTGTTTAAGTCTCTTGCAACGTTCTTAAGTTTCAGGTCCCAATCTTTGCCTTCTTTTTCTTCGTCAAGAGTTGCTATGATTGTTGGTATTAGCGTGCGGTTTACCCTCTCAACTTGCCCGTTTGCTTGTGCATGTCTTGGCGAGTTGAGATGGTGTTTTATTCCATGTTTTTGGCAAAATTGTTCAAAGCTTGCGGAGGTGAAACAAGTGCCTCGGTCTGTCACAAATTTTTCGGGTGCTCCAAACTCCATTACGAAATTTTCTAACCTCCGTATAACGTTTTCAGCATTGGTGTTACGGACTGCTTCTAGTCTTACAAATTTTGTTAGATTGCAGATGATAACCAGGATATACTTATTTCCCTTTGAGCTGCTGATAAAAGGACCCAAATGGTCCAAATGCACTACTGCGAACGGGCGATTGCCAGGGGGTATAGGATGAAGTTCACCAGCTGGTTTTCCTGTTTGTGCTTTCGAAAGCAAACAATGTAAACAAGCACTAATATGTTGCTTTACGTAACGCCTCATGCTTGAAAAGTAATAGAATCTTCTGATTTTTGTCAAAGTCCTGTCTAAACCAAAATGCCCTTGTAAGTCATGAAATCTTATTGTTATAGCTTTTCGCATAGATTTAGGTATTACGTACTTATATTGGTCTCCTTCAACTTTATATAAAATCTCGTTTTCAAGGACGTAACCATTTACTTCACCCTTATCGATTTGTGAATACGTACGTGGTTCCTTAGTTCGCAGAATATTTATCTTTCTTTGGAGCTTTTCATCTTGGGACTGATACATGATAACTTCATCTTCATCCGTTGTTACAGCAAAAACATAGGCCCGCTCTTCCAAATCTTGCGAAATTGGTGCCTCCTCCGTTGGTGCTCGACTAAGAGCGTCGACATGTTGAAGTTTCACTCCAGATCGATGTTCAATGTTGAAGTTAAACTCGCAAAGTAAATTGTACCACCTGCAAACTTGGGGATTTCTTGTCTTCTGGACGTTCAGATAAATAAGTGCTTGGCAATCCGTGATTATAGTAAAATTGATGTTGATGAGGAGAAATCGCAACCGAGTCGTTGCCCATACAACGGCTAAGAGTTCCAGCTTACTTGAATGATACGAATTTTCAGCATCTGTAGTTCGCCTACTGATTGCGTATACCAGATGTAGTTGTCCATCATCTTTCCCTCGTTGAAAAAGCATAGCCGCCAAACCTTGGCTGCTAGCATCCGAATGCAGCTCAGTATGCTTCTTGGGATCAAAAAGTTGTAAAATTGGGCTACTTGCAAGTGCATTTTTGAGATCTTTAAATGCTTTTTCTGTTGCATCACTCCAATGAAATTTATTTGTTGTCTTCAGAAGATCATAGAGTGGACCTGCTCGAACAGCAAACCGCTCAACAAATCGCCTAAAGAATCCGGCTAGTCCCAAGAACCTACGTACCTCGTGAATGTTTTGTGGCCGTGGGAATCCCTCTATAGCCTGGACCTTACTTTGTCCTGGTTCGATACCTTTTTCAGAAATTTGAAATCCAAGGTAAGTGACACGCTTTTTCAAAAATTCACACTTTGACAATCTTATGGTTAGGCCTCCCTTGCGAAGTGCTTTAAAAACGAGTATTAAACGTTCCTTTAGGTCTTTCCAATCTTAACCCAGTATAAAAAAACTCGATTTCGCAACGGCCCCAAAACCTTTTGCATAAGTTTAGCAAAATAAAATGGCCCATTTGTAAGACCGAAAATCATGCGTGTAAACTCACCAGTATCTTCCGGTGTTATGAATGCTGTCTTGTGCCGATCTTTTGGGTCGATTGGCAACTGCAAGAATCCCTGGGCCAGATCCAGAACAATAAACAATTTCGAGTCTCCGAGCATCGCTATGTGATCATCCATATTTGGTAGTGGAAAGTTGATTTTCACAGTTTTGTTATTCAATCGACGATAGTCAACGACAAGTCTAGACTCACCAGTCTTTTTCTTGACCAGCAAGACAGGACTCGCATATGATGAATTGGTATCTGTAACTACACCCATTTTCCTCCAGCCTTCAACAATTTCTCGTATTTTCTTCTTTTCATCTTCGCTTGCAGGGTACGGTTTTGAGTATAGGGGCTTGCTTCCCGGTATCTCCTGAATTTCCATCTCCAACTCACTAGTACATCCAATCTCACTGGCATCAGAAGCAACACAATCTCGGAATTCGTTCAATGTATCTAACAGGTCTTGTAGAGTCTCCGATGACACAGAGTCGGCATCCACGTTTACATCTTTTAACTCGATAGGTGATTTTAAAAACTCTTCGTTCAACGTGATATCTCTGTCAGTATTGAAAACTGCTTCAACAGTTACATCTTCACTACCTATGTTGGCAATTGGCAGCAAGATTTTGTTTTCTCCTTGTACCGCGGTGATAAATGAAACCGAACCAGTTGGTATTGTAGTCTCTTCAGCTTTCCATGACTGCATCTGACGATCTGCGTACGAGAATTCTGCAAAGGGTTGTTCTTCTATGGTTCTTGTGAACTGTAGGGAGTTATCGACCTTCGAGTATGCTATGAAAGGCAGTTCGGTATACGTGCGTCCAACTAACACGTCCCATTTTTGTACTTCATCTGGAACCACACGAAATTTTATATTTTCAGCTTGTGCACCATCAACTTTGAGTGAAGACACGATCCATCCAGGTGAGGTGACTTTAAATTCAGCTGGCCCAAACGATTTCAACTCCATCAAGCCGTGTTTAATATCAAACCCATTGAGCAATGCCGTTGTGGCTCTGATGGTACACTCTGAACTACCCATATCAACGAAAGCGGATAATTCACAGTCGCCAACGAAAACAGTCTTTAAATATTTAGCAATTCCATTTTGTGGAAAACTATCTACCTGTCGTACTGCAGCCCGTTGATTTGGACAAGTTGTTGAAATATGGACTTTTTGGCCACATTGATAACAAGTTGGTGACGGTCGAGCTTCTGGACAGTTTCTCGACAGATGACCTCCCTTTCTGCAGTTGTAGCATACTAATTCTCTTGCTACACGAGGACGAATACTCGCGTCTTGATGGTCCTTACTCCTCGGCTGAACTGCTGACGAATTAAATTCATTATTTTCATACACAAATGTATGTAGTTTATTATTTCAACTTGATTTAAATACCTTAATCTTGTACATTCGAGCATTAGAAGCAAAATGAGTTTTTTGAGTCTAATTAAATCGACGTATTTTAAAGATTTTGTTATTTTTTTTAAAATTAAAATCAATTTTTGGGTGGAACATTAAGATAAGTGCCTCTCGCGTTATATTTAACTATAAAAACCGCTGGCAAATTTGTAGAGGAGGGCCGGGCAAAAGAAAACTGAAAGACTGTGACATCTACTACGGTGACTGTTACCGAGCACAAGGGCAGCGTCTCTTTGGATGTGGATTCGTCGTTAGTGGCAGACTTAGACAAGAAGTCTTCAGTTTCAACTATGTGAACGAGTGCCTCACGATAATTTGAATCAAGGCTTAATTCTCCAACATAAGCCTCATGCTCATATGCACGCATGCCCCCACAGAGGAGAATGATGACGACACCAAGGATGAGTTCTACGAGCTCCTGGACAAGACATATCGAGCCCTTGCTATGACATTAAAATTGCATATCTAGGAAAAGGAGACGTCTTTGGTGGCACAATCCGAATATATAGCCTAAACAACGCCACCGCCGACGAAGGACTCAGGCTAATCGACTTTGCTGCGGGGCGATGCCATGTGGTAGCTAGAACGCAGTTCCCGCATCTCAATATACACAAGGAGACATGGCGAATACCTCATCAATCAACCACCAACCAGATTGACTACATTGCGATCGACGCAAGGCACTCCTCCAGTAGCAAGGATGTCCGAACGTTCCGAGGAGCCAACATTGACCACCACCTCGTTGTAGCCAAGGTAATGCTACGGATATGCAGACCAAATCCAAAACAGGGAAATACTGTGAGAAAGTTCGACGTCGCACGGCTACAGTCGCAAGAGATCGCCACACCTTTTTTTGATCGAGTCTCCGCGCCCTCTTAAATAGTCACATGCCGCCAACTGCAAGTATCGATAACCATAATTGCCTGGAAGAAGAAGAGATGCCACCTCTGACGTGTTTGGCCTCGCACGACCACCACAGTGAAACCCCTGGTTCGACGAAGAATGCCGGTAAGAACATCCAGCCAAACAACAGACATACAAAACGGCGGTGCAGAGAAGGACCAGAGCTGCTGGTCAGCTCTAAAAGCAGAAGAGGAGAGAGGAACACAAGCTTCTAAGAAGGAAACAGAAAGAGCATGAGAAGCGAAGAAGCACGCGATCGAGGAAATAGAGGGATGCCATTGCAATGAAGTTAGGAAGTTTAACCAAAAAGTAACAGGAACCTCCCAGGGTTACAAGGCCCGAACCGAAGCCTGGAAGGATGATCAGGGGAGCATCGTAGTAGAATCGCAGTCGGTTTTGATATTGAAAAATCATTTCTGCAAATTGTATAACGGCGATGACGAACTGAGTTCCGCTACCATGCAGATTGCACCATTCAACCTGGACGACACGTAGGCCAACAATTCCGTCCACCCGATCTCGACGAAATAAAGTTGGCTATATATAAACTTAAGTCCAACAATTCTGATGGCATTGCGACTGGGCTATTCAAAGCGTGTGGCAATAAATTGGTTAGGAGTATGCACCAGCTCATCTGCAAAATATTTTCGGAAGAAAACATGCCCGAGAAATGGAATAATGCAAAAAAGCAATTCTCTGGACTGCACCAACTACAGACGCATAAGTCTTCTCAATATCGCCTAAAAGATCTTCTCTGTCGTACTCTCTGAACGCCTGAAGCCATATCAGTGTGGCTTTAGGTCTGGGAAGTACATCATCATCATCATCATCGTGTCCTGTAAACCCAGCTGGTGCATAGGGCATCAACAAAACGTCTCCATCCTTCACGGCCTGCTGCAAGGTACTTTAGCCGTGGCACGTCTATCTCTGGGATTCTGCTTCCGCTAAGACAGTTGTTTTCCATGTTGTTCTTGGTCTTCCAACCCGCCATGCACCCTGAGGATTCCATTCAAAGGACTGCTTTGCGATTTCATCGTTTGGTTTCCTCAGTGTGTGACCAATCCAACGCCATTTACGCTTTCTTATGTCGACGTCCAGCCGCTCTTGACTTGTCCTGCGCCATAATTCTTCATTTGATATTATTTGTGGCTAGCGAATTTTTAGGATGTGGCGAAGACAGCGATTCACAAAAGACTGCAATTTCTTCGAAATGGTAGACTTGACTTTCCAGGTTTCACAAGCATATAACAGCACGAATTTGACATTGGATTCGAAGAATCTCAACTTAGTGCGTAAGGAGATTTGACTGGATTTCCAGATTGGCGAAGGCAGCACGAGCTTTATTTATTCTACTTTTAACGCTCAAGTCCGTACCACCGTTTGCAGAAACAATAATGCCAAGGTAGTTAAACTGTTCCACTTCTTCAACTGGCGTCTCCTGTAGAATAATACGCTGCTGTGTGGACCGGCCTGTGAGCATGATTTTTGTCTTTTTACTATTTATTCTTAGACCACTCTCGACTCTCCCTTCACTTGCAGTGTTTGGCTCATCCCGATCAGCCCACTTATGTTATTTGCCAGTAGACATATGTCATCGGCATAGTCTAAATGACTGAGCCTTTCGAACGGTCTCCATTGAATGCCCTGTCGCTCAGCTGTACCAACACTGGCCGTCAATACGTCGTCCATCCCCAGCAGGAAGAGAATTGGCTATAGAACATCCCCTTGTTTCACACGCTGTTGCACTACGAAGGAGTCGGATAGCTGCCCATTGTGTAAAACAAAACACCTTGCGTTGTTGTAGGACCCTTAAATAATGGCAACAATTTTTGGTGGAATTCCTCTACCAACCAACGATCTCCATATACATTCTCGGTTAACTCGATTAAAGGGCTTCCCAAAATCCACGAACATGAGGTAAAGCGGTGATTGAAATTCCATCGACTGCTCGAGGACGATACGCAGGCCCAACTAACATTTCAGCTTCTGTTCGGCCTAACTGAATAGGCTTTCTGATTTCCTTAAGAAATTTGTAAAATTTCGTTAAGCATAAAAAGGAGAATATTATAGAACTTCGAAAATGATTTCGGAAAATCTTCTTGGAGGCCCCGTACGCAGATCTTTTAAAAGCTTCAAATTCTTTACGATCTATAAGAAGTTTTACTCGTGAACAGTTCATTCTTTCAAATTTTAGAATATCGTGAAGTAGGTCATCAGCGTCTAAGTGTCGACAGCCCATCAAAGAATTCGCGGCATCCCGTGCCCACAGCCCAGTTAATATCATCTCTTTAGTTTCATCAAAACTAAGCTTCAGCCGTCGGCAAAGTTCGTATTTGTCGTGAAAGTAAGTGTTGGATGTCTCGTTCTTACGCTGTTAACGACTTGTCATCTTTTGCCACTTCATCGACATATTTTCCTTGATGTAAAATGTGTTTTCAAATGATGTTTTGAATTGCGCCCAGCATTTAATTTCATCTGCTCTGGCATTAAGCCACCGCTTCGCACCACCTACCAAATTCATCCTTGCCACATCCAAAGCATATTCATCAGACCAACGATGAAGACGACACATACTCTCTATGTTCTTGAGCCAACCTTGTGCCGATACCATGTCACCCTCCCCATCATATTTCTCAATATTTTTGGTCAGATCGGGAATCATGTGACAAGTGACAAGTGTGTCCTCTTGAGATCTTGGAGTGCTTCTGGCATTTGGCAGAACACTCTATGTCAAGCCCTGAATTTGTTCGACCAAAATATCGATGGTTTGATCACGTCTTTGGATCTGCTCATTGCGAATTCGATTTTCACTGATCATGTATTGCATCATCCACTCCATTTGTCCAACACCTCCAGAATTTTCCGGAAATTCATAACCGCTGCCTCCGTTTCGATTTTGGAAATTTTGTTGTCCTGCTCTCATTCTAGGAAATTCTGGATTCATGTTACCTCTGTCTACATTTTCGTTATTAATATTTTGTCCTGCTCCTTGATTTTGCTCATTTTCTTGTAATTCTTGTTCTTGTTGCTCTACATCTATCTCACCCTCACCTTCAACCGCAGCAGCAACAGCCTCACCACCAACACAACCACCAACAACATTATTTTCATTTACCTGTCTTGCTCTTGCTTCTTCCAACAAACGATTAGCTCGTTCCAACTCCTCTTGCCTCCTTTGCCGTTCATCGGCTCTTTCATCTCTCGGCGTCACCATGGTGTTGAATTACACAAAAAAAAAGAAAACTCAATTTGCAAATACAAAGTTAATTTTATTACTTTTGGGGACAATCTATCCCACTTCTGAGTTATTAGCAACTATATTATTATTCCAAATATTAATTCCACAATGAAACACCGCAATCAATTTATAAATATATATTATAAGTTTATTTATTTGATTTTTCATTTACGGCACGTCTAGTCTGAAGGACTTCACAAAAACGAATGCCAATACAAATGCATTCAACTATTTGCCTTAAGGGCGACAGTAGTGTCGTTTCATTTTATCTCTTTCTAACAGGACTTTTGAAAAATTGTACCTCTGTTGTTGACTTGCGAGTTGCGTACAATTGCTTCAAGTATGATGTTAAACAGGTTGCATGATAACGCGTCGCCTTGCCTCAAACCTTTCTCGACATCAAAGGGTTCGGTGGTGTTTTTACCAACTTTGACGGAGCAGCGAGACTTCTCCATCGTCATCCTGCACAAGCGGACGAGTTTGGCAGGGATGCCGAGATGCGACATGGCTCTGTATAGTTCTTCTCTATCTACGCTATCATATGCGACTTTGAAATCGATAAAGAGGTGGTGTGTATCAACTGGGTTTTTTCCAAAATCTGTCGTAGTGTGAACATTTGATCGACGGTTGACTTGCCGGGCCTAAAACCACACTGATAGGGGCCGATCAGATCGTTGACAAACGGTTTTAAGCGATCACATAGTACAGATGACAGGATTTTGTATGCGACGTTGAGGAGACTTATACCTCTGTAGTTGGTACAGGTCAGAGCATCTCCTTTCTTGTGGATGGGGCACACTATACCAAGGTTCCATTCATCGGGCATACTTTCATCCGACCAAATTTTGGAGATAAGTTGGTGTATACTCCCTACCAAGTCATCTCCTCCTGCTTTAAATAGCTCGGCTGGCAGGCCATCCGCACCAGCAGCCTTGCATGCTTTCAGCTTGGCTATCGCTAACCGAACTTCATTTAGGTCGGGTGGACGGAAATATTGACCATCATCGTCCAGGTTGAATGGAGTGTTCTGCCTTAAAGTGGAATTTTGGCCATCTTCACCGTTTAGCAGTCTTGAGAAGTGCTGCTTCCAAATCCTCAGCACGGAATGTGTGTCTACCACCATATTCCCACTCTCATCACGACAGGCTTCCGTTCTAGCCTTGTAGCCCTGGGTAGATTGCCTTACCCTTCGGTAGAACTTTCGAGCGTCCCCCCTGCCGTTACAGTCCTCAATAGATTCGACCGTCCGCTTCGCATGCTTTCTCTTTTTCCTCCTGAGAAGTTGGCGTTCCTCCCTTCATTTTTGCCCGTAGAGCTCCCGGGCTGCTCTCTCAGCAGCTCTGGTTTTAGTCTGCAGCATTGATTGGTAGGCCTCATTCTTTGCTACATGCGCCAGCCTGCATTCTTCATCGAACCAGGGGTTTCGTTGTGGTGGTCTAGTGAAACCCAGCACTTCAGTGGCCGCACTCCTGATGGCATTTTGGCAGTGTTTCCACTGGTCCTCTGCAGATGATGTTGGTGGCGGGCTTGTTGAGAGATTAAGAGAAAGAGAAACGCGGTCTGCAAAAGTCCTGGCGACCTCTTGCGATTTTAACTTCGCGACGTTAAATCTTTTCACAGCATCCGCTCGTTGTTGTGGCGTCATGGATATCCGCATTCGTACTTGAGCTGCCACCAAGTAGTGATCCGAGTCTATGTTGGCACCTCGGAACGTTCGGACATCAAGGATACTGGAAGCATGTCTTGGGTCTATCGCAACATGATCAATCTGGTTGACGGTTCGTTGATCCGGAGACCGCCAGGTCCCTTTGTGTATATTGAGGTGTGGGAATCGAGTGCTTGCTATGATGACATTTCGCCCCGCTGCAAAGTCAATCAGCCTGAGTCCGTTACCGGAAGTGTTGTCGTGCAGGCTGTGTCCTCCGACTATCGAACCAAAGATGCCCTCCTTTCCGATCTTGGCGTTGAAGTCGCCAAGAATAATCTTGACGTCGTACTTGGGGCACCTATCATACGTTCTCTCAAGGAGATCGTAGAATTCCTCCTTGGTTGAGTCGTCCTTCTCTTCATGGGGCATGGGCACAGATCAACGTCATGTTTTTGAATTTCGCCTTGATGCGGATTGTGGCCAGGCGCTCGCTTACATTTCTGAAGCCTAAGACTTCTTGCCTAAGTCTTCCCCTCACCACAAAACCACACTCAAAAAGCCGCTGATCCTGCTCCTTGCAGCACTCGCCGAAGTAGATGTCACACGAATTCATCCTTCGTATGCCCTCTCCATCCCATCGCACTTCCTGGATGGCTGTAATGTCAGCCCTTAGCCTATCCAGGCTCTCCACTAGTTGTTCGGCTGCACGTGGCCTGTTTAAGGTCCGGACATTCCACGTGCAGATCCGAAATTCATTGTCCTTGTTTCGTTTGCTGGGGTCGTCAACATTAAAATCATCCATATCCGAGGCTTGTGGTCGTTTCGGAACCAGTTTGTTTTTCTGTGGTAGGGAAGTTACCCCGACGCACAACCCCCAACCTGGAGGACCAGACCCTTAGTATAACTCCAAGGGTGAGGAGCCGGATACACCGCTCCTTATAGGCCTGAGCTACGAATATGTCGCAGTAGCCCATATAAGGTGTTCACTAAGTAGTTCAACCTAACTGGAACTGTAGACGCCACCGTTGATTCCATCTGGAGAATTCTTCCGCTGCCGCCTGGATACAGGAGAAGTGCCTTAGTGGGAACACTCCTCCCCCCCTCTCTCGTTTGCTGCCCCCTAAAACCGTCCACAGGGATTGGAACCCCATCTTCAGTTAAAGGTACTAGGCACCCGATGTTCACCACTTGGAGGTGAGAGTAGGAGTTGATAGACAGAGGTTCGCTTTGAAAAAAAAAGCTTGTGGACGCTTGTGTCCTCTTGAATGCACCATGTCTACCCTTTGAACATCAGCTGGTCATTCCCCCAACAAAAAGTCCTGGGATTCCCATACTAACTACCTTTGAACAACGACATTCTAAGGCGGAGCGTACAGGTCGCCCAAAGAGGCTCAATCAACCCAGTAGATCCTGTCAAATCCTCAGGAACCCCAAGAAAAAAAAAGGTCACGTGAGTCAGAACTGAAATCCAAAAAAACAAAAAGTAATAGTAAAAGAGGATAGTTCCTAATTATACTAACTACAAAAAATTTTATAAAAAAAAGTTAAATTAACCAAAAACCAGCTGAAGCTGAAGGCAGATAAATCTAGTAAAGTTAAAAACACTAAAATTACCTAAATCTACCTTAAACATTGCTAATTAAAAGAAAACATTGCTAATAAACGAAACTAAATTACCCAAAAACACCTTATATTCCTATTTCAAAAAAAAAAAAGAACAAAATCTAAATCACTTAAAGCTACCTTGAATTGTTGAAGAAAAAGGTCTAAGCTACCTTAAATTCTACAAAAAAAAGGAATCTTAATTATCTAAAGCTACGTCATATTATATTTCAAGAAATAGAATCTAAATTATTTTAAAGCTACATAATATTATAGGTTTCAAGAAAAAAAAGGAAACTTAAATTACTTAAAGCCACCTTAGGTGGTTCAAGAAAAAAAAAAATCTTAAATATATATCAAGAAACAAAAATTTAAGCTACTTAAATCTACCTTGAGTATTTCAAGAAGAAAAAAAAAACTAAATTACCTAAAGCTACCGTAAATGTTACAAGAAAAACGAAACTAAACAACTATCTAAGGCAATCTTATATACCTAGTTCCGAAAAATAAAACTAATACTTTAAAACTTGTATATTTCAAAAAAGAAAATAAAAAAACCTCGATAATCTAAAGCTACCTACTCATATATATTTCGATAGAAAAAAAAACAAAATTATTTTAAGCTACCTTATTTATTTCAAGAAAAAAAAATCTAAATTACTTTAATTTCCCATAAATATTATTAGAAAAAAAAAGAAATTAAATTATTTAAAGCCACCTTATTTGGTTCGATAAAAAAAAAAAACCGAAATTACTTAAAACTACCTTAAATTAATCTTTATAACTATTTTTAAAACAAAATCGAAATTACCTAAACATTATACCTTAAATAATATTTGGCAAACTTCCAAACAAAAACAAAAGGAAAAGAAAATTCCATATTGGCTACAAAAAAAAAAATTCTTTAATTATCTGGTGTAAGTAACTCGGAATTCAAAACGGCCTTGTTCTCGTTAAAAATATATATCTCTTGTGAACACCTAGTTCTTTAAAAAAAAAAAGGAGAAAAAAAAAGGTCTTTTAAATTTTCTTTCTTTCACCCTTCTGGTGTTAGATTTTGTTTTACATAGAAATGAGAACAGAAAATTAAACAACCAAAACGAGATATTCGAACATAAATACCAATTCATGTGAAAAGTTTAATATATATGTATGTAAACGTCCTTTTTTTGCGTTCCTTTTCT
This sequence comes from Dasysyrphus tricinctus, assembly GCA_963921185.1. Classification (NCBI taxonomy): domain Eukaryota; kingdom Metazoa; phylum Arthropoda; class Insecta; order Diptera; family Syrphidae; genus Dasysyrphus; species Dasysyrphus tricinctus. The sequence goes on along the minus strand of OY992534.1, from coordinate 47,328,749 downwards.
TTTGGTAATTTGGTAACACCGTTTTCTCTGGATTTTTTTTGTGCCTGAATTGGGTTTGTTTTAGCACCTGAACCAACCGTAAGAGAGCTCTTTTAGGTGGGGGATTCGAGTCCGCGATTTATGACGAGGGTAATGTCCTTGCTTTGGTATATGTATATTCATTAGGGTGTTTCATTTTATAGGGCACAAAATAAAATGTAAAATTTTACCTGACTTTGCTCATGCCCCGAGTCTCTCTGACAAAAAAGATATTTTTGCCAAATTTCAAGAAGATTGGAGAATATTTAGAGGTTGCGCATTTTGATCACTTTTTTAAAAGTAGGCAAAAAATACGATTTTTACATTTTTTTGTTGTTTTTTATAGAAAATGTTTTTTTTTTTTTTTATAAGAACACAAAAGTGTAGTTCCCATCATCTTGAAGGTGAGTTGATCTTCAAAAAAAAATTTAAAAAAATTGTTGGGTCAGTTAGGGTAGGGGTACAAGAGGTGAACCCGATGTAGTCAATTTCCGCAATTTAATCAAAGGAGATCCCTACCAATAGAATAAATAGAATAAGCAACGTCTTTTGGCCAAAATTGGATGATATGGATGTGATATATGTGACATATTGTTTATAAAAGACAGCACTGCGTATTAGACAGTTATGTAACAAAAGACATTCGACATAAACGATAACTGTAAGACAGGGTTATCTCTCGAGGAGGTGAAGTGAATTGGCCACCAAGATCGTGGGATTTGACCCCATTAAATAATTTTTCGTGGAGTTTTCTGAAGTTGCAGGTCTATGCTAATAAGCCGTAATCAACTGATGCCCTCAAAGTCAAAATAATTTAGGCCATCGTTCAAATTCAGCCTGAACTATGCGTCAAAGGCATTCAAATTTCGACGCCTCGGATCCTTGCCACTGTGCGCAGCCGTGTCAGATATTTCGAACAATATCATATTCCATACATTATAGCATACGTATAGGCCCTTCAAAAAATAAGAATTTCGTTAATACCACACACAAAGCTTGTTTTATTCCATTTCAAAGTCGACCTGCCCTCTCTAATTGGTATACCGTGTAGGCATCATGCTTGAAGTTTGAAGGTACAGTCCGAAGGAAGAGAAATTATTTTAAAGAGAATTGTAGATAGGGATGTCACGAATTAACTCAATGCAGTTTAGATTGTAGGTGTAGACACACAGCCTGCATAAGATAAAACAAGTGCATGAGAAGCCCTTGAATACAAAGGACTTCAATATTAGAAAACTCGATAGTTTCAAATAAAAGTGATCAAAATGCGCAACCTCTAAATACTATCCAATCTTCTTGAAATCTGGTATACATATCTTTGACATCACTTAGACCCGGGGCGTGAGCAAAGTCAGCCAAAATTCACACCCTTGGAAAAATGAAACACCCTAATATTCATATATGTAGTTTGTTTGTGGGATGCAAAAGGAGGAAGTAGATCTTTTCTTGTATTATTATTGTAAGTTTCTTTTATATTAAAAGTCTGTAAATAAAAACTGTTTTTTTTGTAATCATCTAATGAAAAAAAAGTGTCTATTTGTTTTGCTGATGCGAAACATGTTCAATTGAAGTTAAAATTTTCAGGGGTGCCGATGGACAGCTAAAACAAACAGTGATGACGGGGTGAGCTGAAGTAAAAATATTTCGATCTTTTGGGGAAGTTTAAAACTCGGCCGCAGAACTTCCAGGTTGGGTGGGATTAGGCCAAGCTGCAACTACATCTGCAGCCCCTTAGTGTGGTGAACCGTCCGTCCGCTTTTTATCCCTTTTCTAGGCCTGATATGTGTTTTGTTGGGAGGTGAGGTCTAGCTTCGGGGACAAGATCCCCCCCCCCATTCCGGCGAGCTAAGTCGTGCTTTGCAAGCAGGCCGCGTTCCTGAGCTAGGCATTCCATTCCGTTTCCTTTCCTATCCCTTTCCTTCCTGAATCCTTATTCCTACCTAAGGCCCCTACCTACCGTCCTCCTACCATCCTCTTGCCTCGCAACACAAGATACAGTTTTTGCTGCTGGCACCGCAGGCTAGTTTGAAATAATCGGCAGAAGACATATGTACACATATTTTCGGTGTTAGAAACTTAATGGTAAGAACCTGGGTGAAGAAGAAACGAAAAAGGATGATCGTGCTTCCTGGAATAGACACATATTGAGGGTGAGAAAACAACCAGAGCTGCGAGGGCCGATCTCACCTTGGAAGATAAAATTCATGAAAATCACAAGGTGGGAGGTATTGTACATTGCTAAAACTTTGTTTTACTATGTAGTTATTTTCAGGCAAATGCTTCTTGTTGGGCGTGGAGAAGGAGAAAATCGGATGTAAACCAGTTCTAACTAGTGAGTTCTATTGGCTCCTCCTTAACTCAGCATCAAACCTCCATAACCCCAAAAGCGATATCCGGGCCGCCAGTTGCAGCTCAGTCGAACATATGATGTTGCGTCCACCACCAATGATGGATATGTATGTAGGTACAACAGGGAAATTTTTTAAAATATTTGTTTAAACTAAAAACTGGTTTGAGAATAACAGCTAGTGGTTTTAAAATGCAAGCGTTTTACATCTACAACTTATATGAATTTCATATGAACCTCCTTATGAAGGTTTTGATAGTTGTTCTTCAACACTTATTTTTTAAATATTTGTTTAAACCAAAAACTGGTTTCAAATCCACGTAGGGCGTCTAAATTAAGACTTACTAGCATTTAAATTATTCAATTATAGCTAGTGGTTTTCAAATGCAAGCGTTTTACATCTACAACTTATATGAATTTTATATGAACCTCCTTATGAAGGTTTTGATAGTTGTTCTTCAACACTTATTTTTTTAATATTTGTTTAAACCAAAAACTGGTTTCAAATCCAGGTAGGGCGTTTAAATAAAGACTTACTAGCATTTAAATTATTCAATTACAGCTAGTGGTTTTCAAATGCAAGCGGTTTGCGTCTACAAATTTATGAATTTCATATAAAGGTTTAATATTTGTTTAAACCAAAAACTGGTTTCAAATCCAGGTAGGGCGTCTAAATAAAGACTTACTAGCATTTAAATTATTCAATTATAGCTAGTGGTTTTCAAATGCAAGCGTTTCACATCTACAACCTATATGAATTTCATATGAACCTCCTTATGAAGGTTTTGATAGTTGTTCTTCAACACTTATTTTTTTAATATTTGTTTAAACCAAAAACTGGTTTCAAATCCAGGTAGGGCGTCTAAATAAAGACTTACTAGCATTTAAATTATTCAGTTGTAGCTAGTGGTTTTCAAATGCAAGCGGTTTACATCTACAACTTATATGAATTTCATATAAAGGTTTTGATACTTGTTCTTCAAGACTTTTTTTTAAATAATTATTTAAATTAAAAACTGGTTTGCGGACCACGAAGGGCGTTTAAATTAAAACTAAAAAGCATCCTGTTCATGAGACAGATTGCTGAGGTCTCTGAGATCTCATTTTTCTGAATATGTCTGTTTGTTTATTTTGTTCATCTTTTATTTTGTCTTTATTTATAGATCGCAGTCAGAGCTTTGTCAATTAAATCCAGACTTGAAGTTGCCATCAAAAAATGCCGTGAATATGTCGCTGCTGAATTATCGTGATATTCTTGTCATATTTTTTGACTGTTTTTAATTTTGTATTGTAATTTACAATTTATTTATTGGATGCTTTCATCTGTGTTTAATTATGAAATTTTAATAAAATACAAAAATTAAATTTTAGCTGATAACAATAATTTTTTTACTTGCGATATTGATAAAGGGGAAGTATTGAATTCGTGAAACAAAAAAATCACCATATGTCAAACATATGTCATTACGATGATAGAGAACACCAAAAATTAACGGCTAACCGATTGTAATCAAAATTTGCATGCAATAATTTCTATCACCTGTGCAAATTTCAGCCTTCCAGCCTCACCCTTTGAAAAGATAAAAATCAAATACTACATAAGTTCAAATAACCATTGCATAATTTTCAAATTTATGATTTTTATCTTTTAACCGAAAGGAATGTTACATGGAAATTGGCTTTCTTCTAGGCCGAGCGAATAGATGTTACACATACAAAAACAGGCAACTTCTCTACTAATTTGTCTTTGCTTTAAAAATAACATAAATTTCTCAACTTCGTACAAAAAAAAACTCTTTTTCAGCTACTGTTTTAGCAGTAAAAAATGTCTTTAATTATGTTTAATGCTGTTTACATCGATCGACTACAATGGTAGAAGGACATTCCTTATTGATCAGTTAAAATAAACAATGTTATATAATTACTAATAATATTTAAAGAAAAATGTTTGCATTAAATAATGCGTCATTTGAACGCAGACAGAAATATGTCATTAAATTAAATTACTTCCTCCGCGTATTATACGTTGTTGCACAATAATTACCAAATATTGCATAGATACGTCAGGAAAGGTTAAGAATTCCAGATCAACATCTTATCATTCTTCCTCAGTTGGTGCTTGGAAATTGGTACCAAAAAGACTTTTGTTGCACACAGCAATGGTAACATTCTTACGGTCGATCTTTTTAAACCGACCTACACCAACAAATTCTCGATCTTCAACAATAAATTTAACAGTTTGAGCGGGGTTAGGAGCATCTCCGTTATTTCCACTGTCTGTATAAGTTAAGCGAGGGCGCATCTAATAAATTATTAAAATTATTCTTTCTTATTTTTGTTTAAGGTAATTTATTAAATTTCTTACAATGCACAAATGTGTAGCTGGATCACAATTTCCCAGTTAGGTGGAAAATCATTACGACCAACGGGCTCCTTTGATGTATTTGTATCAGCATTTTGTTGCGAATTATGTTGTAGTGAACTTTAGTGAAACTCTGTCATTGCACATGGAAGCCCTCATTTTCGCAAGCATTGAATAGTTCATGAAACCATAGGAAGCAAAATTAACCATTGGTACGTTATCAGTTTCTTCGTGATTGTTCATAACCCTGAAAAAAAAGTATGACAAAATTAAGTTTTCAAAGATAACTGAAAGTAGACTTCTTTTATTTTAGGATTTTTTCAAAAATTTTTTCAAATACAAATCTTATGATACAATTAGAAATCTAAAAACCATCTGTGTGGGTCAAACCGTTTGGAAAAATTATCACAGTCCAATTGCCTTTTTCAGATTTTGTTGAAATTCTAAAAAAAAAAGTCAATAGGGCTGTGATCTAGCAATGTATCAGCAATGTTCTTACGAAAGTTACACCCAAGAACAAATGCCAATGTTTTCAAATTCTGACTTAAAAGTACATACACTATGATCAAAAGTCAAATTTTGAACCGCCCGACTAGAGTTCAAATTGGTAAACGCCAATTTCAAGAGGATTCGAATACAAACTTAGGGATGCATCAACTATTGTCCTAGGGTAAATACTTTGGGAGTTACACCCAAGAACAAATACCATTTTCTTCAAATTATTCTTAAATGTCGGTACCCTCTGGCCAAAAGTCAAATTTTGAACCGCTGGCTCTAATTAAAATTGGTAAACGCTAATTTCAAGAGGATTCGAATACGAATTTAGGGATGCATCAACTATTGTCCTAGGGTAAACACTTTGGGAGTTACACCCAAGAACAAATACCATTTCCTTCAAATTATTACTTAAATGTAGGTACCCTCTGGCCAAAAGTCAAATCTTGAACCACTGGCTCGAATTAAAATTGGTAAATGCCAATTTCAAGAGGATTCGAATACGAATTTAGGGATGCATCAACTATTGTCTTAGGATAAATACTTTGGGAGTTACACCCAAGAGCAAATACCATTTCCTTCAAATTATTACTTAAATGTAGGTACCCTCTGGCCAAAAGTCAAATCTTGAACCACTGGCTCGAATTAAAATTGGTTAATGCCAATTTCAAGAGGATTCAAATACGAATTTAGGGATGCATCAACTATTGTCCTAGGATAAATACTTTGGGAGTAACACCCAAGAACAAATGCCATGTTTTTCTTGTTCTTGGGTGTAACTCCCAAAGTATTTATCCTAGGACAATAATTGATGCATCCCTAAATTCGTATTCGAATTCTCTTGAAATTGGCATTTACCAATTTTAATTCGAGACAGTGGTTCAAGATTTGACTTTTGGCCAGAGGGTACCTACATTTAAGTAATAATTTGAAGGAAATGGTATTTGTTCTTGGGTGTAACTCCCAAAGTATTTATCCTAGGACAATAGTTGATGCATCCTTAAATTCGTATTCGAATCCTCTTGAAATTGGCATTTACCAATTTTAATTCGAGCCAGTGGTTCAAGATTTGACTTTTGGCCAGAGGGTACCTACATTTAAGTAATAATTTGAAGGAAATGGTATTTGTTTTTGGGTGTAACTCCCAAAGTATTTACCCTAGGACAATAGTTGATGCATCCCTAAATTTGTATTCGACTCCTCTTAAAATTGGCGTTTACCAATTTTTATTCGATCCAGCGGTTCAAAATTTGACTTTTGGCCAGAGGGTACCTACATTTAAGTAATAATTTGAAGGAAATGGTATTTGTTCTTGGGTGTAACTCCCAAAGTATTTATCCTAGGACAATAGTTGATGCATCCCTAAATTCGTATTCGAATCCTCTTGAAATTGGCATTTACCAATTTTAATTCGAGCCAGTGGTTCAAGATTTGACTTTTGGCCAGAGGGTACCTACATTTAAGTAATAATTTGAAGGAAATGGTATTTGTTCTTGGGTGTAACTCCCAAAGTATTTATCCTAGGACAATAGTTGATGCATCCTTAAATTCGTATTCGAATCCTCTTGAAATTGGCATTTACCAATTTTAATTCGAGCCAGTGGTTCAAGATTTGACTTTTGGCCAGAGGGTACCTACATTTAAGTAATAATTTGAAGGAAATGGTATTTGTTTTTGGGTGTAACTCCCAAAGTATTTACCCTAGGACAATAGTTGATGCATCCCTAAATTTGTATTCGACTCCTCTTAAAATTGGCGTTTACCAATTTTTATTCGATCCAGCGGTTCAAAATTTGACTTTTGGCCAGAGGGTACCTACATTTAAGTAATAATTTGAAGGAAATGGTATTTGTTCTTGGGTGTAACTCCCAAAGTATTTATCCTAGGACAATAGTTGATGCATCCCTAAATTCGTATTCGAATCCTCTTGAAATTGGCATTTACCAATTTTAATTCGAGCCAGTGGTTCAAGATTTGACTTTTGGCCAGAGGGTACCTACATTTAAGTAATAATTTGAAGGAAATGGTATTTGTTCTTGGGTGTAACTCCCAAAGTATTTACCCTAGGACAATAGTTGATGCATCCCTAAATTCGTATTCGAATCCTCTTGAGATTGGCATTTACCAATTTTAATTCGAGCCAGCGGTTCAAGATTTGACTTTTGGCCAGAGGGTACCTACATTTAAGTAATAATTTGAAGAAAATGGTATTTGTTTTTGGGTGTAACTCCCAAAGTATTTATCCTAGGACAAGAGTTGATGCATCCCTAAATTTGTATTCGAATCCTCTTAAAATTGGCGTTTACCAATTTTAATTCGAGCCAGCGGTTCAAGATTTGACTTTTGGCCAGAGGGTACCTACATTTAAGTAATAATTTGAAGAAAATGGTATTTGTTCTTGGGAGTAACTCCCAAAGTATTTACCCTAGGACAATAGTTGATGCATCCCTAAACTCGTATTTGAATCCTCTTGAAATTGGCGTTTACCAATTTCAATTCGAGCCAGCGATTCAAATTTTGACTTTTGGTTAGAGGGTGCCTACATTTAAGTATGAATTAAAAAAAAAGGCATTTGTTCTTGGGTGTAACTCCCAAAGTATTTATCCTAGGTTAATAGTTGATGCATCCCTAAATTCGTATTCAAATCCTCTTGAAATTGGCTTTTACCAATTTGAACTCGAGTCGGCAGTTCAAAATTTGACTTTTGGTCATAGTGAATGTACTTTTAAGTGAGAATTTGAGAATATTGGCATTTGTTCTTGGGTGTAACTTGCGTAAGAACATTGTTGATAGATCACAGCCCAATTGACTTTTTTTCAGAATTTCAATAAAATCTGAAAAAAGGCAACTGGACTGTGATGAGTTTTTCAAACGATTTGACCTACAGAGATGGTTTCTACTTTTTGGAACTCTATATTTAATAGTGCTACTATTTGCATTATTAATTTAAAATTTTAAGCAACATTTCAAAGAAAACATTAACAAAAGAAGTTTCCCTTTAGGTTTCCAAGAATAACCTGAAAGTAAACTTCGTTTGTACAAGGATTTTTTCGAATTTTTTTTTCTAATACAAATTGTATGATGCAATTAGAAGCACTATAAAATACATAATCTAAAAACAAAAAAACCATGCCTGTGGGTCAAACCGTTTCAAAATCTCATAACAAACCAATTACGTTTTATTCAGATTAAATTGAAATTCTGAAAAAAGTCAATTGGGTTGTGATGAATTTTCTGAATGGTTTAGCTCACAGATATGATTTATATGGTTTTGAAATCTGTATTTAATAGTGCTACTATTTGCATTATTAATTTAAAATTTTAAGCAACATTAAACAAAAAAACATTAACAAAAGAAATTTCCCTTTAGGTTTCCAGGAATAGCCTGAAAGTAAACTTCTTTTGTACTAAAATTTTTCGAATTTCTTTTTCAAATACAAATTGTATGATGCAATTAGTAGCACTATTAAATAAACAATCTAAAAATATAAAAACCATCTCTGTGGGCCAAACCGTTTGAAAATCTCATCACAGTCAAATTTCCTTTTTTTCAGATTTTATTGAAATTCTGAAAAAGGTCAATTGGGTTGTGATGAATTTTCCGAATGGTTTAACTCACAGATATGATTTATATGTTTTTGAACTTTATATTTAATAGTGCTACTATTTGCATTATTAATTTAAAATTTTAAGCAAAATTTCAAAGAAAACATTAACAAAAGGAGTTTCCCTTTAGGTTTCCAAGAAAGTAAACTTCTTTTGTTCTAGGATTTTTTTGAATTTTTTTTTTCAAATACAAACTGTATGATGCAATTAGAAGCACTATTAAATACACGATTTTAAAATACAAAAACAATCTGTGTGTGTGTCAAACCGTTTGAAAGTCTCATCACAGCCCCATTGATTTTTCAGATTTTATTGAAATTCTGAAAAAAAAGTCAATAAGTCAATTGGGCTGTGAAGACTTTTTCGGATGGTTAGACTCACAGAGATGATTTTTGTGTTTTTGAACTTTAATAGTGCTACTATTTGCATTCTCAACAAACTATTTTTGCCCCCACCTCTTCCAAAGGCTGCGAAAAAAAACCTGACATACTTTGGTATTCGATATCACAATTCATATAGGTACCTTCTTTATATACACTCACTCAGATTTTGGTTGTATATATCCAATCCCAAAATTTTCTGTCGGCTCTTATGTTGTGTTTCAAAATACTTTGGATTCCGAGTCTAAATTGGCTAGATTGGCTGGCATTTCCACTTCGACAGTTCTTGTTTCAACAGCACTGACACGCTTCGATACCACCGAGACGATACAATCTTTTTCAGTGACAACAGTTTTTACCCTTCCATTATTTCAGCCCATGAGTCCCTGTCAGAGAAACCATTCTCGCATTCATTCACGTTGGCTGAAAAAAAAACATTAAATACGAACAATTGACTGGAAAATAGTATTCTTATCGGAATTAACTTGAGATTTTGTAGGCATGAATCGTTGGGCAAAACAATGGGCAAATCACCGCCAGTATAATTAGAAATTCACTCAACAAGAACTTTTCATATAATCGTTGGACCGTAAAGATTACGATAGGACGGATCTCGGGGGCGTTTAACTCTTTCCTGCTTTAACAAAAAAAAAAAAAAAATATATCGAGTGCAACTTCTTGCAGCGACGATTCCAGAATTTCTTCTGGATAAATTAGATGTTTGTCGTAGTTCTTTTCGTAATCCTTTAAGGATCTTCACTTTTTCCTTTTCTTAAAACTGAACAAGGATTCTGATTATAGGATTTTCACTCGAACTATACTAAAGGCGGATCGCACGTTAACCATTTATTTCGCGATACCTTTTTTTTTGTAAAATCCACTGGTTATATTTTGAAATTAATTAAACTGGTTGTTTTTGACGAAAAATTACTAAAGTCCCGACATTTTAAAATTATTTGGCCTCAAAGCCCGTAAACCGCAACCAAAATATTTTCATTTCACAAACTGTCATCTGTCACAAATACAACAAATGTCAATATATCCTCCATTTTTAGCTCAATTTGGTTTACTCCTTGTGGTGGAAGCTAAGAGCACCTAAGCATACAAATTTCAAGGGTGCGCTTCTACTTTTTGATTACATTTTCTTTGTTTTCAACATAAATATTCATAAAAATTACTGGATTGTTATGGTAGAAGCAATAAGAAACTATATTTTATATAATATTTGCTTACGAAGAGTTAGAAACAACAATTAAGAATAGAAATAATTTTCTTTTTCAAATTTTGAATTCAACGGATTCCTTTTTTGAATATCTAACGACCTATCCTACCAACTGAGCAATTGCTCAAATGAAATGAAATGAAATTTCCATAAGGATTCTATGTGTTGGTGCGGTGCCATTTAAAATGCATTGGCCTACTAACACATGCTCAGTCTTGTTGCTACAATTCACAGTACACATATCTAAGGTATTATCTTGCGCATGTGGTCCGAAATGAGAACTGTCAAAGAAATTCAAGATGGCAGCCTTACGTGACCTCTTCCACTGTATTACAACAACAACGAAGAAAACAAACACAAAAGGATAATTTAAATAACACTAAAAAAATGTTAATAAACACTAAAAAGCTTGAAACAATTGTGTTTGTGAATAAATAAGTTACAAATGAACACATAACACACAACAAATTTTGATGTTTAACTAGTCGGGGTCACGTAGAGTCGCCATTTTTCACCGATTTTGATGGATGCGCAGAACTGAACAAAAATGAAAACGCTAATGATATTACCTTCAATATGTGTACTGTGGCTACAATTTACTCCGTTCAGCTTGTAGGGCGAAAGAGAGCAAAGCCCCTGAGTCGGTTCTCTAGATAATATAGGTACTCTATGGTGTAATATAGGACTTACAAACAGTGTGGGAGGAGGAAGGTTATCAGAAAAAGAAAAGTGGCGTGTTCATCAAATATGTTTCTGAAAAAAAGAACGTCATCTTGTTACATGTTCGGAAAATATTTAGTTTCAACTTTTACCTACCGGGTGTGTTCCTAGCATTTATAATCTTTTTGTGCATTTTAGTAAAATGGTTTTCTTTTGTCATTTAAGCTTTTGCGTGGTGTTCATTTAAGTAATTTCGAGACGCACCTTGAAACCACTAAAGGTCAATTTTGGCACCCTTATATACCTAATATAAAATAAGGAAATTAAGTTTGTATTAAAAGTGATCCTTAAAGTGACAAATTAAATGCAGGATGCTACCTCCCCCCAGGTGGGAATATCTGGCGGACCCAGGTAGCCAGCGGAGCGCTGGGCCGCCACGACCTTTTTTTTGTGTTGTTGCTGTTTTTTTTAAAGAACCTGGCGACGCCATTTTGTGAAGACGTTAATTTTTTTGTGGTTGCTGTTTTTTTATATTATAAAACGTCGAAACAAGGAAAACAAGCAGTAAACGAGAGAATTGAAGTTTTGAAAGAAACAAAGATTGTGTGTGATTGTCATTTGTTCTGTGTTAAGTGTTTTTTTGGCGTTGAAGTTAAATTACATTAAATTTTAACACATCATTTCCAATATAAATCTAAAATAGTACTTATATACACTATTTAGTAATTTACTTTTCTTTCTTATAAGACTTTAAACATAATATAAACTATTAATTTGTTCATATACTTTTATATTAATTATCATCATTGTATGTGAAGGGGGTTTTGTTCCCAGGGCCTGTCATTTCATGGGATTTTTGGTGCCTGTCAATTTTGTGTTTGTTTGTTGACTATCCACCTCCATTGAGCTCATTGAAGGTAGGGAATTGTCTTTAGGTCCTGAAGGCCGTCCAGTGGGAGTCCTGTGGGGAACAGAAACATATTTACACTTTGTTTAATCTTTTCAATTTCCTTGTTATTTTTATTTTGTTAAGAAATTTCTATAAATTCTTTTTCGAAACTTTTAAGTTCCACTTAAACTTTTTAGTGTTGTTTGCGATTTTTTTCGATAACTTCAAAATTTCTTATTTATTAATTTATAATTTTGTTTCGTTTTGTAAATGGTAACTTTTTTCTTTTTGAATGATTGTTTCAATTAATAAAACTTCACGAAACGCCTTTTCATATGAAATTTGGAGTTTGATCTTTTTGGTTCCTTAAAAAGGAACCATGTCCTTTTGAAGACTTTTCAGGGGGTGCGGATAGTAGCTAGGTAACTTTGTTGAAGATGGTGTGATCTGAACGCGATCATCCACCATCTTTGGGGAAATCTAACAATGGCCGCAGATTTCTAGGTTGGGTGGGTTAAGACCACGCTGCAACGTCACCAGCAGCGCCTTGGTGTGGTGATAGTCCGTCCGCTGTCATTTTTTGATATTTATCTGGCCTGATTTGTGTTTTTGTTGCAGGTGAGGTTAATTTTCGGGGGCAAGATCCCTCCATTCCGGCGAGCTAACTGCCGTGCATAGCAAGCAGGCCGCTTCCCCCGGAGCTTATAATTTCTTTCCATTTTCCAACCTTTTCCTTTTTCATTTTCCTATCCTTTCCTTTTTCCTACCCTACCTCTTTACCGACACTCCTCACTTCCTCTTGCCTCGCAACAAAATGGCGCCCAACGTCTTAGGCATCTGTCTTAGATTTTTGTAGTCTTAGTTTCAGTTTTTTTATGTTGTGAAAGTCTTTAACCAATTTTGCTATAAACTTTCAATAACCGTAAGTCTGCACCAGGAAGGTCTCAGACGTACCTAGGAGTATTGCGACGGTCTCTTGGAAGTTCATAGCGAATGCGGTTAATGTGTGTTTGGAGTTTTATCTGATGTTGCTGTATGGCTTCAAAGGTTCGTAAGTCTGCATCAGGAGAGTCACTGACATACCTAGATGTATTGCGACGAACTTTTGAAAACTTGCAGTAGCAACAGATAACGTATTTTGTTTAGTTTTTCCTTATTCCTACCCTTACTATTTTTACTTTTTCTATCTACTTTTTCAATTTCTAATCCTTTTGTCTTGTCTTGTTAGGGTTTTTGGTTTCGGTGGCCATGTTTGACGAGTCGTCGATCATCGATGCACCGAGCCAACTTTTTTCTTTTGAGTTTTTCAACTCATGTTTATGTTAAGTTTCCCTCACCGTTTCAAGTCTTCTTTCAAAGTCCTAGAGACAGTCTAGAATTGCGGGAACGGTGAGGAAAACTAAGTAATGTTATTGTTAGTGTTTCTACCTATTTTTCCGTCAATCTCATCACACCAAGGAAAGTTCGTTCGTCCGTCTGAAGTCCTAGCAAATAGTGATGTCGTTAGTAGGATCACATCATACGGCAAAGAAACCACCAAAGAAGCTACTTGAAGCATCCCGTATGCATATGTAAAAACCAAAATTCAAAACAACTTTATTTATTTATTTAGCTTAATACAAGCGTGCCTTAAATCTTTGTTCAAAACACTTCATACTTTTTTTTTGATAAGTGAAAGTTCTTGCTAATCGCAAGTGAAACTCCAAAGATTATTGTTCTTTTTAAGAAAATAAAAACTACTTTGTTTTTGGCTTTGAAAAATAAGAGTTGGATTTATTGTTTTATAAGTCAATTTATTACATTCTATGTTATTTATTTTCTAAATCGTTTTTGTTACTTTGTTACTTGTTTGTTTTCAACAAAACAATTTACTTTTTTTTTGAATTATTTTTGTTTGATACTTTGTTTTCTCAAGTTTTCTAGTTTGAATTAGTTTATTTTCAAAACAGAAAATATAACTTAATTTGTAGGGAAACTAATTTTGAATTTTTTTTTCTTCGTTTTCTAAAATGAGTTTTTAGAAAGTTTTTTTGTTACGTTCAGTAAATTACTTTTTGCGTTTTGTTTTTTTTAGTTTTGCAAATTTTTTTTCCAAGTTTTTTTTCAAATTTTTGTTATTTGGTTTATTACAACTTTCTTTTTTCGCTAATTTTTTTTTGTCAGAACTGTTTTCTAACAGTTTCTTATTTTGTTAATTTTCTATTTGTTACTTTTTGTTAGAAGTTTTTCGCAATCTTAACATTACTTTTAAGATAAGAAAACTTTTTGCAAAACTCACCTTATTTTTTTTTTGATTTTTTTGTTTTTGTTAATACCGGTTTCGTAAGTCAAAAGAAAGTTAAAGATGTCGTTCACCGATAAAGATGAGGAAGACCGCATTAACAGTATGATCCGAAATGCTGAAATTGATGAACAGACTAAAATAACCAGGTCAGTGAGTCAAAGTTTGGATCATACCACTAGGCAGCGAGTGATGCACTCTCCTCTCACATCTCATAGGCGCATCCGATCGACATCCAACATTCCTGTGAGCTCTGGTGTCCATCTCGAGGACGGTAATGCCGAAGCTTTGAACAGCTCTACTACTTCGGTTCCAACTCCGTCTTTTAGCGACCTCAGTGGGATGGGAGCCGGATTTATACCTCCTAGGGACAGTATTGAGTCATTAAATGAAACTGTCAGACAAACCACAGGTAGGGCATCCGATACTAGGCCAGCCCCCACAAATCAAGTAGGATTTGGTAGTACTAGAAAGATCCTAGAGAGTTTAGTACAGAGACCTGTAATTAGAGCGAAAGATAGGCAGATAATTACAGAGGATCTTAAGGCCTACATAAATTTGGCAATGGTAGAAGGTTTTTCGGCTACCAAACAAGCCATACAAAAAGATATAACTAGTACCTTGAAGGAAGAGATCCAGAGTCAGCTTAGTGAATTCCTCAAAAATTTAAATTTAGGGCAATCGAATCCTTCTTCCGTACCCAGACCGACAGGGAGTTCGTATGACCCTGCGCCGGCAGTACAGCCACCAATGCAGCAAAATCCTCCAGTTGATACAAGTAGAAGTGCGTTCGTACATGTAGGACAACAACGTAGGAGACAAAATGAACCCGTACGAAGGAATCAGGAAAGAATGTACCATCCTGAAGGGTTCCAAGAAGTACCTTACAACGCAAATACTCCAATTCCACATAGTCATCAACCGGCGTATTTCAGCCCATATCTACCTCCGGGATTCAAAGCTCCGATTAAGGTAGATAAGTGGGGTCTCAAATTTGAAGGCCAAACAACGACGATGACAGTCGAAGACTTCATCTTTCGACTTGAGACCCTGCAGAGTCAGTACGCCTGCCCATGGACGGAAATCTTAAGGGATTTCCATCTGCTACTCTCAGGATCTGCCCACGATTTCTTCTGGCAATTTCAGAGGAATAATTATCGTCCTGACTGGCCAACACTGAAGGACGCTCTGATGCGTCAATTTAAAAATACGAGATCTGACTTTGAAATTATTCGTGACATCATGGATCGTAGGCAGAATTCCTGGGAGAGCAGTGAAGATTTCTTTTCGGCCATCAACAAGATGAAGTTCCAGTTGAGGATTCCAATTCCGGAGGTAGAGATGGTGCGTATCCTAAAACGAAACCTAAATGAAAGGATTGGAAAATTAGTTTATCCCCAACCCATTTTCTCTTTGGATCAGCTGAGGACCGCCTGCAAGGACGCAGAAGCAGCCTTTCCGAGGAAAGAACGAGACGCCCCGAAAAATTTTGGAAAGCCCCCCGTAAAATATATGGCCAACGAACTTGAGTACGAAGAAATGTACCAGCCAGCTGATGAGCAGCTTGCTGCCTATCAGTTTGGCGGGGCTCGTCCGAAAATTCCTCCTCGGAAGTATGCGGATGCTACAACCCTAGTGTGCTGGAACTGCAAGGTGCAGGGCCATACGTACTTCGACTGCGAGTCTGAGGTACGGAACATTTTTTGCTATAAATGTGGTCAAGAAGGTATTATAAACCCGCGTTGTAGTAAGTGCAACCCGGGAAACCAAATCCTGGACGCGAAACTCAGGGGGTATCGCGTGCTCACCCGAATTAGAACCCCCTACAATTTATAAAAATTATATAGATGTGAAAAAAAAGATAATTGAAATTCCTCTTAAGAAAGAGGACGACCAAAAAATTAAAATTTTAAAAAGAGAAAGTAGCATAGAGCCAAATAAAATGATAAAAACAAAACAAAATATATTTTAAAAAAAACCCTTACATCTTCGTATCAAAGAGTATAACCAGGCCCGAAACCGAATTTTTAACAGTGCAATTTATTTACCTTCTAAAAAAGTGCTTAAGGCCAGATCTAGATATAAGGCTAGGAAAGAAACCAGGAAAATAATTGCATCAACAATTGTAGATTTGGCTTCAGATCATTCAGGCCTTACGCCAAAATTAAATTAGGACCGAAAGAAGTTTTCGGATTGCTTGACAGCGGAGCCAGCGTAAGCATACTTGGCAGAAACTGTATGCAGCTAGTTGAGGAGCTCCAATGTCAAGTAATTCCTTTCCTTTCCGGAGTAAAGACAGCTGACGGTAAAAGTCAGTCGATAGTAGGTAAGGTTGAAATTGAAGTGCGATATAAGGACAAGGTAGAGGTGCTAACGTTCTACCTAGTTCCAAATTTGGACCAGGAGATCTACCTTGGGGTAGACTTCTGGAAGACGTTCCAGTTAGCACCGAATATTATAAGCTCAGTTTCGTTAACGGAGGAAGCAGATCTTTCGAACGCTCATCAGTTGAACTCTGATCAGCAGGCCAGACAGAATGCAGTCAGGCAGAGATTTTTATGTTTCGACCGGGATGGTCTAGGAAAGACGGCGTTGATTTAGCACGTCATTGATACAGGAGATGCACTCCCTGTGAAACAGCGTCACTACCCTGTCTCACCAGCGGTACAAGCCATTTTGTATGAAGAGTTAGACCGGATGTTGGGCCTCGGCGTTATCGAGGAGAGCGAAAGTCCATGGTGTTCGCCAGTGGTTCTCTTGCGAAAACCAGGCAAAAATCGACTTTGTCTGGATTCTCGCAAGGTGAACGCACTGACGAAGAAAAATGCGAATCCTCTCCCCCATATCGAGGGGCTCATCAGCCGACTACCGGATACGTACTACATTAGTAGTATTGATCTAAAAGAAGCATTCTGGCAAATACCGCTGGAGAAACAGAGTAGGGAAAAGACTGCCTTTGCGGTACCGGGAAGACCCTTGTACCAATTCACTGTTATGCCCTTTGGGTTGTATAATGCAGCTCAAAGGTTATGCCAGTTAATGGACAAGGTAATTCCTGCACGACTTAGGGATCGTGTCTTTGTGTATCTCGACGATCTGCTTATAATGGCACCGGATTTCGAGACGCATATTACCTTGTTAAGTGAAGTAGCTGACTGCTTACGCAGGGCTAACCTAACCTTCAACATGAAGAAATCCAAGTTTTGCTTCAAAGAGTTGAAGTATTTGGGCTTCATAGTTGGTGGCGGTCAGCTTAAAACCGATCCTGCTAAGGTGGAGGCAATAGTGGATTTCCCTATTCCCAAAACCCCACGGCAGGTTCGGCGGTTGCTTGGCTTAGCAGGGTGGTATCGGAAATTCATAAAGGATTTCTCTAGTCTGACTGCTCCTCTAACTGACCTGCTGTAAAAGAGGAGCGAGAAGTTTAAAATGACTGACGCGGCGCTGAGAGCGTTCGAAGATTTGAAGAAAGCGTTAACCACGGCACCGGTTCTTTCGCATTCGGACTTCACAAAAAGTTTTTATATCCAATGTGATGCGTCGGATGCGGGAATCGGTGCTGTACTGTTCCAAGGGAACGAGGAAGATGAGGAGGTCCCTATCGCGTACTTTTCGCAAAAGTTCAACAAGAGCCAGCGAAACTACAGTGTTACCGAGAAGGAGTGTATGGCTGCGGTGATGGCTGTGCAAAAGTTCAGGCCGTATGTCGAGGGCATGGACTTCACAGTAATAACAAATCACTCTAGTCTCCGCTGGCTAATGAGCATGAAGGATCTGAGTGGGAAATTAGCCAGATGGAGTTTATTGTTGTAGTCGTATGCCTTCGACATACAGCATCGAAAAGGCAGTCTGAGTGTCGTCCCGGACACTCTTTCTCGAGTACATGTAGACTCGCTGGTAATTGCTGAAGTTGCCCCGCTAATCGACTTGGAATCTGAAGAATTCCGATCAGAGGAGTATACGAGTCTGATCTAATCTAATCCTGAAGCACTTCCTGATTTAAAAGTAGAAGATGGGTTTGTTTATAAACGCGCCTTTAGGAATGAAAGTGAAGAACC
Organism: Dasysyrphus tricinctus; assembly: GCA_963921185.1. NCBI lineage: Eukaryota > Metazoa > Arthropoda > Insecta > Diptera > Syrphidae > Dasysyrphus > Dasysyrphus tricinctus. Next base: position 47,310,431 of record OY992534.1, on the reverse strand, counting down.
TATGCTTGAGCATACATGGCTTCTGTGGATACCTTCTGGTCTTACAGAAGAAGTTATTGGTAAGGCTCATAATCCACCAAAAGTTGCTCATGGCGGTATTGCAAAAACGTTGCATAGGATTCGCCAACATTTTCACTGGCCTAATATGACTGTGCAAATACGTGAATATGTGTCTAACTGTTCTGTATGTAAACAGAGTAAACCGTCCAACCAAGTGTCTCGTCCGCCTATCGTCACCTCTTACTGTTCGAATCGTCCATTCGAGAAATTGTATATTGACGTTTTAGGGCCTTATCCGAGGTCAAAGTCTGGTAACGCCTACGTGTTTGTCGTCTTAGATCATTTGTCCAAGTTTGTGCTGCTAAAAGCCTTAAAAAACGCGAATACGTCTAGCGTTATACGCTTTTTACAACAAGAAGTTTTTAATGTGTTTGGAGTTCCAAACATAATCCATTCAGATAACAATTTTTAGCCAAAGAATTCTAAAATCTACTAACCAAATACGGCGTAAGACACTTCAAAACCGCTTATTATGCACCGCAATCGAATGCGTCGGAGAGGGTTAACCGCTCGGTATTAGCAGCTATCCGATCATATCTCAAAAATGATCAAAGAGAATGGGATGTTCACCTCAGCGATATCGCGTGTGCCTTGAGAAGTTCCGTTCATAGTTCTACTGGTGTGTCACCATATTATGCCTTATTTGGGACTAATATGATGACCCATGGTAGCAGCTATGAACTGGCACGAAAACTGAACGCGGTAGACGATAGCGAGCTGTTAACCATTCCCCGACAAGGTCGATTGCAGTGCATACGAAACCAAATTCGCGAAAATATTTTGAAAGTGAACGAGAAATCCGCAAAAACGTATAACACTCGCACTAAAATTGTTAAATACCTGCCTGGACAGGAAGTTTATCGGAAAATTTTTATTTTGAGTGATTCTTCGAAGTATTTATCTGCGAAACTTTCGCCAAAATATGTGAAATGCAGAGAAACAAGAAGGGTCACATATGTAAGAATTAGAGAGCTTGAGCAGTAAAAAGATCGGCATATTTCATGCAAAAGATCTCAAACAATAGTGAATAACATTCACGAAACCTTTTAGAAAACACTTGTTCAATGTAAACCGATAAAACCACTTTTTATTTCCATCTATGTTATTATCATAAGTCCATAAATGTTTTTCGTCATTTCACGTAGTCACTGTATTTGTTTCTCTTATTTGCACAATAATAATTTTCTATTTAACCCGCACGAAGTACCTGATGTAGATTTTAAGTTTAAAACTATCCTTTAAAAACACTATTCACACTGTACCTGAAAATTCCTATAATAAAAACAAATTCAATTTTATTTTTAGTAATTATTTATGGCAGGCCACGTAAGGTCTCTTAATGTTATTTATTTATTTATTTATAGCTTATATTTTATTACTTAACCACTATTTATTTACTAAAACTTAATAATCTGTGTTAATTAGTAAAACTAATAAATATCCGAAATGATTCAAAACTAGGTACCAACTGTGATATTTACATTTAGTTTTAAGCTTTCAACTGGGATAATTAGTTTTAGATAATTTTTTTTTACCACTGTGATGACTAGTTTTATTATTTTATTAACTTTCTTTTCCAACTGTGATATTTACTTAAATAATTAGTTTTAGAAATCAACTGTGATATAGTATTAAGATTTACTTTTTAGTCCAGTAACCTTGTAGTTTCATAGTACTGAGACCTTGCGTCAGGTCCGGTAGTTCTGATTTTTTGCTGAGTTGTTTTTGATGTTGGCCTAGTATTAAATCTGATTTTTCGACCTCGAGCGCCGAACGCAACATTGGTAAAAATCCAAAAATTGGCTATTTTAACCATTACGCCTTAACTTCCGAATAAAACATTGCTCTACGATTTCAACCTTACTAAATTTGCTTCAATTTGAGTCCAAAGCCGGTTCTGTAGACATAACGGTTTTCAAGGGACGGCATTTCAAAATATAGCAATAAAAAATTTAAAACAACAAGTAGTATATAAAACAGTATAGTAACAAAAACATGGTCTTTGACATTATGCTGCATCAAAGCAATAGAGCGTGTAGATTGAGCCAAAATAAGAAAACAATAGTACCGGATGGGGGGTATATATCCCCCCGTTTAGGCGGGAGGGGCAATTTTAAGAAAAGTTGACTTCAAATAGAAAAGTAACCATAAAAATACAATGGTAATATCTGGACGAAAATCCATTCCTCATCTCAAAGCCAGAAATCCATTCTTTAATTTTTTTTTAAATAAAGTGTTTTAAGCTGATAGTTTTTGAAAAATTTACTTTCAAACTCAAAATTTTGAGAAAAAGACGATTTTTTTTGTTAATCTATTTTTTTTTTATTTTATGGTATTAAGTTCTATTTTTGGTTTTGGTTTTCAATGCCCTTATTAATTCTTAGTTAAAAACTGAAAACCAAATGCTAAAATGACTTCTAGTTTTTGAGAAAACTGAAATTAACATGATCAACTTCACTGTTTTCAGTCTAGTATCCTTTTTCTTCGGGGTGGGAGGGCTCTGCCTCAGATGCCGTAGTTCTGATTTTTAGATGAGTTGTTTATGATGTTGGCCTTCGCAATAATCCAAGTTTTCGACCTCGAGCGCCGAACGCAACTTTGTGAAATACGCAAAAAACCGAGAAATTTTCGCGGTTTTTTCAGTTATTGGCTATTTTAACCTTTAAGGCCTGGTTTTCAATTATAACTTTTCCCTACCATTTCAAAATAATTAAATGGGCTTCAATTTGAGCTAAAAATCAATTCAAATTGTGAATTTTTTCATCAAGTTTTGAATTTAGAATGCTTGAAATCGAATTGAAGGGGGCTTATTCACCCCTTGTGTGAAATCGTTTGCCCCTTTTCAATGATTTTTGTATACTGTGTAGCGTGTCATGTTGGCTTTATTTTAAGACTTTAATCATGAACATCGGATGAGTAGAAACGGAGCTATGATTTTTTAAAGTCAACCATATAAAACTCGAACTAAAACATTCGCTTCAGATAACTCACTGGTGGGTACTGAACTGAGTACTGTTCACTATGCACTGGAGCTAGTTATAAGGAGTGGAGGCAGAAAAAGTAGTAGCTGAGGCTTGGCAAAACGTCAATGAGATGAAGGAAAAATAATTTTTACCAATACATAAACAGTGCACAAAACTAATTGGAAAGAGATAGGAAATGTGTGAGAAAGTATTGTCGGTCGGATGTTACAAACAGTGTGGGAGGAGGAAGGTTATCAGAAAAAGAAAAGTGGCGTGTTCATCAAATATGTTTCTGAAAAAAAGAACGTCATCTTGGCACATGTTCGGCTGACATTTGGGAAAAGTGCGTTCGATATGTCACACGGAATCAACTAGTTGGCAATTTATTTAAACACGTTTTATAAATTAATTAAAATAATTATACTTTTATGCGATTGTGAGCCGCTTGGAAAATATTTAGTTTCAACTTTTACCTACCGGGTGTGTTCCTAGCATTTATAATCTTTTTGTGCATTTTAGTAAAATGGTTTTCTTTCGTCATTTAAGCTTTTGCGTGGTGTTCATTTAAGTAATTTCGAGACTCACCTTGAAACCACTAAAGGTCAATTTTGGCACCCTTATATACCTAATATAAAATAAAACTATAAGGTGAGTTTGGAAATTAAGTTTTTATTAAAAGTGATCCTTAAAGTGACAAATTAAATGCAGGTTGCTACCTCCCCCAGGTGGGAATATCTGGCGGACCCAGGTAGCCAGCGGAGCGCTGGGCCGCCACGACCTTTTTTTTGTGTTGTTGCTGTTTTTTTTCAAAGAACCTGGCGACGCCATTTTGTGAAGACCTTAATTTTTTTGTGGTTGCTGTTTTTTTTTTGTGCTCAACCTACCACGAGGTTATCTACCTGTTTCAAAGAAACACTTCCGTTTGCTGAAGATCCATATATCCCTGAGTGGGACAGTTCTTTAGACAAGCAATTGATGAATACAACAGCTGAAGTTCAGGCCAATCCATCGTCATTATCAACGCCACTCAGAAATCTTCCCCAAACTTCCTGACGGTAGTATAGTGAGTCCTGAAAAAAAAAAACAAAACCAAAGGAGAATCCAGGTATTAGCCTTTATATTATAAAACGTCGAAAAAAGGAAAACAAGCAGTAAACGAGAGAATTGAAGTTTTGAAAGAAACAAAGATTGTGTGTGATTGTCATTTGTTCTGTGTTAAGTGTTTTTTTTTTTGGCGTTGAAGTTAAATTACATTAAATTTTAACACATCATTTCCAATATAAATCTAAAATAGTACTTATATACACTATTTAGTAATTTACTTTTCTTTCTTATAAGACTTTAAACATAATATAAACTATTAATTTGTTCATATACTTTTATATTAATTATTATCATTGTAAGAAAAGGGGGTTTTGTTCCCAGGGCCTGTCATTTCGTGGGATTTTTGGTGCCTGTCAATTTTGTGTTTGTTTGTTGACTATCCACCTCCATTGAGCTCATTGAAGGTAGGGAATTGTCTTTAGGTCCTGAAGGCCGTCCAGTGGGAGTCCTGTGGGGAACAGAAACATATTTACACTTTGTTTAATCTTTTCAGTTTCCTTGTTATTTGTTATTTTGTTAAGAAATTTCTATATATTCTTTTTCGAAACTTTTAAGTTCCACTTAAACTTTTTAGTGTTGTTTGCGATTTTTTTTGATAACTTCAAAATTTCTTATTTATTAATTTATAATTTTGTTTCGTTTTGTAAATGGTAACTTTTTTCTTTTTGAATGATTGTTTCAATTAATAAAACTTCACGAAACGCCTATTCATATGAAATTTGGAGTTTGATCTTTTTGGTTCCTTAAAAAGAAACCATGTCCTTTTGAAGACTTTTCAGGGGGTGCGGATAGTAGCTAGGTAACTTTGGTGAAGATGGTGTGATCTGAACGCGATCATCCACCATCTTTGGGGAAATCTAACAATGGCCGCAGATTTCTAGGTTGGGTGGGTTAAGGCCACGCTGCAACGTCACCAGCAGCGCCTTGGTGTGGTGATAGTCCGTCCGCTGTCATTTTTTGATATTTATCTGGCCTGATTTGTGTTTTTGTTGCAGGTGAGGTTAAGTTTCGGGGGCGTGATCCCCCCCATTCCGGCGAGCTAACTGCCGTGCATAGCAAGCAGACCGCGTCCCCCGGAGCTTGACATTCCTTTCCATTTTCCAACCTTTTCCTTTTTCATTTTGCTATCCTTTCCTTTTTCCTACCCTACCTCTTTACCGACACTCCTCACTTCCTCTTGCCTCGCAACAAAGCGTTCCAATCATTCAAATGAATTTATGTTTAATGTTAAGTTCCTTATTGATTACAAAAAGTTTTTTGTTTAAATAACGAAAAATAAATAAAAAACACGAAATATATTTTCGACGAAACACTTGTCAGATATTTTTATTCATTTAAACGATAATAAACAAATTTACGAATGCATTTCGGCATGGTTTACATGCCATCATCCGCTTCACGCTTTAAAATAAAACCAAAGAAAGACAATCAAAAGAAGAGAAAGTAACATATTTTTTAAGAGAGCAATAGATAACAATTATTTGGCAAATTTGAAAAGATTAGAGATGATGTTGCCTGCATCGGTGTTCATTAGATTTTTGCCTTTGTATATGTACATAGCTTCGTAAGCATCAAGTTTTCGCTCATCAGTGACGTTTTTTATAAGTCTACAATTATCAGAGAAATTGCCTATATTGTGAGGAGGCTCTTCTGTGTTGCTGTAAGCATGTAAAGCAAACGATGACTTATGAACCGCTTTACATTTGATGTCATATTGATGCTCTTTAAATCTCTTTTCCACGTTGCGTCTCGTTTGGCCTATGTATTTTGCGTTGCAGTTGAAGCATTTTATTTCGTAAATGCCCGATTTGTTTTGTATTGGGGTTAGATCTTTGGTGCTCCCTAATACATTCTTTAGTTTGTTGTTGTTAGTATAAACTATTTTCATACCATGTTTCGAGAAAATGTTGACCAGATGGTTCGTGAAAGTAGGTACATACGAAAAGGTAACCCTTTGTTCGTTTTGTGATGCAGCTTCGATGTTCTGAGCGAATAAAGTTGAAAGATTTTGTTGTTGTATCTTTTTTGAATGTTTTTGTACCAATTTTTGGATGATGTTGTCTTTGTAGCCGTTGATGTTCGCAATACAAAGAATGTTTTTATATTCTTTCATGTAATTAGCCGTTGACAGTGGCAATTTGCATAAGCGGTAGATCATAGAGTTAAATGCTGCTAGCTTATGTTGCTGTGAACAAAACGAAAAATTGGTTATGTATCGGTCGGAGGTCGATGGTTTTCGATAAACGGAGACATCGATTTTGTTTTCATTGTTTCGTGTTAAAGTCAAATCTAGAAAGTTGATTGAGCGTGTGGATTCATTTTCGACTTCGTAAGTGAATTTGATGCTATCATGTTGGTTGTTTAAGACGTTGAGCAAAGTTGAGATGTAGTTTACTTTTGTGATACAAAAGACATCGTTTACGTATCGAATCCAAACTCTAGGTAATAATCCTTTATTTTTAAGAGATGATTCAAAACTAGTGAGGAAAGCTTCAGAAATCAGTGGTGACATTGGATTTCCCATGCTATCTCCAAATTCACACTTGTACCATTCATCTCGGAATTGGAAACAATTATGTGACATGCAAATTTCAGCTACTTGAATGTATGTATCTATTTGTTGAGATGACACATTGCATTTGAAAAGATGATTTTTTATTGCTTCAATAGCCGTTGGGATTGGGACGCTAGGAAACAAAGCCGTCACATCTAACGGTGCGAATATTTCTCCCTCTAATAGTGTTAAATCTTGAATTTTTTCAACGAACTCGAAGGAATTTTTAACGCTAAGACCATCAAAACTTTCGAATTGCTTCATACTTTTTAAAAACCAACGAGCGATTCTGACCAAAGGAGAATTGACAAATGACACAATTTTCCGCATCTTCTCTCCTGGTTTGTGAACTTTGCACAGTCCGTACAATTTTGGAACGCCTGGATTCGAGGCATGAAGCTTATATTCCGGCACATCGAAAGTTTGTTGAATTTCTTTCATGAGCAATTTTGCATCGTTTATCATTTTTGTCAACGGACTTCTTTTAAGTTTTTTGAAGTTTTCTCCTTGTATAGATGTTAACATCCGTGAGTCGTAGTCGTCTTTGTTGATGATTACAATTTGATTTCCCTTATCAGCTTTCGTGTAATACAAATTTTTCTCGCGCAGACTATTTAATATCTCATGTTGTTGATTGAAACCATTGATCGGTTTCTTGGCTGTTATTTTTCCTCACAATAAAGGCAATTTCTCTGATAATTGTAGACTTATAAAAAATGTCACTGATGAGCGAAAACTTGATGCTTACGAAGCTTTGTACATATACAAAGGCAAAAATCTAATGAATATCGATGCAGGCAACATCATCTCTTATCTTTTCAAATTTGCCAAATAATTGTTATCTATTGCTCTCTTAAAAAATATTGTAATAACTTTCCATATTTGAACTATAATGACTCTGAAAATCAAACAAACGGACACAATAGCCGCGTTTTATTATCGCTCATAGCCCATATGGTTCACCTCGTGAAAATAAAACGACGTGGGTTAGTGCAAAAGCAGTGCTGTATATCAGTCTCTTTTTTTCTTATGTTTATTTGTTTTTCATGTAAGCACTTGTCTCTTTTCCTCTCTATTCCTAATACTGCTGACAAATCGCTGACATCCATTCACAATGGTAAATAGCCCTCTGCCGGTCAGAGTGAAAACCTCTATCTGGGTTATTGAAATTAACCTTGATAGAAACCTAGATCCCATGTTTGTAATAAGATGGAGAGAAAAGAAATAAGAAATAAGAAATAAGAAATAAGAAATAGAACTGTTTGTTAAGCGCAATAAACGTGGCATGCTTGCGTACGCTCGGCTAGAGCTCGCCGAAATTGGGTGGGAACTTTGTTCATGCTGCTCAAAATCTCACCTATCACGTATACATTGATCATGCCAAAATAAAACAAAAGAACGAATATGAATTTTTGTTTGAAGGAAAGCGGACGGACATTACCACCAGAGGGCGCTGCGATGTTATCAGCGTAGCCTTACCCACCCTGCCATGGAAGTTGGTGGCTTAAATTCAACTTCCCCTTAACATTGAACTCAACTTAATTCACCAGCTCAGTTCATATCCATCACCTCGTTCAATCGCCTTCAGCATCCCCTGAAAATTAACGCCTAGCAAACCATCCAGCTATACACTGAATGAAACACCAAATTTCAACCATATTGATGGCGCGATTTACAAATATCAAATTTATTAATTATGGGTTTCATAAAATTATGATCAATATAATTTCAATAATATAATAATTTAACTAAATCAAATTCAACAAAAAAAAGTTGGGTGGTAACCCTAGACAAAAAGGGAAATACTATCATGAAATTTTATTTAAACTATCACTGAGACATACAATTTATATTATCAAAAAAAATGAAAGGTAAGTATTTAGGAATTTTTTAAAATAATTTATAAACTTTATAATTTCGGCGGTATTTACCTGGCTTCCTCCTTTCGAGATACGAATTAAAACAAAAAATTTCCAAATGCAAGAAAAAACAAGGTAATTTACACTTATCCACACAATCAAACTCCCTACCTGAATCGAGCTCAATTGGGGGGTAGACTCTCTATTTGGATTCAATAACAAAAAATGATACGAAGACTTTTTCTTCCGACATTGACTATTATTAAGGGGAAACTAAATTATTTCTCAGCCTAAAATATATATATTATATATATTTAAATATATATACATATATAACCAAATTCCTATATATACTTTTACACGAGAGTAAGATATTATTTTAAACAAACTTAAAGGTATTAAGAAACCCAGAAACAATAGAAAAAATTAGTATCGCACCAACAAAAAAAAATCAGGAACAACAAAAAAATCTAAAGTAGAATAACAATAAAAAAAACAGGTATCTATATGATATGTCTATATAATATATATACATATGTATTATACAGGTGTCGGGACTTGAAACAGCGTAGCAAATGTTCACACCTCCTCTAATTAATGGTAAGCTCGAATAAATCGGGTAATAAAAAGGGGTGGGTGATCACGACTCTTCAGTTTGATAGTCCGTGATCGCCAAACTGCACGAGATCCTAGCGGGAAATAATTCGTACTATCAATTATTTTCATATTCGATCATAAATCAATCACAAATTAAGTTTTATAATCAATAACACACAAACAAAAAATAAAATTTATTTCTGTAACAAAATACTTACCAATGACGTATTAATATCGAATCTTTACAACTCCACTATGCTTTATAGACGTACATAGGTATAGGTATGTAGGTTACATATTCAACACATTCCACACAATCCCGTCCATCCATATTTTCCCAGTAATCAAATTTCTTTTGATTTCCGTTCCCACAGAAATCAAAAGTGCATTACTCTTTTATTTTTTGCATATAATATTTCCAAAGCACATTCCTTTTATTGTAACCCGAACCTTTAAAGAAAAACTCTAAACGATTGAATAATAATTAAAATACTTTTTCAAGTTAGTTGTAAGTAAGATCGCAACCAATAAAGTCAATTTTCTCTATTCAAGTTCAAGTGTTGTCTTTTTTTTTAAAAAGTCATTCCGCGCACCCAAACATTTATCTGGCGCAGTCGGTAGGATTCCTATAAACTGTAGGAATCCATATGAGAACGAATCTACTCGGAAAGAAAAAAAAATAAATCGTGTTAACGCGTATCAAACAAACGAATATTGTTGAACCCTAACGCGAATAATTTTTAAATCATCGATAAAAGAAAAATCAGTTAGTGAAACAAACGAATATTGTGTCAAACCTTAACTCGAATAATTCTAATCGATAGCCGGTAGAAAAAAAAAATTATATAAAAATAAATCAGTGTGTGCAAAGTCAAATTAACATTGACATAGCAGAGTGCAATAAAAGAATTAACAATTCGTCGGAACAGAGCACTCGGATTTTGGAGAAGAGAAATTGAGGAAATGATGAACGAAGAGATGATGAACCGGCTAGCAGCCGTGTTGGAAGCACTAGCCGCACCACACGCCCAAAGGCCGAGTAGAGTAGTCTATTTAATGAAAGAGATTCAACACATCCCAACTTTTGAAGGAAGAAGCGAAACATTAAGCCAATTTTTCGCAAGCGTGGAAACACATCTTGGCTCGGTAGAGGAACCAGTAAGAGGTGAAATCTGGCAGGCTATTTATAACACCAAAATCATCGGACGAGCAAAGGAGTTACTTCTCAACAACAGACCAGAAGGATGGGAGGCAACGAAAATAATCTTGAAGCAGCACTTCAGACCAATCTGCAGTTATAAGGATATATCCAGAAAAATATGTAACATCAAAGTAAGTTCTATTCAAGACTTAAATGAAAAAATTGAAACAATAACACAAGAAATTAATCAATTCGCTACTTATGAATCTAATCCTGCAGAGGCAAAACAAACTTTTTATACATTGTTAATCAATAGAATCAAGCAATTAGTGTCAGGAAATTTATCTAGAGAAATCAAAGATCTTTATAATTTACATTTAATAAAAGATATCCTATACTCCTATGTAGGGTATGATAATAACAACATAGAAAGAGAATTTATAAGTCAGGGTAGGCATAGTATACAAAATCCAAATAATAACCATCATCACATGAACAGTAGGAATTGGAGAGAAAATAATAATAATCCCTTCAGACAAAATAATTATAACTCAAATCAAAATTATAATAGGCAGAATAATAATAACTTTAACAATAATTACACCAGGCAAAATCGCAATAGTTTCTTTAATCCGAATGATACCAGACAATATAATAATAATTTTAGACAGAACCAGAATAATTTGAATCCTTATTTTAACAGCCAAAATTATAATAATAGAAATGCCCACAGACAGACATCAGATCAATATAGGCAGAATGTTCAACCCGTTTTTAACCCCTCGGGACAAATACGAAATTCAGTACAAAACCCGGCGCCGATGTCGGTAAATCAAACTGAAAACCGAGAAGAAGAAATTCATAATCTAGAGTTTTTTCTAAACTAAGCCTTGGAAACAAAATATTTGTAGATTTAACAATAGATACAAATATATATAGAGCACTTATTGACACTGGGTCAACTATGAGTATAATTAATTCCAGTATAGTAGATTGTAGTAGGTTTCAAGTATACGACAAAATAAATATGCAACTGCAAACAATAAATAATATAACGAATGAGGTAGTGGAAAGAATTATTACTAATATTCCTAAAGAATTTAATTATGATTGTAAAACAGCAACTAGATGGTATAAGAGGAACTTAGGTCCCAAGCCTTACGATATATTAATAGGTATGGACTTACTAAGTAAAATTGTCAAAACTCTTGATTTCGACAACAAAACTCTCGTATTAAAAAATAACACAATAATCCCATTATACTCTGAAAAAGACATTGCAACTTTCGATTGTTTTGAGCTTATCGGAGAAGGGAGAGAAATGGATCTTAACCATTTAAATGAAGAAGAAAGGAAAGAAATAGAAATATTATTAAGTAAATTTAAAAACTTAGTTTATCATGAAGGTGATCATCTGACGAATACAGATACGATCATGCATGAAATCAAAACCACCATAGATCAATCAATACACGCTAAACTCTATAGGCTACCCCCACAGCACGAAGAAGAGGTCAAAAAACAAATTAAAGAAATGGAAGATCAGGGAATCATAAGAAAATCAAATAGCAGATACGCATCCCCTATTGTAGTGGTAGCAAAGAAAATAGATAACTCGGGACAACAAAAATTTCGCTTATGTGTCGATTATAGGAAGCTTAATGAAATAACTATCGATGATAAATATCCACTTCCAAACATCGATAGCATCCTTGATAAATTAGGTAGAGCACAATACTTTTCTTCAATTGACCTTGCAAAAGGTTACCATCAAATAAAAGTTCATCCCGCCGATATTCCAAAAACAGCATTTGTGACACCCAACGGCCTCTATGAATATCTTAGAATGCCATTTGGATTGAAAAATGCGCCGGCGACGTTCCAGAGACTGATGAACGAAATATTAAGAGACTATATTAACAAAATTTGTGTCGTCTACTTAGACGACATCCTAATTTTCTCAACGAGTCTTAAAGAGCACATTCAGTCCTTGACCCTTATTTTCAAAAAACTCTCTGAACATAATTTAAAAATTCAATTTGATAAATGTTCATTCATGAAAAGGAATACAGAATTCTTAGGACACATACTAACAGCGGAAGGAATGAAACCGAACCCAAATAAAATTAAATGCATTCAAGAATACCAATTACCCAAGACAGAGAAGCAGATCAAATCATTCCTAGGTACCACAGGGTACTATAGAAAATTTGTAAAGGATTATTCAAAGATTGCTTATCCCATGGTGAAATACTTGAAGAAGGGAACGAAAATAAACCTTAATGATCCTGAGTACATTCAAGCGTTTGAAACACTTAAATCAAATATTATCAAACACCCCATACTCAAATTTCCCAACTTTGAAAAACCCTTCACACTTTTCACTGACGCAAGCAATTATGCGATAGGAGCAGTACTTATGCAGGAAGGTCAACCTGTATGCTACGGATCAAGAACATTAAATGATCATGAAAAGAAGTACTCTGCAACTGATAAAGAGTTCCTAGCAACTGTTTGGGCAGTTACTTATTATAGACCATATTTATGGGGCAAACGATTTAAAATCGTCACAGACCATTTACCAATAAAATATTTAAATAAAAAATATACGGGAAAAGAATTTAGCCAGAGAACCCAAAGGTGGTTATTAAAATTACAGGAGTATCAATACGATATAGAATATTTAAAAGGTAAATTAAATAATATAGCAGATTTCCTCAGTAGGATGCCAGAAGAGAATAATAAAAAAGACGAGGTAAATGTAGAACAATCAGTAAATAATGTATCAGATAGTGCTACGATACATTCGGTAGAAGAAGAACAACTTAATCATATTCCTATAAAAGAGACTATAGTAAATATATATAAAACTCAATTAATACTAGCAAACAATGCAGATAAAGAAATAGAAATTTTACATGGAAGAAGAATTATTTATATTGATATGACAAAAGGAGAAGACTATTGGATAGACTTGTTACGAAGATTTATTAAGTCAGGCATCACAGGAATATACACAGAATTAACATATCACGAATACAATAAAATACAACAATTGTTAATACAGTTGTTCGGTCATAATAATCAAATCAAATTCATTAAAGCAACATTGAGAGCACAAGAAATAAATAGTTTAGAAGAAGCACAGAAACAGATATCATTGTATCATACCCAAGAAAGTCTCCATAGTGGTATCATTGAAACATACCACAGTTTGAAAAACAAAATATACTACCCCAAATCAGTAAAAGAAATAACAAAAATTATTAATAATTGCAAAACATGTTTACAAACAAAATATGAAAGGAAACCAATTAAGAAGAAATTTGAACTGAGTGAAACCCCTAATAGGCCAAATGAGATTTTGCACATAGATATTTATTACTTTATGAAACATCCATTTCTGACCCTAGTAGATAAATTAACAAAGAAAGCATATGCATATTATTTGCCGAATCGAAATTGGGTAAAGAAGATAGAAACTCTTGAGGAACATTTTTCTAAATTCGGAAAACCTAATAAAATAATTGCTGACAACGAATTTAAGTCTGAAAATTTAAAAGAATTTTTTAACGCACAAGAAGTGAACCTTCACCTAACAAAACCTAACACGCATACAGGTAACAGTGATGTTGAAAGATTTCATTCAACACTGCAGGAAAAATTAGTAACAATGAGAAATTTAGACCTTACAATAATCCAAAAAGTCCATAGAGCCGTGAACAACTATAATAACAGGTACCATTCAACTATTAAAATGTCTCCAGAGGAAGCAATGTTCGCTGACATAGCTACTCTGAGAAATCAAATTAAAACTGAAAAAGAAAAGAGAATAGAAAAACTCAACAGAAATAGGGAAGATTACACTGAAAATAGGCAGGTATTACCCGTTAAAAATTATAAACGAAACTACTATAAAAACGAACCAAGATATAGGATTAAAAAATTAGAAAGAGAACATCCAATAAATCTAAAACGACCTCGTCTCTCTGCAGATGACATTCATAGCCTACATACTAACGACACAAGTAACACCAGTACTATCAACTCTGACAATTAACAAATTGACTACGGAAAATGGATACTCCATTATAAATATGGGACAAACTGAAATTATTCACGACACACAAACCATACTTCATATTATAAATATCCAAGACCTTAATCAAACTCTTGATTCAATAAAAGACGGTGTTAAAAATTTACAAATAGGAGATGACATGACAATTAGAAAAACAATAGAAAACATTCAAGCTAAAATTTCGGCAGTAGAACCAGAAAAGACTAGACAAAAACGAGGACTTATCAATGTCGTAGGAACAGCACAAAAATGGCTATTTGGAACGATGGACGACAACGACAGACAAGAAATTATAAAACATTTGAATACTATAGAGGAAAATGATAGTAATGCAATTTTTAACTTAAACAAACAAATTAAAATAAATTCCCATTTTAATGATTCGATATTTGATCTTAAGAATATTATAGAAACAGATAGAAAACAATTAGCTCAAACATACAAAGAATTATCTATTAACGAGAAACGCATTATTAAACAACAATTTAAAATCGATCAAATACTAAAATTACGACTTTTAGAAGATAAAGTTAACCAAATTATTGACACAATAGCACAGATAAAATTAGGAATGATTCACCCAAGCATATTAACAGCAATAGAAATAAAAGAAACAAGGTTAGATTTTTATAAATTAAAAAACGTGAGAGTAGGAATTTTAAAATACGATAATAATAGACTCATAATAGCTATGAAAGTACCAAACACTTACAAGATAGTAAATTTTAAACTAATAACAGCATGTCCTACAGAAGCTAAACTCGAAGTCATAATGGAAGATCAATATGTCATAGAAATTAACGAAACAATGTATGAATATGATACAAAAATCCTATATGAAAAAGAACTAATACCAATTAATAATTGTATTTTAAATCGTAATTGTAAACTAAAAGAAAATAACGCTATTGAAATAAAATCACTAGATGATTACACTATCCTTTGTAAAAATATGAACAATATAGAATTAATAAATAATTGTGATGATCGTAAAGTAAACCTAAACGGAAATTATCTGATTGTACTTAATAACTGTTCAATACAAATATTAAATCAAACTTTTAGTAATAAGAATTTTCAATTTGTTGATAGATTTTTGTATGAAGAAAATATGAAATATAATTTTACGAAAAGTTTAAATTTTGAAGAAATTATACTTAAAAACTTTGTAAATCTAGAAAACATACAAATACTCAAATTGCATAAAAATGTACACTATTCTGTTATTTCATTATTTTTTCTAATTGTTACATTTATTACCATTTATCTTATAAGAAAAAACAAAAATTTAAAAATTTCAATCAATAATATTAGTAAAGATGCCTCCAAAATTCAGGAGAATTTTAATGTAAAGGGGGGAGAGGTTACATATTCAACACATTCCACACAATCCCGTCCATCCATATTTTCCCAGTAATCAAATTTCTTTTGATTTCCGTTCCCACAGAAATCAAAAGTGCATTACTCTTTTATTTTTTGCATATAATATTTCCAAAGCACATTCCTTTTATTGTAACCCGAACCTTTAAAGAAAAACTCTAAACGATTGAATAATAATTAAAATACTTTTTCAAGTTAGTTGTAAGTAAGATCGCAACCAATAAAGTCAATTTTCTCTATTCAAGTTCAAGTGTTGTCTTTTTTTTTAAAAAGTCATTCCGCGCACCCAAACATTTATCTTGTATAGAGTGATATACTCCAACGTGGGTAGGTATACGGATTATATAAAGGGTGATTTTTTAGCTGGTTTGGTTTTGGCAACACTGGTTTTGACAGCTGACGTGTGTTTAGTACCTTGTGTCACTGTCAAACAGCTTCAGTTTGGTTTGCAATTTAACCATGGATCGTCTTACAAATGAACAACGCTTGCAAATTATTGAATTTTACTATCAAAATTCGTGCTCGGTTCGCGCGCTGCTTCCATTTTATGGTCGGCATTCTCGACCTTCTGAGCAGTCTATTCGGAAGATTGTGACCAAATTTCGCACCAAATTTACTTTGTTGGACATTAAACCACCAACACGTTTACGTACTGTGGGTAGTGAAGAAAATATTGCGGCCGTATCAGCTAGTGTGACAGAAGACCGCGAAATGTCGATTCGGCGCCGTTCCCAGCAGTTAGGCCTTTGTTACAGCACTACGTGGAAAATTTTGCGGAAGGATTTGGGCGTAAAGCCTTTTAAGATACAGCTGGTGCAAGAACTAAAGCCAGCCGACCTACCACAACGCCGAATTTTTGGTGAATGGGCTCTTGGAAAGCTGGCCGAGGATCCGCTTTTTTATCGAAAAATTGTGTTCAGCGATGAGGCTCATTTTTAGTTGAATGGGTACGTAAATAAGCATAATTGCCGCATTTGGAGTGAAGATCAGCCAGAAGCATTGCAACAGCTACCAATGCATCCCGAAAAAGCCACTGTTTGGTGCGGTTTATGGGCCGGCGGCATTATTGGGCCATATTTCTTCAAAGATGATGCGAATCGCAGCGTTACTGTCAATGGTGAACGCTACCGAGCGATGATAACAAACTTTTTTTTGCCCGAAATGGAAGTTCTTGACTTGCATGATATGTGGTTTCAACAAGACGGTGCCACATGCCACACAGCACGCGAAACAATGGCGCAATTGCGAGGCGAGTTTGGTGAACAGTTAATTTCACGTTTCGGGCCGGTCAATTGGCCGCCTAGATCGTGCGATTTGACACCATTAGATTATTTTTTGTGGGGGTATGTCAAGGCTAATGTCTATAGGGACAAGCCCGCTTCGATTGACGCACTGGAAGCCAACATCCATGCATTCATTCGTGAGATACCGGCCGATATGTGTGAAAGAGTATGCCAAAATTGGACTCAGCGGATGGGCTACCTGAGACGCAGCCGCGGTCAACATTTGCATGAAATTATCTTTAAACATTAAATTGCAAGGTTCAAACTATCGATTCAAATAAATATTTCATTCATTTTTTCGAATTTTTTGTGTTTTTTTTTTTTTAAAGTTCTAAACCTCTTAAAAAATCACCCGTTATTTATACTCGTATGTCACCTATAAAACATTTTTTTTTCACTATTATATTAAATTTAAGACTTTAACTAATTCAAATTAACTTACGAATTTAATTTTTTATGTAATATTTAGGTATTATGTACTTCAGTTCTGGTTTATAATTAGTTTTTTTCGTTATTACTTAAACACAGATTTTCAAATTTTCTTAGTTTAGGCTTTTTATCACTATATGTTTTTGTCGTCTTGAGCGTACGGCGGTTCCTATAACTATGCCTAGGGAAGGTAGCCATAATTTCAAATTCTACTCGTTCCAATAATCCGCTCAACGGCGTAATCATTTGATTTGGACCACCAATCAAATTTATCCACACAAATCATCATATTTGCAAACGGGGTACTTGATTAAAATCTATAACGTGTAAATCGAAATTGCGTATCTTCGATTTTCCAGCGGAAATAAATGTTTTGGTGGCGGCCATAATTCTTTTTACTAAAATGTTTGGTATCTTAACGTTGGTAGCATTGAACGCAAAACAAAACAAAAAAAAGAAAATGGCGAAAATGATGCCGACGGACAATGGTTTTCTACATTAGAAGTTCTTTTATCCATTTCAGCATCTATGAATTCATCCTCAACCACCAACCAAAATAAGTGGATTTATGCTTAAATTCAGTGATGAACCCTTGAAAATGTTTTGTCCGGCATAATTCTATACAAAACATCACGTAGCAAAAAAAAAACACGAGACGCCGTACGGTTGTCGAGCTTCCTCAAATTTCACTTTTATTTACATATTTAGTCGTTCTCACATTAGCCTATTTCGTAATTTAAAACAACATACGAAACTGGTGAATAAAATAGAAAAAGTTATCGTTTTCTTTTTTTTAATATCCCCAGGTGATCGAGTACAAGACGTTGGCTAAAAAAAAAACAAAAACAATTTGCATTTGGTTATGTGGCCGTGTCGCAACTCGCGTCAAACGATTTGTTATTTCGAAGAGAAGTAAAGAAAGGAAAAGCCACAAAATATCTCACTTTGTTGGTGCTCGCCACAGTTGTTGCACTACAACAACCTTAAATTGTTTGTGACTAAGCCGGAGCTGCAACGACGACAGAAGCCACCACCACATCCATTTCCAGCGCAGTACCTTCCTCTTTCTCGAGTTAGTGCCAGCAGTAGTAACAGAACAGTAACAGAACTTCACTATAGCTAGTTGATACAAAAAAAATATACCAGCATATCGATAACTACAAGAACGTCATCAACTACCCCTGACCCAAATTTGGCTTTTGCCACAAACGTCCGTAGTGTCCGTGTAGGATCTTTTGCCACAACAACTGCACCGGTAACAACAACACTAGGCGTTTTCCTTTGGAGGTGGCGAAGTACTTGCAAGTACTTTGCCAGCTTTTTTCAATGGAACACATCAAACTGCTTTCCCATGTAAAATGTATCTACTCGCGCATGAGAGCATGTGCAGTTGGTAGTACTAGATTAGGGTTTTCATCTACTCGTAAGTACTTCGCCACCTCCAAAGGAAAACGGCTACTGTTAGGTTGATACACGGATGGTATCAGAAACGGCCGCAAACAACCCGACCAATCGCTTCCAATGCTTGCCATCTTTGGGCAGGCGAAAAGATCTTCAGATGACACTCAGCGATATTCGTATAAAGAGCAACAACCTCCATGCGACTGATGAGCTCTGTTTCATATCTGTTGAGCTCAAAAAGGGGGCATTTACAATCAGTTGCAGGTGCCTCAAAAAAAAAAAAACATAATAATACGGTAGACATACCCCAAACATGAGATACATAGATATTAAATCAAACTTCCTTTTATTTCAGGTAGTTGGTGTCCACAACAAAACACTGAACGAGAAGGAGTAACTTTCGACTTGGAGAGCAGTGAAGGACACCACTAAACGAAAATATCTGATCAGCTAGTCACATCATCCGACCTGAATATCAACTCTTGATTATGGCCTTAAGATATGTTTATCAAATTATTTCTTAATTTTTCTTTCTGGTGAGTTGTTATGATGAGCTATATACATATTATTCAATAAAATTATTCACCTTACCTGTCCTCCTGACTCTTCAATACCAAAGACAATTTAGAGCCGTCGAGGTAGATGCGACTTTAGATACATATCTGCTTGAGTGCATGTAGTTCATGACTATATATGGCGTTTTTCTTTTTTAACTCTGAGCAGATCACGGAACTGTCAAACAAAAATTCTATATTTCTTTTTTAGCTCAGACATATCAGAGCATAAAAAGCGTGTTTCTTTTTTCCATCAGAGCTAGCTCAGAGCTTGCTCAATTAGCTCAGGATTAAAAGACCAAAACCGAGCGAATCGAGCGAAACGCTGAGCGAAGCCAACTTCACTTATTTTTTTAGTGATACATAATTTAAAATGGATTACCTGGAAAGTCCTCGGACAGTCGCCCGTCAATTGTAAAAAAATTGCCAGAAATTTCACGAAATTTACCAAAAACACATGAAATGACAGTTCAGTGCTCAAGTGTGTTTCATAATTAAATCTGAGGAATCTGATCATAATCTGCTCGGAGCTCTGCTCTGATCGCTCAGAATCTGCTCAGAGCTTTCCTCAGAGCCAAAAAAGAAAAACGCCAAGTATGGGATATAGTATATTTATATTGTTTAGGTATGAGTGTTTGATGCCAAATGCGTTTTGCTCTGGATGAAGCTTGATTCACAATGCTTATTATAAGTGGTAATATATATGAAAGTGGGGTCAAATTATGATTGTATTATTACATAATTGTGCTTCCGACCTTGTGTCATAGAATCTTCAATTAGCGTTGTTCTATTTCTATTTTTACGCACTTGCTTAATAGTCCAGTAACCTTGTAGTTTCATAGTACTGAGACCTTGCGTCAGGTCCGGCAGTTCTGATTTTTTGCTGAGTTGTTTATGATGTTGGCCTAGTATTAAATCTGATTTTTCGACCTCGAGCACCGAACGCAACATTGGTAAAAATCCAAAAAACCGCGAATTTTTCGCGGTTTTTTCCCTTACTGGCTATTTTAACCATTACGCCTTAACTTCCGAATAAAACATTGCTCTACGATTTCAACCTTATTAAATTTGCTTCAATTTGAGTCCAAAGCCGGTTATGTAGACATAACGGTTTCCAAGGGACGGCATTTCAAAATAAAGCAAAACAAAATTTAAAACAACAAGTAGTATATAAAACAGTATAATAACAAAAACATGGTCTTTGACATATGCTGCATCAAAGCAATAGAGCGTGTAGATTGGGTCAAAAGAAGAAAACAATAGTACCAGATGGGGGGTATATATCCCCCCCTTAAGGCGGGAGGGGTAATTTTAAGAAAAGTTGACTTCAAATAGAAAAATAACCATAAAAATACAATGGTAATATCTGGACGAAAATCCATTCCTCATCTCAAAGCCAGAAATCCATTCTTTAATTTTTTTTTAAATAAAGTGTTTTAAGCTGATAGTTTTTGAAAAATTTACTTTCAAACTCAAAATTTTGAGAAAAAGA
Organism: Dasysyrphus tricinctus; assembly: GCA_963921185.1. Classification (NCBI taxonomy): domain Eukaryota; kingdom Metazoa; phylum Arthropoda; class Insecta; order Diptera; family Syrphidae; genus Dasysyrphus; species Dasysyrphus tricinctus. Next base: position 47,289,533 of record OY992534.1, on the reverse strand, counting down.
CGATTTTTTTTTGTTAATCTATTTTTTTTTTTTTATTTTATGGTATTAAGTACTATTTTTGATTTTGGTTTTCAATGCCCTTATTAATTCTTAGTTAAAAACTGAAAACTAAATGCTAAAATGACTTCTAGTTTTTGAGAAAACTGAAATTAACTTGATCAACTTCACTGTTTTCAGTCTAGTATCCTTTTTCTTCGGGGTGGGAGGACTCTGCCTCAGATGCGGTAGTTCTGATTTTTAGATGAGTTGTTTATGATGTTGGCCTTAGCCACAGTACACATATCTAGGTATTATCTAGCGCATGTGGTCCGAAATGAGAACTGTCAAAGAAATTCAAGATGGCAGCCTTACGTGACCTCTTCCACTGTATTACAACAACAACGAAGAAAACAAACACAAGAGGATAATTTAAATAACACTAAACAAATGTTAATAAACACTAAAAAGCTTGAAACAATTGTGTTTGTGAATAAATAAGTTACAAATGAACACATAACACACAACAAATTTTGATGTTTAACTAGTCGGGGTCACGTAGAGTCGCCATTTTTCACTGATTTTGATGGATGCGCAGAACTGAACAAAAATGAAAACGCTAATGATATTACCTTCAATATGTGTACTGTGGGCCTTAGCAATAATCCAAGTTTTCGACCTCGAGCGCCGAACGCAACTTTGTGAAATACGCATAAAACCGAGAAATTTTCGCGGTTTTTTCAGTTTTTGGCTTTTTTAACCTTTAAGGCCTGGTTTTCGATTATAACTTTGTTCTACCATTTCAAAATAATTAAATGGGCTTCAATTCGAGCTAAAATTCAATTCAAATTGTGAATTTTTTCATCAACTTTTGAATTTAGAATGCTCTAAATCGAATTGAAGGGGGCTTATTCACCCCTTGTGTGAAATCGTTTGCCCCTTTTCAATGATTTTTGTATACTGTGTAGCGTGTCATGTTGGCTTTATTTTAAGACTTTAATCATGAACATCGGATGAGTAGAAACGGAGCTATGATTTTTTAAAGTCAACCATATAAAACTCGAACTAAAACATTCGCTTCAGATAACTCACAGGTGGGTACTGAACTGAGTTGAGTACTGTTCACTATGCACTGGAGCCACTGATCTCTATAATACACTGGATAGCGTATCCATACAAAAAAGTTGACTCCAATTGAAGAATTGTTATATTATGAAGTTGCCCTCGGTCTTGTATAACAGTATAACTGTATAACATCTAAAACATTTCGGAAGATGTCAAACATTCGTACCCTTCACCCTCCAAAACCCATTTGTTTATGTTGGATTTGAAATTTCATTTGGTATCCAGACCAGATATCAATATAATTAATCTCAGGTCCATACAACTACTGTCAATTGTCACAACAGAATAAAAAACATAAAGATTGTGTCAAATATTGCAAAAAGTAAATTTTTAGCAAAAAATAAGTAAATTTCACACATTTTACTGTTCCAAGACAATTATTTTCCGTTTAGAATATTATTTTCACATTTTACTTACTGGAAATTATCATACTCGTTCATATTTGTGTCGGCCAAGTTTCCAAATGTGAAGAACTATTTCGGCAAAATAATGAAATAATTTTTTCTAATTTTTTGTCAAAATCAAAATGTTTTCCAAGACCAGCGATGGATATATCGATTAATCATCAATTAATCGCGAGAATGAGCCAGTTGATTGGCAAGAAGAACCAAGATCTGTGTCTGGCTTGGAGCTCGTACGTCCACAGACAGCTGGCGAACTTGCAGCTGGCCATGGCGATATCAAGGTAACGTCGTAGTTATGATGCGAGTTTGCAATTGGCATTGAGTCAAATTACAAATCATTTTAAGTGAGATTGAAATGAAGCCAAACTTTTGTATTGTGTCTTATGAAATTTTATATTTGCAGAAACTACAGACCCCAAAGGGAGTGAACCCCAACATCAGAGCTATGTACTGGATTTGCTGGATGGACATATCATTGGGCGCAACAAGTATATCGATACAAAACTACTGCAAGAGCTGTTGGGTTGCTTTGATCACTGAGGATAACTCCAGAAAGATTTTCAAGTCAAGTGACATAGCTGGCCGCTTTAAAATTCGTTTGAAGAGAGTTGAATTTGCTACAAATTTGTACCAAAGTTTTTTTTCTAAGACTAATAAAATTTAAGCTGCCACGGAAAACTTTTTAGAACACGTTTTTCAATATGGTGGCCAAATGGTGGGGCTTTCAACACCTAAAATCGAGTTTTATACTTGCACTGAGCCCCCTTACATATCAAAAGAGAAAATCTTTGTCCAACCCAAATTGGGAGGTTATTTTTACATTTTAATAGACATTTTGCGAAAATGTTAAAAGCTGCTTTATTAGATGATTGACAAATTTTCTTGGTTATTTTGTTAATACACAAGCATGTATTTTACCATTTTGGAAATTGCATTAAATAGACAACTTTTTTAAGTAATTGGCCATTCATGTTCTCATACAATTCTCGTTTATTAGAGGTGGTCAAACTTTTTTGAAAATAAATTTGTGTACTGAAAAAAATATTTTAAAAAATTGTAATAAAAAAATCCAATAACTACTATTAAATTTTACCATCTATCTATTACAACAGTCATTCTAGAATATTACAAAAATAAAAAAATAGCAAAAATTGTTCATCCATGGTCGTAGCGTTCACGTATTTGGGGAAAATAGTACTTGCTAACAACTTTTGGAAGAAACATTATAACAAAGTAACCACTCACCACTGGGAAAATATTTTTTTTATATTTTTTCTGGAAAGGTCAATTTTTTTGTTGAAGGCAGACGTCAAATTATGAAGTTGCCCTCTACCTGTCATCTTCAATTGGAGTCAACAAAACTGTTCTACTTCGAAGGGAATACACTATCCAGTGTATTATAGAGATCAGTGACTGGAGCTAGTTATAAGGAGTGGAGGCAGAAAAAGTAGTAGCTGAGGCTTGGCAAAACGTCAATGAGATGATGGAAAAATAATTTTTACCAATACATAAACAGTGCACAAAACTAATTGGAAAGAGATAGGAAATGTGTGAGAAAGTATTGTCGGTCGGATGTTACAAACAGTGTGGGAGGAGGAAGGTTATCAGAAAAAGAAAAGTGGCGTGTTCATCAAATATTTTTCTGAAAAAAAGAACGTCATCTTGGCACATGTTCGGGTGACATTTGGGAAAAGTGCGTTCGATATGCCACACGGAATCAACTAGTTGGCAATTTATTTAACCACGTTTTATAAATTAATTAAAATAATTATACTTTTATGCGATTGTGAGCCGCTTGGAAAAAATTTAGTTTCAACTTTTACCTACCGGGTGTGTTCCTAGCATTTATAATCTTTTTGTGCATTTTAGTAAAATGGTTTTCTTTCGTCATTTAAGCTTTTGCGTGGTGTTCATTTAAGTAATTTCGAGACGCAACTTGAAACCACTAAAGGTCAATTTTGGCACCCTTATATACCTAATATAAAATAAAACTATAAGGTGAGTTTGGAAATTAAGTTTTTATTAAAAGTGATCCTTAGGGCCAGTTTGTTCACAGTGGGTTAAATCAGCAATTAGATTATCACTGATTCTGTTAAACCCATAGTTATGAATCTGTGATAATCAGAGAGTGTTTGTTCACTCAATTTTCGGTTTGATTAATAAATCATAGTTTTTCCAATAATCTTTCCATTTTCCAGTCTATCTGTCAATCAATTGTCAGACATATTCCGTCATTAACTTATTTCAGTGTGAGTGAGCTTTCGAAAAAAACATTTTTTGTGCAAAAAAAACACGGAAAATCAGTGCTTGAAATATAATGTTGTGTTCAATTTAAGATTATTTCCTGTTAAATTACTATACAGAATAGCTACACACGTGAAATTTGTATTTATTTTAATGCGGCTAATTGATTTTTTTTTTTCCAAATATATAGTTGAAGTGTGTAGGTAGTGCTGGCATTTTGTGAAACCTAGTGATGGGATTTTTTCCCAGTTGTAGTTTTTCTATGCATATTTTACATATTAGGCCTTGCAAAAAAGCACTTTATTTTTCGATAGTAAATAAAATAACTACAATTTGTAGTAAAATCTGTACAAATTGTTTATTTTTTTCTTGCAAGATGGACGATGCTTGGTTTCTCTTCATTCATGTTCTTTGTTCGAAGGAATTTAATAGATTTTGTTTCTCTTTTTTATACCTACGCTCAGGAAATAACCAATGATGAACAAACGAAATTCCAGAAAATCTTTGATTAAATCATGCTAATCAGATAGAATCGGCGAATTAGTGATTTCTCCAATTAAGTGCTCAAATCATGGATTCTCTGTTTAAAATTTTGCTGAACAAACGCATTCAATGATAACCAACTGGAATAATCATTGATTTAAGTTGACAAGGTGTGAACAAACTGGCCCTTAAAGTGACAAATTAAATGCAGGTTGCTACCTCCCCCCAGGTGGGAATATCTGGCGGACCCAGGTAGCCTGCGGAGCGCTGGGCCGCCACGACCTTTTTTTGTGTTGTTGCTGTTTTTTTTCAAAGAACCTGGCGACGCCATTTTGTGAAGACTTTAATTTTTTTGTGGTTGCTGTTTTTTTTTGTGCTCAACCTACCACGAGGTTATCTACCTGTTTCAAAGAAACACTTCCGTTTGCTGAAGATCCATATATCCCTGAGTGGGACAGTTCTTTTGACAAGCAATTGATGAATACAACAGCTGAAGTTCAGGCCAATCCATCGTCATTATCAACGCCACTCAGAAATCTTCCCCAAACTTCCTGACGGTAGTATAGTGAGTCCTGAAAAAAAAAAAACAAAACCAAAGGAGAATTCAGGTATTAGCCTTTATATTATAAAACGTCGAAACAAGGAAAACAAGCAGTAAACGAGAGAATTGAAGTTTTGAAAGAAACAAAGATTGTGTGTGATTGTCATTTGTTCTGTGTTAAGTGTTTTTTTTTGGCGTTGAAGTTAAATTACATTAAATTTTAACACATCATTTCCAATATAAATCTAAAATAGTACTTATATACACTATTTAGTAATTTACTTTTCTTTCTTATAAGACTTTAAACATAATATAAACTATTAATTTGTTCATATACTTTTATATTAATTATTATCATTGTAAGAAAAGGGGGTTTTGTTCCCAGGGCCTGTCATTTCGTGGGATTTTTGGTGCCTGTCAATTTTGTGTTTGTTTGTTGACTATCCACCTCCATTGAGCTCATTGAAGGTAGGGAATTGTCTTTAGGTCCTGAAGGCCGTCCAGTGGGAGTCCTGTGGGGAACAGAAACAAATTTACACTTTGTTTAATCTTTTCAGTTTCCTTGTTATTTGTTATTTTGTTAAGAAATTTCTATAAATTCTTGTTCGAAACTTTTAAGTTCCACTTTAACTTTTTAGTGTTGTTTGCGATTTTTTTTGATAACTTCAAAATTTCTTATTTATTAATTTATAATTTTGTTTCGTTTTGTAAATGGTAACTTTTTTCTTTTTGAATGATTGTTTCAATTAATAAAACTTCACGAAACGCCTTTTCATATGAAATTTGGAGTTTGATCTTTTTGGTTCCTTAAAAAGAAACCATGTCCTTTTGAAGACTTTTCAGGGGGTGCGGATAGTAGCTAGGTAGCTTTGGTGAAGATGGTGTGATCTGAACGCGATCATCCACCATCATTGGGGAAATCTAACAATGGCCGCAGATTTCTAGGTTGGGTGGGTTAAGGCCACGCTGCAACGTCACCAGCAGCGCCTTGGTGTGGTGATAGTCCGTCCGCTGCCATTTTTTGATATTTATCTGGCCTGATTTGTGTTTTTTTGCAGGTGAGGTTAAGTTTCGGGGGCGTGATCCCCCCCATTCCGGCGAGCTAACTGCCGTGCATAGCAAGCAGACCGCGTCCCCCGGAGCTTGACATTCCTTTCCATTTTCCAACCTTTTCCTTTTTCATTTTGCTATCCTTTCCTTTTTCCTACCCTACCTCTTTACCGACACTCCTCACTTCCTCTTGCCTCGCAACAAAGCGTTCCAATCATTCAAATGAATTTATGTTTAATGTTAAGTTCCTTATTGATTACAAAAAGTTTTTTGTTTAAATAACGAAAAATAAATAAAAAACACGAAATATATTTTCGACGAAACACTTGTCAGATATTTTTATTCATTTAAACGATAATAAACAAATTTACGAATGCATTTCGGCATGGTTTACATGCCATCATCCGCTTCACGCTTTAAAATAAAACCAAAGAAAGACAATCAAAAGAAGAGAAAGTAACATATTTTTTAAGAGAGCAATAGATAACAATTATTTGGCAAATTTGAAAAGATTAGAGATGATGTTGCCTGCGTCGGTGTTCATTAGATTTTTGCCTTTGTATATGTACATAGCTTCGTAAGCATCAAGTTTTCGCTCATCAGTGACGTTTTTTATAAGTCTACAATTATCAGAGAAATTGCCTATATTGTGAGGAGGCTCTTCTGTGTTGCTGTAAGCATGTAAAGCAAACGATGACTTATGAACCGCTTTACATTTGATGTCATATTGATGCTCTTTAAAGTAGTATAAATATCGGACTTGAGGAACAAAACTGTGCTCCTAGTGTAAAAAAAAAGTGCTCATCTAGTCAAAATTGCTCCTCATAGAGCAAGTAGTACTGTGTACGAAGCGGTGTGTGTGTGTGTAGCGATGAATGGATTGCTTGTGCATGGAAAAAGGTGGATGAAATGTGTAGGATAAATGTGTACGATTTATTTTTAGAACTGAAGAAAATGTGGTAAGAAATTTGGATCTGATAAATCAATGAAAAATGTAAGGAAAATGCGTTATCAGGAAAACTATTGTCGCGACTGTAGGAATATACTTTACAGGGATGGGAAAAATTGAATGCTGTGTAATTACAACAACTATACAGTAGTATAAATATCGGACTTGAGGAACAGAGCATTTGGGTGAATGTATTTTGTTGGTGTAAATGTAAAACTTTGGGGTGAATTTAGTTTTCGTGACTGTGAATTGTGGCTAGTGATGTACAGAGATATTTGTATGGTTTTTTGCTTGAAGGTTGACGAGGTGGATGTGTAGTAGGTACATATATGCAAGTAAAAGGAATTCTTGTATGGTTTGTAGGTATGTAGATTTGGAGTGGGCATATGTTGATATGAGTTTTGAGTGGTGACGGGATCATATACTACGATGGGAGTTCATTGACTTTGAGATGCATTGGTAGGTTGAAGGGAGATAATGATTTAAGAAATTTAGGAACAGAAAGGAAACAAATAATTTTTGTCTTTTATAATAATTGTGATTTATTAATCCATGAATTGTTAGCCGATGGGAAGCCAAGCCATTTAACATATACATTGTCTCCATTACTTTTAAGTACTTTTTCAACGAGATAAATATTAGGATATTTAGTCTTTTGTAATTCTTTTTCGTAAAAACATCCGCTGATAGGTTGACCATTAAAATCTTCAAGGAGATATGTTGCTGGATTGGTTAGGTTTACTTTTCTTATCGTAAAAATTTCCGTTGTCCAATTTGGTGTGTAGCCTTTCTCAAAAACGTGTTTGAACTTGCTTATTCTAACATTGTCCCCAACTCGAAATTTACCCCGTGGAGCGATTTTAATTCTATTATAAGCCGTAGATAAGAGTGTTTTAGAGTTTTCCTGATTCACATCAATGGGACACATTTTTATAGTTCTATGCACAGAGTGATTGTATTCATTCACCAAATCATCAACAATGGATGTCCATTTGTAATTACCATTAAAACTAAACTCCTTCCACATTTTTTCCTTAATTGTGCGATTAAAACGTTCAACAATTGATGCCTTAAGTGGGCTGAATGTAGAGTAATGGTTTATATTGTGTAATATCATTAAATCATGAAATATCTTATTAAAAAATTCTTTCCCATCATCAGTTTGTAGATTTTTAGGCTTTCGTGATGATTTGATGAAAATTAACGTCATTGCTTCTGCAACAGATGAAGCTGTCTTATTTTTTAGAGCAATTGCCCACGCATATTTAGAGAATGTGTCAATGACTGTCAATAGATATTTGTAGCCATTATTTGCCTTATGATAGGGTATCATTTCAACTAAATCAGCTTGCCAAAGGTCATCAAAACCCTTGATAACAACCCTACGCCGATTGAAATTCTTTCTTGCCGACCTGTGAAGCTCTTCAACAACTTGTCGTTTACTCATTTTTCAAAAGAATGAAATAAAAAATCAAATTTGTATGGTTTTATACATACAGGTGTAGTAAAATTATTTATTTTAATCTATGATACAATAACATTAGTTTTCTTAATCTTATCAAACGTTGTTCAATCAAACAACATCCGCAAGTATCTGGTCCCACTTTACATGTATTTGAAGACCACGAGCAGCTTACGAAATGACATCCAAACTTTGATTTAACACGATCAATATTTTTGTAATTACTAAAAAATGAAATATTTCTTAAAAACTCTTCATGATGTTCTTCAAGCAAATCATGTTTATGAACCCTTAAAAAAGTCAAAATTTCATTTAAAATTAATGATATATTGATATAAGACATGTTTGTGGAATCGTTTTGATATACTAATAATAACTGAATCTAAGATTGGCTTGTTATGTTTTCTTATATGAAAATTACTTTGGTTCCCCTTCTTGATTCTCTTTAATTTTTCCTATCTCAAGAAGAAAATACTTTCGAAGATCATCCAACAAGCGGATAGTATTAAAATTTTGTAGATCAATGTATTCTCTTAGTATTTTTTCTTTATTTTCCAATTCATCATCCATGTATGCTTTGTTCACTGCTTGATTGAGCATTGTAGGAGTGCCAATATTGTTTAGACATTTTCCTTCAATATCATAGTCACCATTCTCAGTTTGTCTAAATCCATTACCAGGAGGTCCTGGAGGACCAGCGATTGGTCTTTGAAATTTATTAGCGCTTCTTCCGAACTTGTCAACACTCATTTTGTTAATAAATTAAATTTTGTTCACGCAATTCTTCCACAATCGAATTTATCTCATTTTTATGGTTGTTATGCCCTGATGTTTCAGATGCAATTAAAAGTCTCATCCTATTTACAAGCTCATTTGGATTGTCCCAATACACATAGTCAATAGGATTATCTGAGTAAATCATTGTAGGTGAATTCATGTATGCATTTCCAACTTTCTTCTCTTTACTTTGTGCCATACCCTGAACCAAAGGTTTAATGATTTTCTTATACTTTTGTCCTCTATTACCTTTAACCTGTGAATTCATATCATGATTTCTCAGGTGTGCGCATGTTTTCTGTAATATTTTCTTATACTGGTTTAAATCTTCATTAGTATAAATACTCTTTCGAGGATTTTTATGTAGAACAAGTTCAAGAAGACCCTCAGTTCCATTGAAAATTTCTTCATCAATTACAATATTGTTGTCATTGTTAATCTGAAAATTTGACCTCCCCAACTTATTTGAATTCGATTCAACGTCAAAGTACGGACCATAGATTTTATCATGATCAGAATTTGAAATTAAAGTTTGACTTATCGGAGTACTTTCATTAAAGCTATTTGAAGGTGTCTTAAAAGAAGAGTCATCATCGACTAAAACTGAATTCGATTTAAATAAATTGGAATCTCTCTCTGGAGAAATATTTTCATCTTCTTCTGCTTTTTTTATAGAACTTTCAAATTTAAGACGACGTTTTACAACGGTAGATTTTATTTCTTTAAGTTCACCATTCGTGGCTTCTTTACTTTCCATATTTTTTGCGATTTTTTGTAAGGGTTCAACAATTGGCTTAAACGTATTTTCAATTTCAGTATCTTTAATGAATTTTCCAGTCTTGAGGAACAAATACTTTTTCTTCAAAGCCTTTTTCGTCTTTATAAGATTTTTAAGCGTATTCATATTGGTATCCATGTCCGTAGATATATGCATGTATCCCCCCAAACAGAGCAATTCAAAACAGGGCAGTTCAATACAGGGTAGTTCAATACAGGGCAGTTCAAAACAGGGCAGTTCAATACAGGGCTGTTTAAAACAGGGGGCAGTTCAATACAGGGCTATTTTATGCAGAGCAATTCAATACAAGTAGTTCAAAACGAAAACAGGATAGTTCAATATAAGACTTTTCAGTACAGGGCAATTCAATAGAAGTTTTAATATAGGTGTTTTAATATGGGTAGCAGTTTAGCGACTGTGTCACTTTTATAAAATAACTGTTTCTTTAAATGATTTTTTGTATCGCCCATTTTTAACACAACTATCTTTATCAATAACTAAAAACCCATACAATTCCTTCCAGCATTCAGAACAGAGCTCTTTAAATTGTTTAAATGACATATCAGAATTTATATGATCATTATAAATATGTTTCAGATTAAGATCATCTTGCTTAAAGAGAATTATATAGTTAGCGTTATCTCGAATCAAATGTTTTGGAATGTGTGTATATGATTGACATAAGTAAAAGCTATCTACACCGCTATGGCGCCCCATACAGAAATAGTCTCTTATGGTATTTTGTTTTTCGCAAGCCACATCATCAAATATAAAAACTGAATTGGGTTTAGCCCTAGAAGGCAACATAATTTCACAATTATTTGAAAATTCATAATACTGCATTCCTTTTATAGATCTTATAAGTTTCTTAAGATATGTATACTTTGGTTGCTGTAATGATTTAGAGTATATGTAAATGTTCTCAAACTTCAAGCCATTGACATCTACAAGAATGCTTAACATAACGTTTGTTTTTCCACAATTAGATGGACCTACAATTATTCCTCGAATACTACTTGGAAATAATGCTCCATGCTTCTTTTTTTGTTTTACATTTCCATCAAAGTTTTGTACACGAATAGATTCTTGCTGTCTTACAAACTTCATTTTGAAGAATGAACCTTCCCCCTATAAATCACGGTGTTTTATCAACATTATTTCATAATCGATCCTTTCGTATAATACAACAGTTATATAATGATTAATTTCACGACACACTCAGTTAGTTCGATTAATTCAGTTCATGGAAACGGATTGCTTAATTCATTAATAAACAAGCTTCCATTTGAGTTGCATCTACCATCTTATAATTTTTGTGGTCCTGGAACTAAACTTAAGGAACGTCTTGCAAGAGGAGAACGGGGAATTAACCCATTAGATGAAGCTTGTCGTGAACACGATATAGCATACAGTAAAAGTAATAACTTAAATTACAGAAACGCTGCCGATAAAATTTTGTCAGAGAAATCCTGGCATAGGTTCAGAGCTAAAGATTCCACATTATCTGAAAAATTAAATAGTCTTTTAGTTACTAACATAATGAAGACTAAATCTACTCTTGGTATGGGTATATTATCAAAAACAAAGACAAAGAAGAGCCGTCAGTGTCCAAGGATTAAGAAAACTAATTTATTCAAAAATGCAATAAAAAAAGCTAAAGTGGCAATACAAAATCTGAACACTGAAGACACAAATAAATTAGCAACGACTGCCTTACATGCAGCTAGACAAATCATAAAGAAAAAACGTAGGGATATTACATTACCGAGGGTGATACCAATTCCAAAAGTTGGAGGACTTTTACCATTGCTTCCTATCTTAGCAGGGTTATCTGCTGTAGGTTCCCTAACTGGTGGTGTTGCAGGAATGGCGAAAGCTATTAACGATTCAAAGATTGGAAGACAACAATTGGAAGAAAATAAACGACATAATAAAACTATGGAAGCAATAAAACTTAAACAAGGGAAAGGTCTTTATCTGAAGCCATATAAAAATGGCTTGGGGTTATTTTTAAGTCCACAAGAATCAAAAAACTATTAAAAAAGCTACCCAAGCGCCCTCTCACTAATATAGATATATTAAATTTTGGTAAAAACTATATTCCAAATTTCCGTGGTGTTTTTATGAGGGATACATTGCCAGCTAAACCATTTAAAACGGAAAGTGGAGTAGTTAATTTAGACAATAATAGCGGAATCGGCACGCATTGGGTAGCATATATCAAAAATAAAAACAATGTGAAATATTTTGATAGTTTCGGAAATTTAAGACCTCCTCAAGAAATAGTAAGATACTTGTATGCAAATAATATTTATTACAATCATAAATGTTTACAACGTTTTAACACATTCAATTGCGGTCACTTATGTTTGGAGTTTCTTGTTGATCAAAATAAATAAGCTATGCAATATAAAATTTGTTTCATTTCTTTAACATCGACAATGTCGATAACACTAACGCTGAGCGGAAACAAATCTACTCTCACAACAGAGTACTTTCCGCCAGTAGTATTAGACTCAAGTTATGTTTGTGGACTAGTGGACTTCCAAACATACAACTCCATACCTAACGTAGATGTAATGAATAATTTATTTCATTTAGGTAATGATGTAATTAAACTTCCTATTGGCTCATACGAAATTGAAGACATAAGGAATTTTATTCAAGGAGAACTTTTAAAAAAAAATAATACGGCAAACGTAAAGATAAGAGCAAATAACAACACTTTAAAATGTGAAATATACAGCACAGAAGATATAGATTTCACACATCCTAATTCTATTGGTTCACTGCTAGGGTTCAGTAAGAGAAAACTGGTTGCAAAACAAATGCATGAATCAGACCTTTACGTTGATATCAATCGTGTTAATACGGTGAGAGTTGAGTGTAACTTAATTAATGGAACATTTATAAATAATCAACCTGCGCATATACTTCATCAATTTTCAATCAAAGTCAGCCCGGGGTATAAAATAATTGAGGTACCTAAAAATGTTATTTATTTACCAGTGAACGTGAGGAAGATAAGTTCAATAACAATAAATTTGTTAGACCAAGACGGAAACCTTATTAACTTTCGAGGTGAATTAATAACGATTCGATTACACCTTAATCGTCAAAAAAGATAGTTTATAATACTTTCTCTGGTTCTAATAACTTCTATAAAAGACAGGATTTATTGAGTTCTATAATCAATACTTCATTATCTCCTAAAGAGAAAGTACAAGTGCTAACAAAAGAAAACCAATCGTTTTTATTATCATTAGGATTCAAATTGAAGAAAAGAATAACTATAACTTAAAACACTGAGATATGCTAAATATTTTTCAAGAACCAGCATTTGATGATAGTATTTTAAAATACGAATATCATTCCTATTCACCATTTTTAAATAATTTTGGTAAAAATGACATCATCCACATCTGCGTGCAACATCAAAATCTCAATATATTACCTTCGGAGAGTTACATTTATGTTGAGGGGACTGTTTCGAAAAATGATGGGTCGGAAGTCGAGAAAACAAAACTTGTAAACAATTGTATTGCATTCCTATTTGATGAAATCCGATATGAACTGAATGGTATTGAAATAGATAGTAATCGAAATGTTGGAATCACAACTTCTATTAAAAATTATATTTCCTTAAATCAAAATGAAAGCGTTATGTTGTATAATGGAGGCTGGTGTCCAAATTCTTCAGTTTGCTTAGATGGATCACATTTTAATTTTTGTTTGCCACTTAATAAACTTTTGGGTTTTGCAGAGGATTTCAAAAAAATAATTCCTAACGCTCGACATGACTTAATTCTAACACGTTCTCGTAGTGATGAAAATTCACTAATAGCTGATGCAGATGAGCAAGCGAAGATCACATTACACAAACTTCAATGGAAAGTGCCGCATGTTTGTCTTGCTGATTCTTTGAAATTGAAACTATTCAAATCTATAAATGATAATGGCATCATGAAAATCGCCTTTCGTAATTGGGATTTATATGAATACCCAGCCTTACCTACAAGTGACCATCATATTTGGAATGTAAAGACAACTTCACAAGTTGAGAAGCCTAGATACATTATCGTTGCCTTACAAACTAACAAGAGAAACCAACTGAAAGAGAATCCTACCTATTTTGATCATTGTAACGTTACCAACATCAAAGCATATTTAAATTCTGACGTTTATCCCTATGAAGATCAAAATATATCATTTGAAAAAAACCACTTTAGTATTCTTTACCAAATGTACAATGAGTTTAGAAAAAATTATTATAACTGCTCAGTTGCAGAGCCACTGTTGACAAGAAATCTCTTCAAGTCACAAGCACCTATTTTTGTGATTGATTGTAGACATCAGAATGAAGTAGTTAAAACTGGACCAGTTGATATTCGTTTGGAAATTAAAACAGCAAAGGAACTACCACTAAATACATCAGCGTATTGCTTAATGTTACATGATCGAATTATAAACTACAATCCTCTAAGTCAATTAGTATCTCGAAATATTTAAATAATTTAGTTCAGTATAGCTCTTAATCAAGAACACACCAGCCCAAGCAATGGCATTCATTGTTGATATTCAAGGTTTCAGAGGACCTAATGATAAGTTTATAGTTAAAGAAGTAGCTATTCTGCGTGGTCGTAACCATCACCACTTCATTATCACACCTCCGTTTGATTTCAAGCATTTACCAACATCGTTAAAAAGACAAGCAAAATGGCTGTATCAAAACCATCATGGTTTGCACTGGAATGGCGGATTCACAAAATATCATAAAGTAGAAGAATTTTTTCGAGATAATATTATAAATCACATCGTTTATGTTAAAGGTGATGAAAAATTACTATGGATAAAGCGACTCCTAAATGAAAACGCTGAAGTAATAAATGTTGAAAATATAAACTGCCCCAGCTTCAAAGAACTAAAAACTCTTTTTCCGAGTGAGACAAGATGCTTATCACATAGCAAATGCTGTGCCCTGCAAAACGTGTTCTTATTAAATAACTTTTTAAACAACAGTTTTCCTGAAATTTTCTTAAAGAAATAAGAAGTATATTGTCATATATTTTTTTTTTTTTTTTTTTTTTATTTAGTTTATTTTCTTTTTACATAGGTATAAGTTTTTCATGTACAATTTTCTTACAATTATCTAAACACATATTACTCAATAAATAAATATAATTAACTTAAAACAAGAAGGACTATATTATTAAGTTATTCTGAAATGACCCCATGCATAGGTACTTATTCCATCTTCCCTTATGAATCTCTTATCATCGAGATGACTTAAAACAATCTTATTCAGCTGTTGGGTGTATATTTGATGAGCAAAAGATCGAAAAACAAACATTTCCCCGCGATAGATTCGTTTGCTATATAAACAATCTTTATAGTTAACCAGGTTAATGTCTTTGAGTGCAATTTTTTTGACACCCTTTGCTTTTTTGACTTCCGTTTCTTCAACAGAAAAGGAATACATTTTCGATCTCAAACCTATGAATTCTTTCATTATTTTTCCCGAATTTTCATCTTTCATCATCCCTAACACCTTTTTATTCTTCAAGGGGATACTATATGGATTATTTATTGAGTATGCTGAAGTATCAAAATACAATTCTATGTCATTTCTTATATCATTATAAAAATCATCAGTTTTTACAGTGTAAATAAAAGAGTCCGTGTCCATGTAATTGAGTCTTAGATTTTGTTCATACTTAGGTTTCATATAGCTATAGTGGAAGTCGTACATTTTCCACTTTGAAAACTCTAAGACACAAAATCCTAAATATAAAGGCTTGTCATAATAGGTACTAACTCTTTTCATTTGTATGGCCATCATGTCTTCTGCGAATTTAGTCAAACTATGGAAATTTGGTCTTGCTATCAGAGCTCTAGCTCCAAGACGCTTTTTATTATTTTCCCAAGAAGTCACAATTTTAACATCTTTTCGCTTGTCCACATTTTCCATAGTTTTTCCGAAAACACTATTGTTCATTAATTTGAAAAAAATTTTCTCAAAATCACTGGTGGCTAGAGTTCGATGCTGATTATTCAAGTCTATGTACTTTTGAAGCCAACGAGACTGTTTAAATTCTAAAACCCTATGCACACGAACAAGCTTCAACCCATTTATAATGCATTGCTGAAGAGTCTTATAATGAATGACATAATTCTGTTTTGTTGTTAAATCTGCTATAAGTTTATAGAATTTAGAATTATTGACTTTTTTGTTTTGCACGCAAAATGGCAAATCATTATGCAAGTCGTGTAGAGAACTGGGATACTCCAAGTCAACTTCAAAAATATATCCTATTTCTGATTCGTCTGAAATATTCATTATGTCAATATTTTCATACTCATTTACCCATTTGATTGAAGAATATGGAAGAGGGGATGACATAGCCCAACCATACAAATTGTTTGCATCAACATACATTAGGTATTGTGACTCTTTTTCTTTGTCATAGCATTCCATATATTTGTTGTTTGCAACGGTATGTCGATGAGAACATTGAGATATGCCCCCTCTTATCCCCTTTTTTATAAAATTGTATTTGTCGATATCTTGAATAAGCTCAAGATTGATCTTCGTTGTTCTTAGCATAGCATCCCAAGATAATCCCGGGGCTGTATAATAATGACAGGGATCTAATTTGTAAATATTTTTACAAATACTCCTGAAATTTTCAAAAATATCTGCTAAAAGAAGAACATCGGTTTTCAAATACAACTCCATATAGTCTAAAAGGTTTTGACATTTGAAAGTGTTCCATACCTTTTTCGCATGATTATAGTCATCTAAAGAGCAGGGTTCTCCAGTTAACTTATTATTAAAATTATGTTGAGGGGGAAGGTTTTTTTCTTCCAAACTCTGCCATGACTTTATAAAATCATATGGAAATACACCTTTCCTAGTCAGAAGCATAAACTCTTCTTCAATTGGGAAGTTGGAACTAATTAATTTGAAATCACCGACCGTAAGATTCCTTCCCAATGAATCAAGACTAGATGGCATGAATCTAAATGAATCTAAAAACCTCAATTCGATGGTTTTTTTATCGGGTAAATAGATTGTCTTTGATACAGACACATATTTTTCCTTATTTAGGGGGATTATAGATATATTACCATTAAGTGAAGCAAGTTCCTTGATCAATAAATGGCAATCATAACCCGAGAAGTTATGGAAAAATATGGGAAAAAATCTTGGTTTTCGATAAGCTAAATTGCACGAATTATGGGCTGGACCATTATATTTGCCAGTATAATGACAATGATCGGCAACTTGATCTATGCCCAACTCTTTGTTACAAATATGGCATAGCTGACAGTTTCGCTGATATTCTAAGTCAATTTCCGATAAAAGTTGCATCGGTTTTGAATTTCTTTTATGTAATTCGATGCAATCTTTCACCAGAGAATTAACAAAATCCTTTACGCAATTGCTACCCTTAAAAATCTTAAAACTGTTAAGAGAACTATCACAAGATTTTATGAAATAAGCACCTGCACATGGGATATGTTTTTGAATATTAAAACTATTACTACTACTACTATTACCCGATATTCCGCTGTCTGCTTCCTCGAGGATGCACTCAAAATCTGCATATATGGTGAATGGTACATCCATCTTCCTCTCGAAGTGTTGAAAAGATAATTCATTTTTTCCATCGTTTGGCATTCGAGTTACCATTCTGCAGCAGTTGTCCTTATGAACAGCCAGTGTGGCTTCAGTTCTAAAACGAAGCAAACACCCGTTGCAAAACCAAGACTTCCCTCTATAGTTCTTCGCCTGCGTTGAAACGAGTCTAAAAATAAAATATAAAATTTGAAATTAGTAATTTTGTAATATTTCAAAACTTAATTTGTTAATGCTGCTTACCTTGATATACTTTTTATCCAGACGTAATGCGAAATCTCCTCGTTTTGTAGAAGAATCAAGTTAATATGATTCCTCTTCTCTTGCCGGGTAATATAGTAGGGTCCTACTACCATCTTTCTTTCATCATCAAATCCGAAAACGTTGATGCTTAAAGCAGGGTTTAGGGTTTCAAACTTTGGAATATCGCTAAGCCTTAAAGGAAATTGTAGATCACCAAACTCTATTGTCACATTGTTTTTGTATATCGTTCTGGCGCTGATATCCCGTATCTTGTAAGTTTCCGGCCTATGCGTATGGCTCTTTCCTTTGTTGAAAAGGGCTGAGATGATTGCCCACTTAAAACAATATTCATCTATATTGTGAACGTTTATACAAGCTCTTTTTCTTAAAAGGAAATTCGGTAATGGTATATACCTTGAGCCTTTGATTGGTGTATATTTATTTATATTAATCTCAACATGAGATATCCGCAGCAAAGCCCATCCACTGTCTTTTTCTTGAAATTCCTGCATTTTCGTATTAATTTCATCTATCATATTTGTATATGATGAAAATGAATCAGTGCTTACAAGAGCAATTTCCATTTTTGTGTTGAAACTTTTAAGGCTTAGCTCCATTTCATCCTCCGAAGTAAATTTCACATACTCCGCAAACAGTTCCAAGTTGAATTTAATACCCTGCAATTTTTGCATGTGCTGTCTCAATTTTTCCACAATTGCTTCCTTTGCTTCATTTAGAAACTTGATGGGGTCAAGATTTTCCTCCATCTTGTTCTTATAGATCAGAGTTTCTACCCTTCCATTGAAGCAACTTTTCAGCACATAGAAGTCATCGGAAACAAGTTCTGCAACAAGCCGCTTATGTTCGTTTCGACGAACGTGGTTTTTCCACTCCCTTTCACTGACGTCCAGCTCACACACATCACAATGTTTGATTCTTACGGGCATATTTTCTTCTGGGTTCGAAAATATGCCTTCTATTACACTAAGGTGTGCACTACTTTTTAGATGGTTATCCCACTGGCAAAGGATAACATCTTTTTCACAGATGTCACAATATTTTTTAGAAGGGCCAGCTTGCTCCTGACAATCTTCGACATTAATTACTTTTTGATCTGAAGAATTGTCTTCAGAAAATAGTCCCTGCAACACTTTTAAATGTACCTTGCTCTTTAAATGATTGTTCCATTGGCAAAGGCTCACATTTTCTTCACACACAACACAAAATCTTTTTGCAGGGGCAGCTTCATTTGAGCAATCAATTTCTTCAAGTAATTGCTGTACCAAATTTAAATGCATTTTGGTTTTACAGTGTGCAATCCACTGCCCCATTCCAACACTTTTTTCACATATATAACAAAATCTTCCATTTACCGAGGTAAGGTTTTTATTTTCACGGATTAATGTTGCACTTTCTAACTTATGAACTTTCATATGCCTTTTTAAATTAAAGTTTTTGGAAAACGATTTTCCGCAAACTTCGCATAAAAATGACTTCATGATTATACTTTATTGAATTATTTTAATTTTTAGAGGTTTTAGAAAATTAGAGTTAAACTGAGCACTCGAACGTTTGTACTGGGCGAGGTATTCTTTAAGAATAAAAATATTTTGAACAGGACGACTACTCAAATCTTCATTTGCCCAAGAATCTTTTTATGATTAGCAAGGTCCCGCTGTAATAATGAGAGCATCAACATTTATTGATATGGTATGTGTCAATAAGCGTACATCATTATTTATTGATTTTAGGATTTTCAGATGCTCACTAAAATTTAAGCAACCCTCGTTGGCATTTAAACAAACTGTTGGCATACGTTGGGTTTTTAATAAACAAACTATAATTTTGTCCCTCAGAATCTTTGTTTAACATAAGCAGGATCCCGTTGTAATAATGAGAACATCAAAATATACTGATATGGTATGTGTCAATAAGCGTGCATGCCCCCGTTGGAATTTAAGCAACCTGTTGGCATACGTTGGGTTTTAAATAAACAAACTTTTAATTTCACCCCCCCAGAATCTTTGTTTATGATAAGCAGGATCCTGCTATAATAATGAGAGCATCAAAATATACTGATATGGTATGTGTCAATAAGCGTGCATCAGTATTTATTGATTTAAGGATTTTCAGATGTTCACAAAAATTTAAACAATCCCCCGTTGGCATTTAAACAACCTGTTGACATACGTTGTGGTTTAAATAAACAAACTATAATTTTACCCACAGAATCTTTGTATATGATAAGCAGGATCCCGCTGTAATAATGAGAGCATCAAAATATACTGATATGGTATGTGTCAATAAGCGTGCATCAGTATTTATTGATTTAAGGATTTTCAGATGTTCACAAAAATTTAGACAATCCCCCGTTGGCATTTAAACAACCTGTTGACATACGTTGTGGTTTAAATAAACAAACTATAATTTTACCCACAGAATCTTTGTATATGATAAGCAGGATCCCGCTGTAATAATGAGAGCATCAAAATTTACTGATATGGTATGCGTCAATAAGCATATCATTATTTATTGATTTTAGGATTTTCATATGTTCACTAAAATTTAAACAACCCGTTGGCATACGTTTTTATAGACGTACCTGATAATCAATTCCGTTTAGATTTTCTGAGTACTTATAAATTTAATGTTTTATGATTTTTCAAGCACCATATTGATATCCCTAGCTCTTAAATTTTATAATTTGATTTTTTTTTTTTTTTTTCGAACTATAACAAATCTTTGACCCTTTCATATTTAACCGTTAACAATTCGACAAGATTCATATAGCCATTACATCTTTATCGCATACTTACTATTGATGTAGAGAGCGTTAAGATTGAATGGTAATCAAATGCAAACATGTTGAAACATGTTCCAAATGCTTTTTTTACAACAAATACTTTTAAACAAAAAGAGATAAAAGAGATAATTAAAACAAAATAAATATGTATACAGATATGATTTATTCAATATATTACTACAACTGTTCTTCAATTTTAATATTAGAAGTTCGTCCTAGTGGACCCAAATACGTAACATTAAATGACCCCTGATTTATTTCAGCTATGGCAGCATCTGATAATTTGCTGTAGCGCATTGGAAAGAAAGTCTGTAAGGAAAAGGTCTTTAGTATTTATGTTGTATGCATAAAACCTATAAATATGTATACAATTACCTGAAATTGCCCCAAATCAGCAACAATTCGTTCACCAAATTTGGTTACACACCGTTTCAGCTTGTCAATAGGATATTTTTCATTTTTATTTAATTCAAAAATCTTCTTACAAGGTTTGAAGGCAACCTCTTCTTCCACTTTTAACAGTTCTTCTTTGAGATTCATCGTTGAGGATATGAGATGCATCTTAAACTGAAACCGCTATTTATACAGAAAATTGAATCTGCATTTAACTGTATCGATATGTATAAAAATATGAACTCAGCTCCGAATAAGCATGAGTGAACATGTTCTCCAGAAAAAAATAAATACAGTAAAATTGAATACGATGTGAATCAGGAAAACTCTAAAACACTCTTATCTACGGCTTATAATAGAATTAAAATCGCTCCACGGGGTAAATTTCGAGTTGGGGACAATGTTAGAATAAGCAAGTTCAAACACGTTTTTGAGAAAGGCTACACACCAAATTGGACAACGGAAATTTTTACGATAAGAAAAGTAAACCTAACCAATCCAGCAACATATCTCCTTGAAGATTTTAATGGTCAACCTATCAGCGGATGTTTTTACGAAAAAGAATTACAAAAGACTAAATCTCCTAATATTTATCTCGTTGAAAAAGTACTTAAAAGTAATGGAGACAATGTATATGTTAAATGGCTTGGCTTCCCATCGGCTAACAATTCATGGATTAATAAATCACAATTATTATAAAAGACACAAATTATTTGTTTCCTTTCTGTTCCTAAATTTCTTAAATCATTATCTCCCTTCAACCTACCAATGCATCTCAAAGTCAATGAACTCCCATCGTAGTATATGATCCCGTCACCACTCAAAACTCATATCAACATATGCCCACTCCAAATCTACATACCTACAAACCATACAAGAATTCCTTTTACTTGCATATATGTACCTACTACACATCCACCTCGTCAACCTTCAAGCAAAAAACCATACAAATATCTCTGTACATCACTAGCCACAATTCACAGTCACGAAAACTAAATTCACCCCAAAGTTTTACATTTACACCAACAAAATACATTCACCCAAATGCTCTGTTCCTCAAGTCCGATATTTATACTACTCTTTAAATCTCTTTTCCACGTTGCGTCTCGTTTGGCCTATGTATTTTGCGTTGCAGTTGAAGCATTTTATTTCGTAAATGCCCGATTTGTTTTGTATTGGGGTTTGATCTTTGGTGCTCCCTGATACATTCTTTAGTTTGTTGTTGTTAGTATAAACTATTTTCATACCATGTTTCGAGAAAATGTTGACCAGATGGTTCGTGAAAGTAGGTATATACGAAAAGGTAACCCCTTGAACAGAATGAACGTAGCTGCAGCTGGTAGCAAGAGTTGAATTTAGTTTAACTTCTGCTACACCATACATTCCTTGCTACATTTACAGCTTCTCATTGTGGCACTGTATATTATTTTTGTATCTTTCTACTTTGACAGTGCTACACGCGACAACTACAGCTACACCATTCTGTTCGGCCAGTAACCCTTTGTTCGTTTTGTGGTGCAGCTTCGATGTTCTGAGCGAATAAAGTTGAAAAATTTTGTTGTTGTATCTTTTTTGAATGTTTTTGTACCAATTTTTGGATGATGTTGTTTTTGTAGCCGTTGATGTTCGCAATACGAAGAATGTTTTTATATTCTTTCATGTAATTAGCCGTTGACAGTGGCAATTTGCATAAGCGGTAGATCATAGAGTTAAATGCTGCTAGCTTATGTTGCTGTGAACAAAACGAAAAATTGGTTATGTATCGGTCGGAGGTCGATGGTTTTCGATAAACGGAGACATCGATTTTGTTTTCATTGTTTCGTGTTAAAGTCAAATCTAGAAAGTTGATTGAGCGTGTGGATTCATTTTCGACTTCGTAAGTGAATTTGATGCTATCATGTTGGTTGTTTAAGACGTTGAGCAAAGTTGAGATGTAGTTTACTTTTGTGATACAAAAGACATCGTTTACGTATCGAATCCAAACTCTAGGTAATAATCCTTTATTTTTAAGAGATGATTCAAAACTAGTGAGGAAAGCTTCAGAAATCAGTGGTGACATTGGATTTCCCATGCTATCTCCAAATTCGCACTTGTACCATTCATCTCGGAATTGGAAACAATTATGTGACATGCAAATTTCAGCTACTTGAATGTATGTATCTATTTGTTGAGATGACACATTGCATTTGAAAAGATGATTTTTATTGCTTCAATAGCCGTTGGGATTGGGACGCTAGGAAACAAAGCCGTCACATCTAACGGTGCGAATATTTCTCCCTCTAATATTGTTAAATCTTGAATTTTTTCAACGAACTCGAAGGAATTTTGAACGCTAAGACCATCAAAACTTTCGAATTGCTTCATACTTTTTACAAACCAACGAGCGATTCTGACCAAAGGAGAATTGACAAATGACACAATTTTCCGCATCTTCTCTCCTGTGCCGAGATTCAGCTATTTCAGCGAGTGAGATGAGATGACTCGCCTTACTCGCCGACTCATCTCACTTCACTCGCAAAAGTGATTCAGCTATTTAAGTGAAATGAGTAAGTGCGAATTTAGTTTCGAACATGAGACAAAGAATAAATATAAAAGAGCTAAATTCTACCTCCTTGTCACACTCGTTACGCAAAACGAAATTAAACAACAAATACAACAATGTAAACATTGGAATCTTTAATAATGGAGTTTGGAGTATCTTTTGTTTCAATTTTTTTTGTCATAATTAAAGTTTAATGTGAGTTTTACTCTTGAGAAATAAAAAGTTTAAAAGTGTTGAAAGTGAATAGAATATAAATTTATTTAATATATATTTGTGCATATGATAATAAAATAAAATTAAAGAATCAATAAAAGGGTAGTTGTTTTAATCTACGTTGTTGTTTTTTATTTCGTTTCCTATCCATGAATAGGAATTCTTGAGAAAAGCACATATACCTATCCCAAACTAGAAATTTACCAACACATACATCAAGTCACTGCGGAAATATCTGGCGAGTAATCTGACATTTCATTTCACTCGCTCACTCACTCCCTTTTGCTAACTGAATCGATTTTCGACGAAAAGTGACTCATCTCACTCACTCCCTGCGGCTTCGAATTAGCTGAATCTCGGCACTGGTTTGTGAACTTTGCACAGTCCGTACAGTTTTGGAACGCCTGGATTCGAGGCATGAAGCTTATATTCCGGCACATCGAAAGTTTGTTGAATTTCTTTCATGAGCAATTTTGCATCGTTTATCATTTTTGTCAACGGACTTCTTTTAAGTTTTTTGAAGTTTTCTCCTTGTATAGATGTTAACATCCGTGAGTCGTAGTCGTCTTTGTTGATGATTACAATTTGATTTCCCTTATCAGCTTTCGTGTAATAAAAATTTTTCTCGCGCAGACTATTTAATATCTCATGTTGTTGATTGAAACCATTGATCGGTTTCTTGGCTGTTATTTTTCCTCACAATATAGGCAATTTCTCTGATAATTGTAGACTTATAAAAAATGTCACTGATGAGCGAAAACTTGATGCTTACGGAGCTTTGTACATATACAAAGGCAAAAATCTAATGAATATCGATGCAGGCAACATCATCTCTAATCTTTTCAAATTTGCCAAATAATTGTTATCTATTGCTCTCTTAAAAAATATTGTAATAACTTTCCATATTTGAACTATAATGACTCTGAAAATCAAACAAACGGACACAATAGCCGCGTTTTATTATCGCTCATAGCCCATATGGTTCACCTCGTGAAAATAAAACGACGTGGGTTAGTGCAAAAGCAGTGCTGTATATCAGTCTCTTTTTTTCTTATGTTTATTTGTTTTTCATGTAAGCACTTGTCTCTTTTCCTCTCTATTCCTAATACTGCTGACAAATCGCTGACATCCATTCACAATGGTAAATAGCCCTCTGCCGGTCAGAGTGAAAACCTCTATCTGGGTTATTGAAATTAACCTTGATAGAAACCTAGATCCCATGTTTGTAATAAGATGGAGAGAAAAGAAATAAGAAATAAGAAATAAGAAATAGAACTGTTTGTTAAGCGCAATGAACGTGGCATGCTTGCGTACGCTCGGCTAGAGCTCGCCGAAATTGGGTGGGAACTTTGTTCATGCTGCTCAAAATCTCACCTATCACGTATACATTGATCATGCCAAAATAAAACAAAAGAACGAATATGAATTTTTGTTTGAAGGAAAGCGGACGGACATTACCACCAGAGGGCGCTGCGATGTTATCAGCGTAGCCTTACCCACCCTGCCATGGAAGTTGGTGGCTTAAATTCAACTTCCCCTTAACATTGAACTCAACTTAATTCACCAGCTCAGTTCATATCCATCACCTCGTTCAATCGCCTTCAGCATCCCCTGAAAATTAACGCCTAGCAAACCATCCAGCTATACACTGAATGAAACACCAAATTTCAACCATATTGATGGCGCGATTTACAAATATCAAATTTATTAATTATGGGTTTCATAAAATTATGATCAATATAATTTCAATAATATAATAATTTAACTAAATCAAATTCAACAAAAAAAAGTTGGGTGGTAACCCTAGACAAAAAGGGAAATACTATCATGAAATTTTAATTAAACTATCACTGAGACATACAATTTATATTATCAAAAAAAATGAAAGGTAAGTATTTAGGAATTTTTTTAAATAATTTATAAACTTTATAATTTCGGCGGTATTTACCTGGCTTCCTCCTTTCGAGATACGAATTAAAACAAAAAATTTCCAAATGCAAGAAAAAACAAGGTAATTTACACTTATCCACACAATCAAACTCCCTACCTGAATCGAGCTCAATTGGGGGGTAGACTCTCTGATTGGATTCAATAACAAAAAATGATACGAAGACTTTTTCTTCCGACATTGACTATTATTAAGGGGAAACTAAATTATTTCTCAGCCTAAAATATATATATTATATATATTTAAATATATATACATATATAACCAAATTCCTATATATACTTTTACACGAGAGTAAGATATTATTTTAAACAAACTTAAAGGTATTAAGAAACCCAGAAACAATAGAAAAAATTAGTATCGCACCAACAAAAAAAAATCAGGAACAACAAAAAAATCTAAAGTAGAATAACAATAAAAAAAACATGTATCTATATGATATGTCTATATAATATATATACATATGTATTATACAGGTGTCGGGACTTGAAACAGCGTAGCAAATGTTCACACCTCCTCTAATTAATGGTAAGCTCGAATAAATCGGGTAATAAAAAGGGGTGGGCGATCACGACTCTTCAGTTTGATAGTCCGTGATCGCCAAACTGCACGAGATCCTAGCGGGAAATAATTCGTACTATCAATTATTTTCATATTCGATCATAAATCAATCACAAATTAAGTTTTATAATCAATAACACACAAACAAAAAATAAAATTTATTTCTGTAACAAAATACTTACCAATGACGTATTAATATCGAATCTTTACAACTCCACTATGCTTTATAGACGTACATAGGTATAGGTATGTATAGAGTGATATACTCCAACGTGGGTAGGTATACGGATTATATAAAGGGTGATTTTTTAGCTGGTTTGGTTTTGGCAACACTGGTTTTGACAGCTGACGTGTGTTTAGTACCTTGTGTCACTGTCAAACAGCTTCAGTTTGGTTTGCAATTTAACCATGGATCGTCTTACAAATGAACAACGCTTGCAAATTATTGAATTTTACTATCAAAATTCGTGCTCGGTTCGCGCGCTGCTTCCATTTTATGGTCGGCATTCTCGACCTTCTGAGCAGTCTATTCGGAAGATTGTGACCAAATTTCGCACCAAATTTACTTTGTTGGACATTAAACCACCAACACGTTTACGTACTGTGGGTAGTGAAGAAAATATTGCGGCCGTATCAGCTAGTGTGACAGAAGACCGCGAAATGTCGATTCGGCGCCGTTCCCAGCAGTTAGGCCTTTGTTACAGCACTACGTGGAAAATTTTGCGGAAAGATTTGGGCGTAAAGCCTTTTAAGATACAGCTGGTGCAAGAACTAAAGCCAGCCGACCTACCACAACGCCGAATTTTTGGTGAATGGGCTCTTGGAAAGCTGGCCGAGGATCCGCTTTTTTATCGAAAAATTGTGTTCAGCGATGAGGCTCATTTTTAGTTGAATGGGTACGTAAATAAGCATAATTGCCGCATTTGGAGTGAAGATCAGCCAGAAGCATTGCAACAGCTACCAATGCATCCCGAAAAAGCCACTGTTTGGTGCGGTTTATGGGCCGGCGGCATTATTGGGCCATATTTCTTCAAAGATGATGCGAATCGCAGCGTTACTGTCAATGGTGAACGCTACCGAGCGATGATAACAAACTTTTTTTTGCCCGAAATGGAAGTTCTTGACTTGCATGATATGTGGTTTCAACAAGACGGTGCCACATGCCACACAGCACGCGAAACAATGGCGCAATTGCGAGGCGAGTTTGGTGAACAGTTAATTTCACGTTTCGGGCCGGTCAATTGGCCGCCTAGATCGTGCGATTTGACACCATTAGATTATTTTTTGTGGGGGTATGTCAAGGCTAATGTCTATAGGGACAAGCCCGCTTCGATTGACGCACTGGAAGCCAACATCCATGCATTCATTCGTGAGATACCGGCCGATATGTGTGAAAGAGTATGCCAAAATTGGACTCAGCGGATGGGCTACCTGAGACGCAGCCGCGGTCAACATTTGCATGAAATTATCTTTAAACATTAAATTGCAAGGTTCAAACTATCGATTCAAATAAATATTTCATTCATTTTTTCGAATTTTTTGTGTTTTTTTTTTTTTAAAGTTCTAAACCTCTTAAAAAATCACCCGTTATTTATACTCGTATGTCACCTATAAAACATTTTTTTTTCACTATCATTTTAAATTTAAGACTTTAACTAATTCAAATTAACTTACGAATTTAATTTTTTATGTAATATTTAGGTATTATGTACTTCAGTTCTGGTTTATAATTAGTTTTTTTCGTTATTACTTAAACACAGATTTTCAAATTTTCTTAGTTTAGGCTTTTTATCACTATATGTTTTTGTCGTCTTGAGCGTACGACGGTTCCTATAACTATGCCTAGGGAAGGTAGCCATAATTTCAAATTCTACTCGTTCCAATAATCCGCTCAACGGCGTAATCATTTGATTTGGACCACCAATCAAATTTATCCACACAAATCATCATATTTGCAAACGGGGTACTTGATTAAAATCGATAACGTGTAAATCGAAATTGCGTATCTTCGATTTTCCAGCGGAAATAAATGTTTTGGTGGCGGCCATAATTCTTTTTACTAAAATGTTTGGTATCTTAACGTTGGTAGCATTGAACGCAAAACAAAACAAAAAAAAGAAAATGGCGAAAATGATGCCGACGGACAATGGTTTTCTACATTAGAAGTTCTTTTATCCATTTCAGCATCTATGAATTCAGCCTCAACCACCAACCAAAATAAGTGGATTTATGCTTAAATTCAGTGATGAACCCTTGAAAATGTTTTGTCCGGCATAATTCTATACAAAACATCACGTAGCAAAAAAAAAAACACGAGACGCCGGCCGTACGGTTGTCGAGCTTCCTCAAATTTCACTTTTATTTACATATTTAGTCGTTCTCACATTAGCCTATTTCGTAATTTAAAACAACATACGAAACTGGTGAATAAAATAGAAAAAGTTATCGTTTTCTTTTTTTTAATATCCCCAGGTGATCGAGTACAAGACGTTGGCTAAAAAAAAAAACAAAAACAATTTGCATTTGGTTATGTGGCCGTGTCGCAACTCGCGTCAAACGATTTGTTATTTCGAAGAGAAGTAAAGAAAGGAAAAGCCACAAAATATCTCACTTTGTTGGTGCTCGCCACAGTTGTTGCACTACAACAACCTTAAATTGTTTGTGACTAAGCCGGAGCTGCAACGACGACAGAAGCCACCACCACATCCATTTCCAGCGCAGTACCCATTCCTCTTTCTCGAGTTAGTGCCAGCAGTAGTAACAGAACAGTAACAGAACTTCACTATAGCTAGTTGATACAAAAAAAATATACCAGCATATCGATAACTACAAGAACGTCATCAACTACCCCTGACCCAAATTTGGCTTTTGCCACAAACGTCCGTAGTGTCCGTGTAGGATCTTTTGCCACAACAACTGCACCGGTAACAACAACACTAGGCGTTTTCCTTTGGAGGTGGCGAAGTACTTGCAAGTACTTTGCCAGCTTTTTTCAATGGAACACATCAAACTGCTTTCCCATGTAAAATGTATCTACTCGCGCATGAGAGCATGTGCAGTTGGTAGTACTAGATTAGGGTTTTCATCTACTCGTAAGTACTTCGCCACCTCCAAAGGAAAACGGCTACTGTTAGGTTGATACACGGATGGTATCAGAAACGGCCGCAAACAACCCGACCAATCGCTTCCAATGCTTGCCATCTTTGGGCATGCGAAAAGATCTTCAAATGACACTCAGCGATATTCGTATAAAGAGCAACAACCTCCATGCGACTGATGAGCTCTGTTTCATATCTGTTGAGCTCAAAAAGGGGGCATTTACAATCAGTTGCAGGTGCCTCAAAAAAAAAAACATAATAATACGGTAGACATACCCCAAACATGAGATACATAGATATTAAATCAAACTTCCTTTCATTTCAGGTAGTTGGTGTCCACAACAAAACACTGAACGAGAAGGAGTAACTTTCGACTTGGAGAGCAGTGAAGGACACCACTAAACGAAAATATCTGATCAGCTAGTCACATCATCCGACCTGAATATCAACTCTTGATTATGGCCTTAAGATATGTTTATCAAATTATTTCTTAATTTTTCTTTCTGGTGAGTTGTTATGATGAGCTATATACATATTATTCAATAAAATTATTCACCTTACCTGTCCTCCTGACTCTTCAATACCAAAGACAATTTAGAGCCGTCGAGGTAGATGCGACTTTAGATACATATCTGCTTGAGTGCATGTAGTTCATGACTATATATGGCGTTTTTCTTTTTTAACTCTGAGCAGATCACGGAACTGTCAAACAAAAATTCTATATTTCTTTTTTAGCTCAGACATATCAGAGCATAAAAAGCGTGTTTCTTTTTTCCATCAGAGCTAGCTCAGAGCTTGCTCAATTAGCTCAGGATTAAAAGACCAAAACCGAGCGAATCGAGCGAAACGCTGAGCGAAGCCAACTTCACTTATTTTTTTAGTGATACATAATTTAAAATGGATTACCTGGAAAGTCCTCGGACAGTCGCCCGTCAATTGTAAAAAAATTGCCAGAAATTTCACGAAATTTACCAAAAACACATGAAATGACAGTTCAGTGCTCAAGTGTGTTTCATAATTAAATCTGAGGAATCTGATCATAATCTGCTCGGAGCTCTGCTCTGATCGCTCAGAATCTGCTCAGAGCTTTCCTCAGAGCCAAAAAAGAAAAACGCCAAGTATGGGATATAGTATATTTATATTGTTTAGGTATGAGTGTTTGATGCCAAATGCGTTTTGCTCTGGATGAAGCTTGATTCACAATGCTTATTATAAGTGGTAATATATATGAAAGTGGGGTCAAATTATGATTGTATTATTACATAATTGTGCTTCCGACCTTGTGTCATAGAATCTTCAATTAGCGTTGTTCTATTTCTATTTTTACGCACTTGCTTAATAGTCCAGTAACCTTGTAGTTTCATAGTACTGAGACCTTGCGTCAGGTCCGGCAGTTCTGATTTTTTGCTGAGTTGTTTATGATGTTGGCCTAGTATTAAATCTGATTTTTCGACCTCGAGCACCGAACGCAACATTGGTAAAAATCCAAAAAACCGCGAATTTTTCGCGGTTTTTTCCCTTACTGGCTATTTTAACCATTACGCCTTAACTTCCGAATAAAACATTGCTCTACGATTTCAACCTTATTAAATTTGCTTCAATTTGAGTCCAAAGCCGGTTCTGTAGACATAACGGTTTCCAAGGGACGGCATTTCAAAATAAAGCAAAACAAAATTTAAAACAACAAGTAGTATATATAACAGTATAATAACAAAAACATGGTCTTTGACATATGCTGCATCAAAGCAATAGAGCGTGTAGATTGGGTCAAAAGAAGAAAACAATAGTACCAGATGGGGGGTATATATCCCCCCCTTAAGGCGGGAGGGGTAATTTTAAGAAAAGTTGACTTCAAATAGAAAAATAACCATAAAAATACAATGGTAATATCTGGACGAAAATCCATTCCTCATCTCAAAGCCAGAAATCCATTCTTTAATTTTTTTTTTAAATAAAGTGTTTTAAGCTGATAGTTTTTGAAAAATTTACTTTCAAACTCAAAATTTTGAGAAAAAGACGATTTTTTTTTGTTAATCTATTTTTTTTTTTTTATTTTATGGTATTAAGTACTATTTTTGATTTTGGTTTTCAATGCCCTTATTAATTCTTAGTTAAAAACTGAAAACTAAATGCTAAAATGACTTCTAGTTTTTGAGAAAACTGAAATTAACTTGATCAACTTCACTGTTTTCAGTCTAGTATCCTTTTTCTTCGGGGTGGGAGGACTCTGCCTCAGATGCGGTAGTTCTGATTTTTAGATGAGTTGTTTATGATGTTGGCCTTAGCCACAGTACACATATCTAGGTATTATCTTGCGCATGTGGTCCGAAATGAGAACTGTCAAAGAAATTCAAGATGGCAGCCTTACGTGACCTCTTCCACTGTATTACAACAACAACGAAGAAAACAAACACAAAAGGATAATTTAAATAACACTAAACAAATGTTAATAAACACTAAAAAGCTTGAAACAATTGTGTTTGTGAATAAATAAGTTACAAATGAACACATAACACACAACAAATTTTGATGTTTAACTAGTCGGGGTCACGTAGAGTCGCCATTTTTCACTGATTTTGATGGATGCGCAGAACTGAACAAAAATGAAAACGCTAATGATATTACCTTCAATATGTGTACTGTGGGCCTTAGCAATAATCCAAGTTTTCGACCTCGAGCGCCGAACGCAACTTTGTGAAATACGCATAAAACCGAGAAATTTTCGCGGTTTTTTCAGTTTTTGGCTATTTTAACCTTTAAGGCCTGGTTTTCGATTATAACTTTGTTCTACCATTTCAAAATAATTAAATGGGCTTCAATTCGAGCTAAAAATCAATTCAAATTGTGAATTTTTTCATCAACTTTTGAATTTAGAATGCTCTAAATCGAATTGAAGGGGGCTTATTCACCCCTTGTGTGAAATCGTTTGCCCCTTTTCAATGATTTTTGTATACTGTGTAGCGTGTCATGTTGGCTTTATTTTAAGACTTTAATCATGAACATCGGATGAGTAGAAACGGAGCTATGATTTTTTAAAGTCAACCATATAAAACTCGAACTAAAACATTCGCTTCAGATAACTCACAGGTGGGTACTGAACTGAGTTGAGTACTGTTCACTATGCACTGGAGCCACTGATCTCTATAATACACTGGATAGCGTATCCATACAAAAAAGTTGACTCCAATTGAAGAATTGTTATATTATGAAGTTGCCCTCGGTCTTGTATAACAGTATAACTGTATAACATCTAAAACATTTCGGAAGATGTCAAACATTCGTACCCTTCACCCTCCAAAACCCATTTGTTTATGTTGGATTTGAAATTTCATTTGGTATCCAGACCAGATATCAATATAATTAATCTCAGGTCCATACAACTACTGTCAATTGTCACAACAGAATAAAAAACATAAAGATTGTGTCAAATATTGCAAAAAGTAAATTTTTAGCAAAAAATAAGTAAATTTCACACATTTTACTGTTCCAAGACAATTATTTTCCGTTTAGAATATTATTTTCACATTTTACTTACTGGAAATTATCATACTCGTTCATATTTGTGTCGGCCAAGTTTCCAAATGTGAAGAACTATTTCGGCAAAATAATGAAATAATTTTTTCTAATTTTTTGTCAAAATCAAAATGTTTTCCAAGACCAGCGATGGATATATCGATTAATCATCAATTAATCGCGAGAATGAGCCAGTTGATTGGCAAGAAGAACCAAGATCTGTGTCTGGCTTGGAGCTCGTACGTCCACAGACAGCTGGCGAACTTGCAGCTGGCCATGGCGATATCAAGGTAACGTCGTAGTTATGATGCGAGTTTGCAATTGGCATTGAGTCAAATTACAAATCATTTTAAGTGAGATTGAAATGAAGCCAAACTTTTGTATTGTGTCTTATGAAATTTTATATTTGCAGAAACTACAGACCCCAAAGGGAGTGAACCCCAACATCAGAGCTATGTACTGGATTTGCTGGATGGACATATCATTGGGCGCAACAAGTATATCGATACAAAACTACTGCAAGAGCTGTTGGGTTGCTTTGATCACTGAGGATAACTCCAGAAAGATTTTCAAGTCAAGTGACATAGCTGGCCGCTTTAAAATTCGTTTGAAGAGAGTTGAATTTGCTACAAATTTGTACCAAAGTTTTTTTTCTAAGACTAATAAAATTTAAGCTGCCACGGAAAACTTTTTAGAACACGTTTTTCAATATGGTGGCCAAATGGTGGGGCTTTCAACACCTAAAATCGAGTTTTATACTTGCACTGAGCCCCCTTACATATCAAAAGAGAAAATCTTTGTCCAACCCAAATTGGGAGGTTATTTTTACATTTTAATAGACATTTTGCGAAAATGTTAAAAGCTGCTTTATTAGATGATTGACAAATTTTCTTGGTTATTTTGTTAATACACAAGCATGTATTTTACCATTTTGGAAATTGCATTAAATAGACAACTTTTTTAAGTAATTGGCCATTCATGTTCTCATACAATTCTCGTTTATTAGAGGTGGTCAAACTTTTTTGAAAATAAATTTGTGTACTGAAAAAAATATTTTAAAAAATTGTAATAAAAAAATCCAATAACTACTATTAAATTTTACCATCTATCTATTACAACAGTCATTCTAGAATATTACAAAAATAAAAAAATAGCAAAAATTGTTCATCCATGGTCGTAGCGTTCACGTATTTGGGGAAAATAGTACTTGTTAACAACTTTTGGAAGAAACATTATAACAAAGTAACCACTCACCACTGGGAAAATATTTTTTTTATATTTTTTTCTGGAAAGGTCAATTTTTTTGTTGAAGGCAGACGTCAAATTATGAAGTTGCCCTCTACCTGTCATCTTCAATTGGAGTCAACAAAACTGTTCTACTTCGAAGGGAATACACTATCCAGTGTATTATTGGCGAATGGAGTCACGGCACCTAGCAGTCAGCACGTGAACCCTATGTGGGGGATACATTTTTTTTCATTTTGACATTCAATGTATTTCCCATAAGAGAAAACCAAAAAAAGGTCTGAAAAACATTACTTTTGCTAATTAATTTTCTATGAACACTTATTTATTTTATAGTTGCAATAGAAAAAGAATTTATGTGAGTTAGTTAATCAAGAAGAATATGTATCAAAACTTATGTATAACTTCCTATATTTTGCAGATGAAAAATGTAAACAAACCTGTATTGTTGTTGTTGCTTTCCAAAATGGATTCATTTCGTAAGCAAAATTGGTGTCACGTGCGTAGTCAGGGAAGGGGTTTGATAGACAAGAATCAATTATGAAGATTTTTATATTATATATTTTACTACTGTTTTCTAATAAGTAAAAGCTTACGTCGCCGAAACTTTGCAGTAATGTTTTTATGAAGATGTAGGTATAAAGTATTTCTATATATTTATGTATTGCGTTTGTGAATTTGTATTCTTGAGAAAAAAGGAGTACAAATATTTGTACACTGTTTGTGCAACAGGTCAATACAATATATTTGGTGTTTAGAAACTAGCGAAGCTCATGGGGTCAATAACACCCTTTATTGAATAAATAAAATTTTGCGTTTAATTTTTTACAATTCTTATTTTCAAAATATGTACCCTCCAAAAACATCAGGAAATAATAACACTTCAATCGTGCCTGCGTCTTTTGTTAATGCCGCATTTACACGATTGGAGAACTGGCAATATAATGACCAAAACAATAACAGAAGAATGGACAAATTTATTATTTTTGTCATTATACCGGCAGCTTTTCACCAGTCGTGTAAATTCGGTATAACGAAGAAGCATTTAAAATATTTACATGCTTCCAAACCAAAAAATTCTGTACGTAGGTAAAAATACTTAAACATTTTTTTTTTGTAATTAAATTGGTAAATATATATGCAAGAAATTTTCAATCCAAACAAAAACATGACATGTATTTGAAAATCTTCATTTTCAATACAAACATAATTAAAAAAAGAAAAAAAAACTGTTCATGTTTTAAATAATCTTGGCTACGTCTCTGCGCTGCTTTTTTCTCAAACGAGTATTGGTGTTGTTGTTTCTCGTTGTAGAGGTAGTTTGTTTACATTTTTCATCTTAAATTTAAAGCATTTGAGGCGTCAGTTTTGATTTATTTTTTGCTAGATTTGTAAACTAACATGTTTTGTTATTCTATTGCAATCATAGAAGTTGTATCCGTTTATATAAAAGTTATAAGAAAAAGTAACATGAATATGACTCTCTTTTACTTTTCTCTTATGGGAAATACATTGAACGTCAAATTGAAAAAAAATTTTATCCCCCAGATAGGGTTCATGTGCTGAAATGCAGGTGGTGTGGAAAGCAACTTACCAGGTGTCAATAGAGATCAGTGACTGGAGCTAGTTATAAGGAGTGGAGGCAGAAAAAGTAGTAGCTGAGGCTTGGCAAAACGTCAATGAGATGATGGAAAAATAATTTTTACCAATACATAAACAGTGCACAAAACTAATTGGAAAGAGATAGGAAATGTGTGAGAAAGTATTGTCGGTCGGATGTTACAAACAGTGTGGGAGGAGGAAGGTTATCAGAAAAAGAAAAGTGGCGTGTTCATCAAATATTTTTCTGAAAAAAAGAACGTCATCTTGGCACATGTTCGGGTGACATTTGGGAAAAGTGCGTTCGATATGCCACACGGAATCAACTAGTTGGCAATTTATTTAAACACGTTTTATAAATTAATTAAAATAATTATACTTTTATGCGATTGTGAGCCGCTTGGAAAAAATTTAGTTTCAACTTTTACCTACCGGGTGTGTTCCTAGCATTTATAATCTTTTTGTGCATTTTAGTAAAATGGTTTTCTTTCGTCATTTAAGCTTTTGCGTGGTGTTCATTTAAGTAATTTCGAGACGCAACTTGAAACCACTAAAGGTCAATTTTGGCACCCTTATATACCTAATATAAAATAAAACTATAAGGTGAGTTTGGAAATTAAGTTTTTATTAAAAGTGATCCTTAAAGTGACAAATTAAATGCAGGTTGCTACCTCCCCCCAGGTGGGAATATCTGGCGGACCCAGGTAGCCTGCGGAGCGCTGGGCCGCCACGACCTTTTTTTTGTGTTGTTGCTGTTTTTTTTCAAAGAACCTGGCGACGCCATTTTGTGAAGACTTTAATTTTTTTGTGGTTGCTGTTTTTTTTTGTGCTCAACCTACCACGAGGTTATCTACCTGTTTCAAAGAAACACTTCCGTTTGCTGAAGATCCATATATCCCTGAGTGGGACAGTTCTTTTGACAAGCAATTGATGAATACAACAGCTGAAGTTCAGGCCAATCCATCGTCATTATCAACGCCACTCAGAAATCTTCCCCAAACTTCCTGACGGTAGTATAGTGAGTCCTGAAAAAAAAAAACAAAACCAAAGGAGAATCCAGGTATTAGCCTTTATATTATAAAACGTCGAAACAAGGAAAACAAGCAGTAAACGAGAGAATTGAAGTTTTGAAAGAAACAAAGATTGTGTGTGATTGTCATTTGTTCTGTGTTAAGTGTTTTTTTTTGGCGTTGAAGTTAAATTACATTAAATTTTAACACATCATTTCCAATATAAATCTAAAATAGTACTTATATACACTATTTAGTAATTTACTTTTCTTTCTTATAAGACTTTAAACATAATATAAACTATTAATTTGTTCATATACTTTTATATTAATTATTATCATTGTAAGAAAAGGGGGTTTTGTTCCCAGGGCCTGTCATTTCGTGGGATTTTTGGTGCCTGTCAATTTTGTGTTTGTTTGTTGACTATCCACCTCCATTGAGCTCATTGAAGGTAGGGAATTGTCTTTAGGTCCTGAAGGCCGTCCAGTGGGAGTCCTGTGGGGAACAGAAACAAATTTACACTTTGTTTAATCTTTTCAGTTTCCTTGTTATTTGTTATTTTGTTAAGAAATTTCTATAAATTCTTTTTCGAAACTTTTAAGTTCCACTTTAACTTTTTAGTGTTGTTTGCGATTTTTTTTGATAACTTCAAAATTTCTTATTTATTAATTTATAATTTTGTTTCGTTTTGTAAATGGTAACTTTTTTCTTTTTGAATGATTGTTTCAATTAATAAAACTTCACGAAACGCCTTTTCATATGAAATTTGGAGTTTGATCTTTTTGGTTCCTTAAAAAGAAACCATGTCCTTTTGAAGACTTTTCAGGGGGTGCGGATAGTAGCTAGGTAGCTTTGGTGAAGATGGTGTGATCTGAACGCGATCATCCACCATCATTGGGGAAATCTAACAATGGCCGCAGATTTCTAGGTTGGGTGGGTTAAGGCCACGCTGCAACGTCACCAGCAGCGCCTTGGTGTGGTGATAGTCCGTCCGCTGCCATTTTTTGATATTTATCTGGCCTGATTTGTGTTTTTTTTTTGCAGGTGAGGTTAAGTTTCGGGGGCGTGATCCCCCCCATTCCGGCGAGCTAACTGCCGTGCATAGCAAGCAGACCGCGTCCCCCGGAGCTTGACATTCCTTTCCATTTTCCAACCTTTTCCTTTTTCATTTTCCTATCCTTTCCTTTTTCCTACCCTACCTCTTTACCGACACTCCTCACTTCCTCTTGCCTCGCAACAAAGCGTTCCAATCATTCAAATGAATTTATGTTTAATGTTAAGTTCCTTATTGATTACAAAAAGTTTTTTGTTTAAATA
This sequence comes from Dasysyrphus tricinctus, assembly GCA_963921185.1. Taxonomy (NCBI): domain Eukaryota; kingdom Metazoa; phylum Arthropoda; class Insecta; order Diptera; family Syrphidae; genus Dasysyrphus; species Dasysyrphus tricinctus. The sequence continues at coordinate 47,251,620 of OY992534.1, read as the reverse complement.
ACGAAAAATAAATAAAAAACACGAAATATATTTTCGACGAAACACTTGTCAGATATTTTTATTCATTTAAACGATAATAAACAAATTTACGAATGCATTTCGGCATGGTTTACATGCCATCATCCGCTTCACGCTTTAAAATAAAACCAAAGAAAGACAATCAAAAGAAGAGAAAGTAACATATTTTTTAAGAGAGCAATAGATAACAATTATTTGGCAAATTTGAAAAGATTAGAGATGATGTTGCCTGCATCGGTGTTCATTAGATTTTTGCCTTTGTATATGTACATAGCTTCGTAAGCATCAAGTTTTCGCTCATCAGTGACGTTTTTTATAAGTCTACAATTATCAGAGAAATTGCCTATATTGTGAGGAGGCTCTTCTGTGTTGCTGTAAGCATGTAAAGCAAACGATGACTTATGAACCGCTTTACATTTGATGTCATATTGATGCTCTTTAAATCTCTTTTCCACGTTGCGTCTCGTTTGGCCTATGTATTTTGCGTTGCAGTTGAAGCATTTTATTTCGTAAATGCCCGATTTGTTTTGTATTGGGGTTAGATCTTTGGTGCTCCCTAATACATTCTTTAGTTTGTTGTTGTTAGTATAAACTATTTTCATACCATGTTTCGAGAAAATGTTGACCAGATGGTTCGTGAAAGTAGGTATATACGAAAAGGTAACCCTTTGTTCGTTTTGTGATGCAGCTTCGATGTTCTGAGCGAATAAAGTTGAAAGATTTTGTTGTGGTATATTTTTTGAATGTTTTTGTACCAATTTTTGGATGATGTTGTCTTTGTAGCCGTTGATGTTCGCAATACGAAGAATGTTTTTATATTCTTTCATGTAATTAGCCGTTGACAGTGGCAATTTGCATAAGCGGTAGATCATAGAGTTAAATGCTGCTAGCTTATGTTGCTGTGAACAAAACGAAAAATTGGTTATGTATCGGTCGGAGGTCGATGGTTTTCGATAAACGGAGACATTGATTTTGTTTTCATTGTTTCGTGTTAAAGTCAAATCTAGAAAGTTGATTGAGCGTGTGGATTCATTTTCGACTTCGTAAGTGAATTTGATGCTATCATGTTGGTTGTTTAAGACGTTGAGCAAAGTTGAGATGTAGTTTACTTTTGTGATACAAAAGATATCGTTTACGTATCGAATCCAAACTCTAGGTAATAATCCTTTATTTTTAAGAGATGATTCAAAACTAGTGAGGAAAGCTTCAGAAATCAGTGTGTGACAAGTAGGTAGATACACCGTATCGAATAGGGAGTATAACAGTTGACAAACTATAGTTGAATTTAACGACATTAATGACATAAAGAGCGTAGTATGGTTTTAGGGTTGGTACATATCCGTTGACGAACCGATGAACCGGTTCGATTTTGAATTGGTTAGTTAGTTGATTTGTTTGCTATCTTTAACGATCAATTGTAAAAAGTTCTATGGATATATAGGATGATCCAAAATAATATATTATATAAAAAATAAAATAAAAAATGATGTTTAATATAATAATAAAAAAAAAGGAGTTAAAGTTATAAAGGAATAAAAAAAAAATTAAAGGTAATAAAAAGCATAATATAGAAAAAAAAAAAAATCTGTTGAAAGTGGGATTTGAACCTGGGAGTGTGACAAATGGTTGGACCGACTAGACCACTAGACCACGATGAGAGTTGGGAGATCGTAGTCAATATAAGCGCAATTGATAAACGAAGCATGGAAATTGTACATACGTTTAGTGAAAATGTTAAATGGAAAAAAAAGGGGAAATATAAAGTAAATAAAGATTCGTCAACTAACACCAAAAGACGAAGTTGTATGGGTGGAAAACGTGGTCGGAATTTTGGAAAATTCATGGATTTTGACCAGAAACGTAAAATTTTGACACATATATATGGCAAAAATTCAAAAAGGATTTTTGAAGACGCTTGTGGATTTTTGTGGTCAAAAATTCTCCATGAAATTTGGTAAAAACTGAGGCCGGATCCACTTCCATGTTGAAAATGTACACTTTCGTCAACCTTAGAAGAAGCTAGTAGGTATATGCCTAAGGAAAAAAGCGTCAGTTGGTTTTTGGTTTGGGAAGTGTCGTATTCGACCGGTGCGGTGTGCAAACAAAGATAAATTATAAAGAACAAAATCAAATCGTAAGAAACAAAGACAGAGAATAAAGAAAAAAAAAAAAACTTTTGTGGAATTATAAATCATAAAAAGGTAATAAAACAAAATTCAATATAGTAATAAGAAGAAAGAAACAAAAAAATAAATAATTATTAGGTAACACGAAGTGGATTTCGCTATAAGGAAAAGTGGTAGCGTGACGCCACGTTGCAAGTGCTTCTTATAAAGCCACCACCGCACCTTCATTCAACAACGGAGTTTCTGTGTGAAAATAGTTGAGGTAAACTATAATTAATGCGTGGAATTTATGTTAAAGTACTCATTTTTTATGTTATTAATAAATTTAAAGTGATACCACCCTGTGGCGTACACGCTACCGGAATCTTTCCACAAGATTTTCCGCCAACACAAAATTCCACCACCACAAGTCTCTGCACCACCACAAAACCACGCACCAGCACGAATTCCACACCATCACGCAACCCACCAAACCATATACCAACGCCCGATCAAGTCCACTTACGCCAATTATGCTACAAGTCAACAACAGCTTTATACAACACCTACAACCAGATAAGCCATAACATCAACTTTATGCGACACCAAGAACAGTCAACAACAACTGTATACGACACCAACATCACACTAACAGCACGAACATACGACCAAGATAACCGCATCATCAACATCAGAACAGCAAAAAGAATTACAAACAACATCAAATCGACATAGAACCAGAGCATGCGACCACTACGTCAATATACAACATTTAAAGACATCAAAGGAACAACAGCCAAATTACCAGTAACAACGTACAACATCCACGACAACTTCGTGACTTCAACGAGCAACAGCAACATGATCAACTTTAACTAACTACGAGCAACAACAACTACAACAAAATCAACTTTAACTACTTAACTACTACAACAACTACAAACCACCAAACTTTACATTTATGAAGCTAAGTACCCACTTTCAGTCAACATACTTTTTTAGTTTTTTTTTAATGTAAATAAATCAAAAAAAAAAAAGAACTAATTTGAAGAATTCAGTTACGAATATACTACTTAAATCTAAATTAACTTAACTCTAACAAAAAAAAAAAAGTAAAAACAGAGTTCAGATAGTAAATATTGTTTAATATTAAAGAAATAGGTACTGTAATTTTTTGGGACATCTATTTTATGTACAGCAACTTTCGATATTAAACTTCTTAAATCTTAAATCTAATTTTCTAGGCAAAGTAAACTTGCAATAAGCATACACACAAAAAAAAAGAGAGAGAGAAGCTTATCTCTTATCATCCCATCGAAGCGGTGCACCTCCTCGACGGCTGATCATCATTCGAACGTAAATAAATCATTCATCACAGAAAAAAAAAAAAAAAAAACATACATCCACACAAAAAAAAGGTTATTCGGTAAGTGCTTTTGATTTTGATTTGAATTTTTAATTGTTTTGATATCGATGTTGCTATAGAAGGCAAGTGCCAGAGAAATATTATTATTTTGTGATGACTAATAGGAGCTTTTTATGAAGTGAAACAAATTTTGAGCATACTTTTAGGAGGTACTAAAATTACAAATAACTGATAATTTAAAAGAATAAAATTTGAAATCATAAAAAGTATGCAATAAAAAAAAAAATCAAATAAATTTACGATATAACGAAACCCGATACGATACGATTACGATAAACAAACTAAAGCATACTATTAAGAGAATAATTCGGAGAAAATAAAATAAGTATAACGACAGTTTGATTCAAATATACTAAACATAAAAAGTAAGCATACGCCAGAGTGCAGTCAGAAAATAAATTGGTTTAAGATAACAGATTTGCTATGCTAAAATAGGAATAATATTATATAATTAATTACGAATACATACAAGACAAATTAGTCAACATTTAGATCGATTATTTATATATCGTACATACGGAATAAAAATATAAACAAATGAAAATAACGATATTCAAATTAGACGAAGACAAAAGTAAAGAGCTATGAATTTTGTTTTGCGTTTGAACAAAGGTACAATTTTTTTATTTAAGTTTTTTTTTCTAAAGAAAGTTTAAGAAATATATTTTTTTAATTAAGTCGCTATTCATATCTTCTTAAATATAATTTTATATTATTTTTACATTATTGAAATTTAATTTTTTTAATAAAATTTTTATAACGTGGTTGAAAAGAGAAATACAGGTTTTCTAATTTAGTGGCTATCATTAAAATGGGAAGTCGTTCGGTAAATATTTTTCTATTATGAGGAATTAAGGACATTTTAATGGCGTGTTAAGATACCTTTTAAAGGGTGAATATGGCTAGGTGATAAGAACCCTGATGACGCAGACATAAATAAAATGGTGAAGGGTGAAACTTAGTTTACCATACGTAGTTAGGGGGCTATCGCAAAGAAATTCATCGTGGATGCGATAGCCATGGATGGTTTGCGTTAGTGAATCATGGGAGGGATTTAGCCACTGTTGGACTAACAATACCTAGTCCATTGCTTTTTAGGGTTGCCAACTCTCGAGTTCTCTTCCTCAGCCTAGATTTTTCAGAGCTTAAACGGTTATTAATTTTTCTTTCAACTTGGATGAAATTTTCGGTCTCAAGAACTTAATTTTGAACCAAACCATAACATCATTTTTTTTTGTTTATCTATCTTCGGCATGATTAAACGTGACGAACGTGCATAATTGCTCGGCAAGAACCCCACCAATCCGAAGAGTAAAAGCCTTGGCCTTCAGCTAGCATGCCGAGCCGATGCAATTGTGGACACCCTTCACTTCAGCTGCCTGAATCTGCCTTTAGTTCCCTGTAGGCTAAAGGTCGTGACGGTGGCATATGGAGTGAAGGTTAGCTAGAACTTTTTGAGTAAGAACACTCCCATGTGCGCTAAAAATAAATTCGGTGATTGTGGATTATGGCAACTCTTTTAAAGAATAAGAGTTGAATCTGCTCAAAAGTTTTTGCTCAACCGACCAGGTTCCGTTACAGGTGGCGCCCAACGTGGGGCCCGATTTCATCCTTTTTGGAAGGAAAAGGGATACACCAAAGGAAAAGAAAATCTGTTTTTGAGTTAACATTTTTTTTGTAAATTTAAATTTTTTTGTTGTAATAAGTTTTTTGTTTCGCGTAATTGAAACAGTAGTAGCAACAGTTGTCGTCCAGTGGATGGGTGATAGAGTCCCTGTCCAGGCTGTTGCGTGCAGCTTCAGCTACTACTGCCACTTCATTTTAACAAAGCCTATTTAATTCTCTGGTGAATCCAAATGTTGAAATGTATAAATTCGATGTTTGCCTTTGTTCAAGCACGAGTTTTGGATAGCTTCAAGAGGTATAGAAAAGCACTCGGCCCATTAACTAAGTCTTTGTTATTGGTTTATGGTTGCGAGAACAATCAAATTACCCTTAATAATTCGAAAACTTATAACACTTAAAACTTAACTTGTATTCATTTTCTTGTTCGGCGCTGAATTGTTTTTGCTTTGACATTTTTTTGAATGAGTGAGAGAAGGAGAGAGAAAGCATCCCGGAAGAGCGAAAAAAGTGAAAATTGTCTGCGTCATTTTTCTTACAGTAAGGGGTTTATAACTTGTCGTATTCACCCTTAAATTTTTATGACAGATACAACCTTAATTAACTTCGATTTTTTTATTGATTCATATTTTCATTCGGTTGAATTAGGACAGTTTGATGATTTAGTTTGGAGCATATAGATTTGGTTTTTCTTTTTAATGGATTATATTTACTTTTGTAGAAAGTTTTACGTCAACTCTTTCATATATTTTTGCTTGAACCATTAACTAAAGTTCAATAGCTTTTCGTTTCGCTTGGTTTTTTTTATTTTTTGGGTATTTTTTTTAAGGTTTTTCAATTAATATTTTTTTATCGTCATTTTGAGTTAGAAAGAAATTCTAGAAGTTCATACTTTACTGTTGGGTTTACTTAAAGTTGGTTATTTTTAGTTAGACAATATTTTTTTCTTTGGGAGAGCCATTCATTCGATCTGAGTTTGGACACCTTTTTAGTTCTTTTATTCAATAGTTATTTATATTTTTTTGTGATACAAGCGAATCGTAATTTTCAAGTTGAAAATGCCACCTAAGAAAAGGTTATCCATTGCGGAGTTTCGGAAGCGCCATAACTTGCGTAACGTTCAGGATGATCCTACTCCCATTGATGTTGAGAGCGATTCGTTAGAGAATACGAATCACAATGAGAATAACGATTACAATCAGTCCAGTCAGTCCAATCCATTTCTTGCTGATCTCGACGAGGCAGGAGCAGATTCCTTACAGGTACAAGAAGCTGCTAGACACAACCTGAACGTAAATCCGAAGGGAAAACATTCAAATGAGGCAAAGGGTAACAGTGAGTCAGAGCAGGTAGAAATGGATGAAGATGAATTCATGACGAGTTACATTGAGGAAGTAGTAACGGCAGCGATTGGGCTTAACCGTGCTAAGGATTTAGAGTTTTTGAGAATCGAAGCAGAAAAAAGTAGGTTGAGTTTGCATAATGAAGTTGCGAACATTGTTAGACAGACTCTTGCGGCTATAACGCCGTCAACTACGCCACAAAGGCAGACAGACAGAAGAACTGTGCCAGCCAATCAACTTCAGCCTAATGAGGCTATACGTTCACCTCCTCAAGCTCGCTCAACTACACATCCTACCAACATAAGTAATGCTGCAAATGCAGATGACCTTCTTAGGCAAATCAATAATTTAACTCTGAGTGATACGCTAGATAGTAACTATCGTACCTTTCCAGCAACTACAAATGCCACAAATACTAAATTTCACCATTTTCACAAATGGGGACTTAAGTTCGACAATAGTCAAATGACAGTTGACGACTTTCTGTTTAGACTGGAACGCCTGAAGATGAGTTACAAGACAACGTGGGATGAAATCCTACTCAATTTTCACCATTTCGTAACAGGTTCGGTAGAAAAGTGGTATTTGGGATATGTTCATGCACACCCAAATGTCAGTTGGTTGGCTCTTCGCTTGGCCTTAGTGGAGCAATATCGAAGTCTTGAGACCGATTCTGAGCTATTCAGAAAACTATTTGATAGACATCAAGGCTCGGCAGAGTCCTTCGATGACTTCTATGCCGCCATCCAAGAACTCAATAATCGGTTAAGAACCCCCAAACAACCACATGAAATAATCGAGTTGCTCAAACTCAACGTTAAGAAAAGAATGGGTGAACTCTTGATAGCGTATCAAACCAACAGTCTACCAGAAATGGTATACGTGTGTCGTAACATAGAAAAATATCTGAACGAACACGACAACTCGCAAAAAAATGTCCTCGAAAAAAGTACTAGGTTCGGAACATCTACTCGTAAAAATATTTCAGAGATAGCAGTTGAAAATAATACAGAGTCAAATATTGATAATCAGGACCATTACCTTGAAGCATTCCAGCCCAAGAGAGACAATCGCAGTCTTACTTGCTGGAATTGCAAAGAAAAAGGTCACTCCTTCTTTGAATGCCCAGATCCGCAGCGAAAGCTGTTCTGTTTCAAATGTGGCCTGGATAATGTCACCTCTCCACAGTGCCCCAAATGCTCGGGAAACGACTCGAGGAACAGTTCACTGAACCGGGGGAACTGTTCACAGCGGCAAAATCCGGATGCATAAATACAGAACTATCTAACCACAGCAATTTTTTAACACCTGACAGCAAAAATCCTGCACCAGTAAAAATACTCCCACGCATAAGAAAACCTAGTTTAGAAAACTCAACGCCTTTAGTTAGCATAGACACTCCACTCAAATGTCCACCTAAAACCTTACATGAACGTGTACAAAATTATTACAAAGTAAGACAAAGAATTTTTGGGACAGATAGTCAAAATAGCAAGGTTTCAGGTAAAGTTTTAAAGTTGAGGAAGAAATTTAATGAGAAAAAGGAACTTTATGAATCTATAGAATCAACTACCTTGTGTAGTTCAGATGATCCTCGTCCGTACGTCACAGTGAAAGTCGTAGGTAAACAAATGCAGGGGTTGCTCGATAGTGGGGCAAGCATTAGTTGCTTGGGCGTGGGTGGGCTAGATTTCATAAAGGAAAACAATATCGAACTCATTAAATTCACATCGGGTATAAGAACTGCGGATGGCATGAAACAGGCCATAATCGGGAAAATTTTGGCGAAAATCACCTACAAGGGAGAAACTAAAGATCTTTTCTTGTTCATCGTGCCATCTCTGCAGCAGCCCTTATACCTTTGCGTTGATTTTTGGAGGGAATTCGGAATTGCACCACATATTATCTCCGAACTGACTCTCGATGTGGACCAACAAGTGAAAGATGCAAATGCTCATGAATTAACAGACGTACAATCACAGAAATTACGGAAAGCCATAAGAAAGTTTCCTTCCTTTGCTGTACTTGGCTTAGGAAAGACTGCGTTAGTGGAACATAAAATTGATACGGGAGACGCGGAACCGATAAAACAGCGTCATTATCCTGTTTCTCCAGCGGTTCAAAAACTACTATATGAGGAATTGGATCGCATGCTCGATCTTGGTGTTATAGAGGAAAGCTCTAGCGCCTGGAGCTCACCGGTAGTTTTGGTGAGAAAACCAGGAAAAAACCGGCTTTGTCTAGATTACCGAAAAGTCAACACCAAGACAAAGGGGTATGCGTATCCAATGGCTCATATAGAGGGTTTGCTAGCGCGTCTTCAAGAAACTTGTTATATCTCTAGCGTGGATCTGAAGGACGCGTTTTGGCAGATACCGTTGGAGAAATCTTCAAGGGAGAAGACAGCGTTTTCAGTTCCGGGTCGACCTCTAATGCAGTTCACTGTTATGCCATTTGGTCTCAAAAATGCAGCACAAACAATGTGCCAAGTGATAGACAAGGTGGTGCCAGTGGCTCTGCGAGAAAAAATATTTCCATGTGTCGATGATTTGTTAGTGGCATCAAGTACCTTCGAAGAACACATCGAGCTGTTAGAGATTCTAGCGAAAAAACTTAGGGAAGCGGGTCTGACAATTAATGTGCAAAAATCCAAGTTCTGCTTTAAAGAACTTAAATTTCTAGGTTATGTTGTAGGAGAAGGTGGGCTGAAGACTGATCAGGATAAGGTGTCGGGAATTATGGACTTTCCAATCCCAAAAACGGTGAGGCAGGTAAGGAGTTTCTTAGGGTTGGCTGGGTGGTACCGTCGCTTTGTAAAAGATTTTTCAACTCTTGCTAGTCCCATAACCGAAACTTTGAAAAAAGGGAAAAGGTTTGAATTTGGAGAAGAGGCGGTAGCAGCTTTCCTTAAGCTAAAAGAAATGCTGACAACAGCTCCTATACTGGTACATCCAAATTTTGATAAAGAGTTTATAATTCTGTGTGACGCTTCAAACTCTGGGATTGGGTGTGTTTTGTGCCAACTTGACGAAGAAGGTATTGAAAGACCAATTTACTACCATTCCCAAAAACTAAATAAAGCGCAACGCAATTATAGCGTAACAGAAAGAGAATGTCTGGCAGCTGTAGTTGGTGTAAAAAAGTTTCGACCATACGTTGAAGGACAACCCTTCAGGATCATTACCGACCATGCGAGTTTAAAGTGGCTGATGAGCCAGAAGGACTTGAGTGGACGGTTGGCTAGATGGAGCCTTAAGCTTCAGGGTTTCGAATTCACCATCGAACATCGAAAAGGTTCACAGAATGTGGTCCCCGATGCTTTGTCCAGGATATACGAGGTAGATTCTCTGGACCTTGATGAATCGATGGTGATAGAACCCTCCGACGTGTTGCATATCGATCTTGCAGACCCCAGCTTTCAATCCGAGGAATACTGTAAGATTATTGCATCCGTCGAAAATCAAAAAGATCAGCTACCTGACCTTCAAGTCTCGAACAATTTCGTGTACAAGAAGGTCAATCATTGCACAGGGAATCCTTTACAGGACGACCTCATCTGGAAGCTTTGGGTTCCTGAAAGCCTTACAGAACGCCTGATAGCTCTTGCTCACCAGCCACCTCGAGCTTCGCATGGCGGTATTTCAAAAACTTTACATCGATTACGAAACCAGTTCTATTGGCCCGGAATGGCAGTACAGGTCAAAAACTTTATTGGCAAATGCGATACTTGTAAGAGCACAAAAGCATCAAATAGTACCATGAGACCACCTATGGGAAAAGCGTTTGAAGTCGAAAGACCATTTCAGTTTCTTTTCATAGATTTTTTGGGACCATACCCTCGGTCGAAATTGGGTAATACTCATATTTTTATTGCACTGGATCAATTCACCAAGTTTGTCATGATAAAAGCTATTCGCAGAGCAACTAGTGATGTTGTAATAAAATTTCTGCAGGAGGAGATTTTCTGCGTGATGGGGGTGCCGGAGACAATCCTATCGGACAATGGCAGGCAGTTTGTTAGCAAGGAGTTCACAAAGTTAATGTCCTCGTACGGTGTCAACCACGTCAGGACGGCAGCGTACTCACCTCAAGCAAATGCGAGCGAGAGGGTTAATCGCTCAATATTGGCAGCAGTTCGGGCGTATATTGACCAAGACCAGCGGAATTGGGACGCCAATATCCCCTTCATAGCTTGCGCACTCCGCACCGCTTTGCATTCGGCGATAGGTATGTCACCGTACGAGGGACTGTTGGGTCAACCTATGGTAGAACATGGGTCAGAGTATAAACTGCTACGTAAATTGGGTTGCTTAAACAATGCTGAGATTAACGTACTACCTAAGGCAGCCAAAATGAACATCCTGCACTCCCACATAAAGGAATCTCTAGCTAATGCTCACTCAAAATATGAAAGCTCATATAACACTCGGAGCAAAAACGTTAAATTTACGGTTGGTGACATAGTCTACCGAAGAAATTTTATCCTGAGTGATGCTTCGAAAAAACTGAATGCGAAACTTTGTCCGAAATTTTTGAAGATGCGGATTAGAAAAGCAATAGGCAACAATTTATACGAGCTTGAAGATCTCAAGGGAAATCGAGTAGGTGTCTATCACTGTAAAGATATAAAAAAATAAGGCAAAACGTATTGATTTACCCGGCTATCAGTCCGTGCATGAGACTCTTTATTGTTCATGGTATATCCTGTTCCTTTAGCCTCAGTTGAATTCGGTAAAGAAAGCAGGTTTGTGACAAGTAGGTAGATACACCGTATCGAATAGGGAGTATAACAGTTGACAAACTATAGTTGAATTTAACGACATTAATGACATAAAGAGCGTAGTATGGTTTTAGGGTTGGTACATATCCGTTGACGAACCGATGAACCGGTTCGATTTTGAATTGGTTAGTTAGTTGATTTGTTTGCTATCTTTAACGATCAATTGTAAAAAGTTCTATGGATATATAGGATGATCCAAAATAATATATTATATAAAAAATAAAATAAAAAATGATGTTTAATATAATAATAAAAAAAAAAGGAGTTAAAGTTATAAAGGAATAAAAAAAAAATTAAAGGTAATAAAAAGCATAATTCAGAAAAAAAAAAAAATCTGTTGAAAGTGGGATTTGAACCTGGGAGTGTGACAAATGGTTGGACCGACTAGACCACTAGACCACGATGAGAGTTGGGAGATCGTAGTCAATATAAGCGCAATTGATAAACGAAGCATGGAAATTGTACATACGTTTAGTGAAAATGTTTAATGGAAAAAAAAGGGGAAATATAAAGTAAATAAAGATTCGTCAACTAACACCAAAAGACGAAGTTGTATGGGTGGAAAACGTGGTCGGAATTTTGGAAAATTCATGGATTTTGACCAGAAACGTAAAATTTTGACACATATATATGGCAAAAATTCAAAAAGGATTTTTGAAGACGCTTGTGGATTTTTGTGGTCAAAAATTCTCCATGAAATTTGGTAAAAACTGAGGCCGGATCCACTTTATTTATTTATTGTATTGTATTTATTAATTCATTTTGATAGGTACAATAATTCAGTTTATAAATAAAGTTTAGAAGACCAAAAAGAATTTAACATAATGGAAATATTACAAATGGTACTAAGGTAAAATAAAAAAAACCAGAGAGTTATCAAAAGAAAAATAAATTTTTTAAAAAGAAGGCAAGAAAATAATTGAAATTTAAGTGATTTTAGTACTTACTCACTTCTACCTGAGCGTCGAACTTGTCGAGTTGTAGAAGCTGAGTAAGGGCAAAGATTCTCGAGTCAAACTCCAGATGAGTCCTGAAACCAAAGGGCGCTTACTTGTCCCTAAACCTCCCCCATCCACACCCATCCCATCTCGGTGGTACGGCGAATAGCTGTCCAACAATTATCCCCCTCGGTGGTACGGCGAAAAAGCTGTTCAACGAGGTCTCCCCCATGTCGGTATGGCGTATCGCTGTTCGACGTGTTTTCCCTTACATATTTTTCCTTTCCTTGGCAGTACGGCGTATAGCTGTTTGCCACTCTTATCTTATCATATCCCCTTCCTCACCCACTCCAACTTTCATTTTGGGTTGGATCTAAGGTGTTACACGACCCGTGCCGATGATCAGCCTGGCTGGGGGCCCAATTAAAAATACTAGCTCAGTCGTTAACGGAGTATCCGACTTTTGGCACTTTTCGGATTAACTAGCCTTCTCCACATATCGAATCCCTGTGTGGAGTGACAACCCTTTATTCGTTACTCGTGGGTCCAAATTTATGTCAAAAAATATTAACAAAAAAAACAAAAACAGAAGAAGTAGATGAGACCGGTTCTCCTTCGAAACCGGGCGGCAGCACGGCGCCAAAGCTGTTTGCCGTTACTCCTGGGGTTGGTGTTGGTGGGGAGGTTGTGGCAAGTCATGGCCCTCCATCTGATACTGATCTCGGCGAGAGAAGTAAGGCGGTAGAAATACCTAGTTTCGGTAGTGGGAGGGTTGTGAATAACGATCCTACCACTACTAGAGAGAGGGGAGCTCTCCCGAGTACGTCTCGTGGGAGAGCCCAGCTTAGCGGTACCAGGGTTGTGAATAACGGTCCTCCTACCGCTGGGGTGGGTTCTCTCCCGAGGTCGTCGTGTGAGAGTAGAAGGAATAGGCCGTCTAAGGGCGGCTATAGGATCAGGCGGTCAGCTGCTAGGATCCTCAAGACCTTCGGTAATAAACCGCAGGTCGAAGGGAAGCCGGAGCAGGACGCCAAGATAAAATGGGCCCAGAGCATCTTAGCGAATGCGCAGACCAGCGACGACTCCACGTCGAAGCGAAATAGGTCTCTGGAGGAAACCATCCCGGTTCCCAAACGCCCCAAAGTGCATAACGCCAGCACTCTCCATTCCGGAGTATCGAGGTCCTATAGCGACGTTCTTAAAAACAAGATCGTGGTTGCGGTTATCGATAGGAGTAATATTGATGGCACGATTCTTCCAGATCAATGGCAGGTGGTAAGACTGAAGCTCTCGGCAGGCTTCTTGAGTTTAATGAAAGAAAATCCGGGACCACCTCCTCTCACAGGCGATGGCGGTTGGCATCAAGGGCATGTCAAACTCATCGTCTGTGAGGATCAGAGATCGTGCGATCTGTATAAGCTTGCTGTCAGCAGGTTAGGCGAGGTCTGGCCAGGTGCGAAGCTCGAAGTTGTTGCTAGGGAAGACATCCCGTGCAGACCTAGAGCCCGCATATGGATACCTGCCGAGCCATCTTGCATGGAGGAAATACTCCAGATAGTCAAACTAAGCAACCCCTCATTACCGACTCATGACTGGAAGGTCGCAAAGCTCGAGGAGGTAAGGGGTCTTTATAGAAGCGCGATTATCGTGATAAATAAGGATTCCCTTGCCCCCTTGGCGCAGACCAAAGGCATGATAAGGTATGGGTTTGATACGATCTCCTTGAAGGTTTATAAGAAAGACGAGGTTGACGCGGATCGCGTCCCTCCAGTAAACACCGAAGCTGTATCTGTGGGAGAGGACCCTGGTGCATCCATCACCTTTCCATCGATAGGTGATGAGGAATCCAGGTCATCCTCGATCACGGTTCAGTCTTCTACACTCGTCGACAGTCTGACCGATATGGAGACTGAAGACTTCCTCAACCTCGTTCCTCTGTGTGAGGATGACCTTTTGGGTTCATCTTCGGACATGGAGGAACTCAACGACACCGTGGTGGAGGCTGATCTGCCTGATTGTAGCCAAAATGCTGCAGTTAATCCAGATTAACCTCCAACACTCCATTAAGGCTTCGGCCTCCCTTCTTCTCCGTTTATCCAGGAATGGTGAAGATATTGTCCTGATCCAAGAACCGTGGATTGTTAAGTCCATAGTTAGGGGACTCAGGACTCCTGGATACTACGTACTGTATGCGTCTGATAAAGGTGACCCCAGATCTTGTATACTAGTAAAGCGTAGCACTAATGTATATTTACTCCCTGATTACAGCGATAGAGATATCACCGCCGCTAGGCTGGAAATGGCCAATGGAACGTACTGGCTAGTGTCGGCATATCTGGGCCATGACCACCTCGGCCCTCTCCCCGGTGAAACACTGAAGAGACTAATCGCGGATGCTGAACGGCAGAAGATATGCCTCATTATTGGGAGCGATGCGAACTCCCATCATACAGTATGGGGTAGTACTGATATCAATGACAGAGGTGAGTCTCTTTTTGATTTTATCTTAAGTACTAACCTTATAGTAAGTAATGTAGGCAATGAACCTACCTTCATCACTAAAAACCGACAAGAAGTATTAGATATTACTCTTGTCTCAGATACTATTCATCATAAGATCTTGAATTGGAAAGTGTCGGATGAACACTCGTTCTCTGATCACAGATACATTCAATTCAGTCTTACTGATGAACCCCCTTGCCGAGTAGTATTTCGAAACCCTCGAAAAACCGACTGGCTTAAATATAGGATTACACTTCAAGGGCTATTAAAACCCGATCTTTTAAATCCTCCTTCTAATACTAATGAGCTTGACTGCAAGGTCAATGATCTCACAGTAGCCCTTAACAAATCCATGGCTACTTCCTGTCCGCTTACTCAGGTAAGGGGAAAAAAGAAACCACATTGGTGGGATTCTGGGCTTGAACCGCTCAGGAAAGATTGTCGCAAGAGCTTCAATCGAGCTAAAAGCACTCGTGAAGTGTCAGATTGGGAATCCTATAAGGTAACCCTCAAATTATATAAAAAAGCGTTGAGAAAGTCAAAGAGATCCTCCTGGAGAATTTTCTGTGGAAAAATAGAGGAAACTTCGGAGGCATCTAGGTTAAGGAAAATTCTCTCTACTAATCCAGTAATGCCAAGCTGCTTAAAAAATGCTGATGGCTCATGGACAAATTCCTGCGAAGAATCGCTTAACTTGCTATTGGATACTCACTTCCCTGGTAGCTCCCAAAACATTAATAGCTGCGACCGTAATAGGTTTTATATGAATCCAAGCTATCCACAAGGTCTGATTACAAGGGAAAAACTGCAATGGGCGCTCAACAGCTTCCAGCCTTACAAGTCTGCGGGACCAGATGACATAATACCAGCCGAACTCCAGATGAATAAAGATTTAATTATGCCAATTCTGGAGTCTATCTTTACTGGCTGCTTAGCACTCATCTACATCCCCTTGTCTTGGAGAGAGGTTAAGGTTGTGTTTATACCCAAAGCTGGAAAGTGCTCCCAAGTAAACCCAAAGGATCTCAGACCTATTAGTCTATCATCATTCCTTCTAAAAACATTTGAACGATTGATTGATATCCACATACGATCAAGCATTGACATGCGACTTTTGTCTACGAGTCAACATGCTTACTGCAAAGGGAAATCTGTAGAAACGGCCTTACATAGTTTAGTAAGAACCATTGAATATTCCCTCCATCATAAAGAGTACACCATGGTTGCTTCCTTAGATATAGAAGGTGCTTTTAACAATGTCGACACATCTGCAATCGCATCTGCACTGACATCTCTGAAGGTAGATGGTTCGCTTGGTGAATTGATTAACCAAATGCTGACTAGCAGGGTCATCAACTCAAAACTAGGCGGCTTTTCTACTAGAAGGTCTGTCAGTAGAGGCACGCCACAAGGCGGGGTCCTATCTCCTCTTCTCTGGAACTTGGTGGTAAATGAGCTGCTAACATGCCTGGAAGCGGAGGGCTTTAGAGTGATTGCCTATGCGGACGATGTTGCAATTGCCGTATCAGGAAAGCATCCTAATACCTTAAAAGAACTCTTACAAAATGCTTTGAATAGGCTAACCAATTGGGCGGACCGGTGTGGTCTCGGTGTCAACCCTCATAAAACAGAACTTGTTCTATTCTCCAGGAAATATAAAATTCCTCATGTAGATCCTCCTTCTATAAAAGGTATTCCATTAACTTTTACTGATCAAGCGAAATATTTGGGTCTTATTTTAAATAAAAAATTAAGCTGGAAACCTAATATACAAGAAAGAGTTAAAAAGGCCACAGTGGCACTCTTCTCATGCAAAAAAGCCGTTGGGAATAAATGGGGCCTTCAACCTCGCATTACTCATTGGCTATATACTTCGGTGATTAGACCGATTCTCACTTATGGTGTTGCAGTATGGTGGACTGCTCTAGATAAAGCGGTAAACTGCGACAAACTTAGCAAAATACAACGCTCGGCTTGTTTATGTATAAGTGGTGCGCTTCGTACGACACCCTCTGCCGCTCTAGACGTTCTGCTATATCTGACGCCCCTCGATATTTTTAGCAAACAGGTGGCTGAAAATACGGCCATTCGCCTACAAGCTTCCTCACAATGGACCAACAATAGCATTGGCCATTCCACCATTCTGAATTCATTCAGATTACCTAGTCACATTGACTACACCATCCCAAAACCCCAATTCGGTTCAAACTTTCAAGTCACCATTCCTTCTAGAACCCTCTGGGAGGATATGGCGTTCTTGGATGATGAATCGGTCCATATCTACACAGACGGATCGAAAACTGATGAGGGGGTGGGTGGCGGTGTGTACTCAGAAAGACTAAAATTAAGTCTCTCATTCCGTCTTCCTAATCATTGTAGCGTGTTCCAGGCGGAACTTATGGCGATTAAAGAAGCCTTATCTTGGCTGAAAGAAAACGTGATATCAACTACAGATATCCGCATCTTCTCGGATAGTCAAGCTGCTATCAAATCCCTGGAATCAGTCTCGACTAACTCTATAACAGCCCTTGATTGCCGTTCATCTCTGCTGGAGATGGCGCAGCAGTTTAACATTCACCTATGTTGGGTGCCGGGGTATAGGGACATCCCAGGTAATTGTAAGGCCGATGAACTCGCTAAAAGTGGAACAACTCTACCTCTTCTACCTATCAAGGCAGATATAGGTATACCCATCGCTACTTGTAAACTTTTGCTGAGGCAAGATGCATTAGAGAGAACAAACCTTAGGTGGAACGATATCACCACTTGTTTGGCAACAAAACAAATCTGGCCAGTAATGGATTTAAAGCGATCTAAGTGTTTGATATCTCTAAGCAGATTGCACATCAGCTCCATGATTGGTGTTATAACCGGACACTGCCTCATAGGCAAGCACGCAACGCGTCTTGGCGTATTCGCTAACGATTTTTGCAGAAGCTGTATGGATGAGGAAGAGATAGAATCGATCCCTCACCTTCTATGCACGTGCCCTGCTCTATCTCATAGACGAAGACTTCACCTTGGTGAGTTCTACTTCAATGATCCTAGTGATCTGATAAACTTAGACATTGGCAGTCTATTACGCTTCATAAGAAGCTCCAAATGGTTCACCGAGTAAGGAAAAGGCTTTCCTAGATTCATGTGGTATCACAATGGACCAACTCATGGTCTAAGTGTGTCAGTCTCCACGACTGGCAGCCACTTCAACCTAACCTAACCTAGTACTTACTCAATAAAAAATATAAAATAGTATTACAATATAATAATATATTATACAAAAAATACAAAAAAACTTTAAAAATAGTGGTATTCATCTGAAAACAATTATGTATGTAACCGTAACCAAAACAAATTAAGAGACACTCTATAGCATAGCTGAAAGCTAAAGCTAGTGGCGAATGCTCATCAAAATAAAATAAATCAACATAGTTGTGTGCAAGGTGAGAAGAAAGAATGTAATTTTTTTTTTTTTTTTTTTTTTTTTTTTTTTTTTAAACATTTAAAGACAATAAGTTTTCAATTTGAATGTGGTCGTATTCAAAAAGCCATGATTTAACATATTGTAGGAAAGTGGACAGTAATCTTACACTTCTAATGGAGATAGGCAATTTATTAAAAACTGAGGGAGCAACTACAGTAAAGAATCTTCGGAAATGGATTTTATTATAAGAAGGGATGTTAACTAGATTCATGGTATTCACTCGTAAATTATGTCGAGGATTACTTCGCACTGAAAGATATCCACTTCTTATAAAAAATACCTTTAAAACTTTAAAGTAGTACAAATGTCTTAGAGGAAGAACTTTTAATTCCTGAAATAAAATGAAACTATTATGAAGACGATTTTTTTTGCAAATAATTCTTATAATATGTTTTTGGAGAATAAGAAGAGGATTAATCTTGTTTTGATAAGAACCCCCCCAACAAGATATTCCATACTGAATTTTAGAATGAACAATTCCATAGTAGATCATTACTAGTAATTTTTTTGAACAATATAAACCAAGAGAATAGAACTGTCTGGTACAACATAACAAATAATTTTTTAGTGAGTGAGTGTGATCAGACCAGTTCATTTTACAATCAAGTAGCACACCAAGGTATTTGAAGGTCTTGACAAAATTTACCTGAAAGCAATGAGGGGTACAGGACTCATTATTAACAAAACTATTAGAATCATTTGAACTGAATTTAAATTTTTTGCAATCTGAAGAATGATAAAAAATATCGCAACCAACTAAAATAGGAGACCCTGAAAGACTAAAATACATTAATTTAGTTTTATCGCTTAATACCATTTTATTAACTGCAAACCAGCGTCTTAAGATATCCAAGTCATAGTTGATGTCAGAAATTAAGTTAAGCAGAGATCTACAACCATATGCAAAAGCCTTATCATCAGCAAATGCTGTAATTTTTCCTTTGAAATTCTGATTGAAAATAGAATTAATGAAAATCAGAAAAAGCAGGGGACCCAAAACTGAGCCTTGGGGAACGCCAATACTAATATTGCATAAACTACTATAGATACCATTTATTTTAACTAATTGTTTTCTATTAGATAGATAAGAATCTAACCAATTATGGATAAATCCACGCATTCCTGCATTGTATAATTTTTTCAAAAGAATATTATGGTCAACTAAGTCAAAAGCCTTTGTTAAATCAATGAAGAGTCCAGCTGTGAATAAATTATTATTAATGTTTTCATAAATTTCACTACAAAATTTTAGTAGCGCATCTTCAGTTGATCTGAGAGCTCGAAATCCGAATTGGGCTTCACTAAAGAAATTATTTTTATTCAGAAACTTCAAAATTCTTTTTTTCATCGCCTTTTCAAAAATTTTTGAACAAACAGGTAACAGGGAAATAGGCCTGTAATTATTCATAATGCAAGGGTTAGACTTTTTGTAAAGAGGAATGACCTCAGCAATTTTAAGCGAACTTGGAAACACACCACTGTACACACTTTTATTAAATATATGTGCAAGAACATCCACAATATTATATGCAATTTTTTTAAAGATTAAATTTGAAAAATTATCACTTGTAACAGAACTAGATTTTTTTAAGTTTTTGATGATGAAAAGCAGTTCACAAGGCCGTATAGGAGCGTAAAAAAGACTTTCAGTGAAAACATTGTCATTAACTATACCTTCAGCAAAACAGTCATTCCTATTTCTAAACACCTCAGTCGAGACGTTTTCAGCTATAGAAACAAAAAAATTATTAAAACGATTAGCTATTTCAGTAGTATCACTAATTCTAATATTGTCATCTTCTATAACTATAGGTTTTTCAGATTGGGAACCACGATTTAAAATTTTATTTACTACATTCCATTCACCTTTAATATTACCTTTATTCTTTTCGAGTTCAGCTAAATAATAGTTTTCTTTACAAGTTTGAATTTCTTTTAATAATTTTTTGCATACTTTTTTGTATTCTGTTTTTAGATGAGTACTATTTGGATTTTTTTTACAATTCTTGCGAAGCTTATTTTTTTTGTTTACTTTGTCTAAAATATACCCTGTCATCCATTCCTTCAGATGTTTAGACTTGTTCTTTTTGACCGTTCTTTTTGTACAATTATCAAGATAGTAACCTAATTTTTCAATAAATTTATCATAGGCAAGTGAAGGATCACTCTCATTATAGACACCGTCCCAGAATTCAAAACGTAAAAGCAAATTTAGCCTGTCAAAATCAATTTTCTTAACTTCAACATCAGCTTCTGCTGTTTCTTTGTCAACCACAAAATTTACGTAATGTAAGCTAGTCATGCAGTGATCAGTGATACCCAAATCGGCTAAAGAGCTAATTAGTTTAACATTACGAGATAAACTATTCCTACAGAAAATATGATCAATGCATGTCTTAGAGTTTTCATCGTTTCTAGTAGGAACATTTATATAAGAATCCAAACCATAAGAAGCTAATAGCATTAAATAATTATCTACGTATTGGGTTTTGGAGAGAAGATCAATATTTATGTCACCCAGAAAAATCAGATTTTTAGTTTTTTCATTCATTAACAGAATATTAAGTTCCTCAAGAAAGACATCTCTACCACCATCATGAAGCCTATAGACACACATAAAACAGAGTTTTTCATTATTCAAACTGAAGGTAACTTTAATAAAATCCGCGGAGACCAAATTAATGCTAACTACATCACAACTATTGTATATATTTTTTATAAAAACACCAACTCCACCAGCACAATAAGTATTGTTACAAGTGGCAAAAAAAGTATACCCTGGAATTATAAAATTGCCTTTCTCATCGTCAAAGATCCAAATTTCTGTAACAAAAATTAAATCAGGCTTATTAGACCACGATTCGATATGAAGTAATAACAAATCAAAATTTGCACGAAGACTACGGATATTTTGCTGTATAATATAAAAGCAATTAGGATAAATATTGTTATTCAGAAAAACACTTGACAACAAATCAGTTTCAAAATTATATGATAACACAACTTCATCTGGTTCAAAATTATGTAAATTAACAAAAGGCATTAAGTTAGAGATTATTCAAGTCTTCTAAACACTTGATTTTAATAACTTTTTCACCTTCTTGCTTTCTGATTAAGAGATTGGAATTCTGAAACCATAAAAATTTGTATCCTTTAGATTTTTTAACAACCTCGGCAGCTTTACGAAGTTCTCTATTTTGATATGACAAACTATTATTTATATAAATGGGGCTTCTATGGCTGAAATTATCTCCAAAAATGTTGGCTGTCAAATGTTTTTTGAACTCTACTGTTTTCCTCATAAGCCTTTGTTTGGTGATAAACGAGCAAAATTTTACACACAATACACTCGCAGGTTTAGTTGTTGGATTATTATCAGAAGAGACACTTGGATTACTCCTTACGATTTTTTTTATGTACAAGTTATCTATTTGTTCTTCTCTTATATCCTCATCCAGTCCAACAGAGAAAAGCTTAAGAGCTTTATCTAAGGCATTCGCTCCTGTCAAATCCGGAATTCCAACAATCTCTACAGTGTTCTCTAATTTTATTTGTTCAAGCGAATTTACTCTCGATTGCAGTGAGTCAATTCTCAATAGCATTTCCTTTTTCTCCTCCTTTAGCTCATGCAGAGAAGACAGACAATCCAGATTTACTTTTTTAAGCTCTAGTATTTCTTTATAAATGGCTTCCAAAGAAATAGATTTGATGGCATCGATTAGTAGCGGCTGATGCGCGAGATGTTGATGATGCGCAATCCCACCCAATTCAGCTTGTGGTGTGGAGTGAATGACAGAATTGGTGATAGGTGTCACTATGGAAGAGGGTATGGGGAAGCGAGCAACAGCTGGAATGGTGTTGGAGGGTCCAGTGATGACAGATGATGTATTCACAGCAGTGATTTTGGCGGCAATGGTGGAGGTGGTGGTGGTGGTGGTGGTGGTGGTAGCAGTGATGAAGGAAGCGGAGGTGGTGGATGGAGAAGCAACAGCAACAGCAACGGTCCCCTTGGAGGCGAGAGATGCACTTGTACTTGAAGGTGAATATGCAGGTCTTGAGGTAAAGAGAAGTGACTTTCGGCGAATTGATGTACAAGGAGAGCAACGAAATGGAAATTCTACGTCACTATCACTAATGTTCACACAACGAGCATGAAAGATTGCCGAACAATCACAACAAATCACCTTATATTGCTCTTCATTCACCGCAGTAGTGCAAATCTTACATATATAAGACATTTTAATTTGCAATCACTTAAATAAATTATTTGATATATAGTCAAGCAATTTAATACAATATGATATTTTTACTGTCTATGAATATTTTTATTTTGTATTTATTGTTTTTTTCTCTTATTTCACTTTAATAATAGAAATTATCACGCAAACAGAGAAAAAATAAAATTAAAATAGAGAGCACAGATAAGACGTGTTCACCTCGCACAACACAGCGATGTTTTTTTGAAAATGTACACTTTCGTCAACCTTAGAAGAAGCTAGTAGGTATATGCCTAAGGAAAAAAGCGTCAGTTGGTTTTTGGTTTGGGAAGTGTCGTATTCGACCGGTGCGGTGTGCAAACAAAGATAAATTATAAAGAACAAAATCAAATCGTAAGAAACAAAGACAGAGAATAAAGAAAAAAAAAAAAAACTTTTGTGGAATTATAAATCATAAAAAGGTAATAAAACAAAATTCAATATAGTAATAAGAAGAAAGAAACAAAAAATAAATAATTATTAGGTAACACGAAGTGGATTTCGCTATAAGGAAAAGTGGTAGCGTGACGCCACGTTGCAAGTGCTTCTTATAAAGCCACCACCGCACCTTCATTCAACAACGGAGTTTCTGTGTGAAAATAGTTGAGGTAAACTATAATTAATGCGTGGAATTTATGTTAAAGTACTCATTTTTTATGTTATTAATAAATTTAAAGTGATACCACCCTGTGGCGTACACGCTACCGGAATCTTTCCACAAGATTTTCCGCCAACACAAAATTCCACCACCACAAGTCTCTGCACCACCACAAAACCACGCACCAGCACGAATTCCACACCATCACGCAACCCACCAAACCATATACCAACGCCCGATCAAGTTCACTTACGCCAATTATGCTACAAGTCAACAACAGCTTTATACAACACCTACAACCAGATAAGCCATAACATCAACTTTATGCGACACCAAGAACAGTCAACAACAACTGTATACGACACCAACATCACACTAACAGCACGAACATACGACCAAGATAACCGCATCATCAACATCAGAACAGCAAAAAGAATTACAAACAACATCAAATCGACATAGAACCAGAGCATGCGACCACTACGTCAATATACAACATTTAAAGACATCAAAGGAACAACAGCCAAATTACCAGTAACAACGTACAACATCCACGACAACTTCGTGACTTCAACGAGCAACAGCAACATGATCAACTTTAACTAACTACGAGCAACAACAACTACAACAAAATCAACTTTAACTACTTAACTACTACAACAACTACAAACCACCAAACTCTACATTTATGAAGCTAAGTACCCACTTTCAGTCAACATACTTTTTTAGTTTTTTTTTAATGTAAATAAATCAAAAAAAAAAAAGAACTAATTTGAAGAATTCAGTTACGAATATACTACTTAAATCTAAATTAACTTAACTCTAACAAAAAAAAAAGTAAAAACAGAGTTCAGATAGTAAATATTGTTTAATATTAAAGAAATAGGTACTGTAATTTTTTGGGACATCTATTTTATGTACAGCAACTTTCGATATTAAACTTCTTAAATCTTAAATCTAATTTTCTAGGCAAAGTAAACTTGCAATAAGCATACACACAAAAAAAAAGAGAGAGAAAAGCTTATCTCTTATCATCCCATCGAAGCGGTGCACCTCCTCGACGGCTGATCATCATTCGAACGTAAATAAATCATTCATCACAGAAAAAAAAAAAAAAAAAACATACATCCACACAAAAAAAAGGTTATTCGGTAAGTGCTTTTGATTTTGATTTGAATTTTTAATTGTTTTGATATCGATGTTGCTATAGAAGGCAAGTGCCAGAGAAATATTATTATTTTGTGATGACTAATAGGAGCTTTTTATGAAGTGAAACAAATTTTGAGCATACTTTTAGGAGGTACTAAAATTACAAATAACTGATAATTTAAAAGAATAAAATTTGAAATCATAAAAAGTATGCAATAAAAAAAAAAATCAAATAAATTTACGATATAACGAAACCCGATACGATACGATTACGATAAACAAACTAAAGCATACTATTAAGAGAATAATTCGGAGAAAATAAAATAAGTATAACGACAGTTTGATTCAAATATACTAAACATAAAAAGTAAGCATACGCCAGAGTGCAGTCAGAAAATAAATTGGTTTAAGATAACAGATTTGCTATGCTAAAATAGGAATAATATTATATAATTAATTACGAATACATACAAGACAAATTAGTCAACATTTAGATCGATTATTTATATATCGTACATACGGAATAAAAATATAAACAAATGAAAATAACGATATTCAAATTAGACGAAGACAAAAGTAAAGAGCTATGAATTTTGTTTTGCGTTTGAACAAAGGTACAATTTTTTTATTTAAGTTTTTTTTTCTAAAGAAAGTTTAAGAAATATATTTTTTTAATTAAGTCGCTATTCATATCTTCTTAAATATAATTTTATATTATTTTTACATTATTGAAATTTAATTTTTTTAATAAAATTTTTATAACGTGGTTGAAAAGAGAAATACAGGTTTTCTAATTTAGTGGCTATCATTAAAATGGGAAGTCGTTCGGTAAATATTTTTCTATTATGAGGAATTAAGGACATTTTAATGGCGTGTTAAGATACCTTTTAAAGGGTGAATATGGCTAGGTGATAAGAACCCTGATGACGCAGACATAAATAAAATGGTGAAGGGTGAAACTTAGTTTACCATACGTAGTTAGGGGGCTATCGCAAAGAAATTCATCGTGGATGCGATAGCCATGGATGGTTTGCGTTAGTGAATCATGGGAGGGATTTAGCCACTGTTGGACTAACAATACCTAGTCCATTGCTTTTTAGGGTTGCCAACTCTCGAGTTCTCTTCCTCAGCCTAGATTTTTCAGAGCTTAAACGGTTATTAATTTTTCTTTCAACTTGGATGAAATTTTCGGTCTCAAGAACTTAATTTTGAACCAAACCATAACATCATTTTTTTTTGTTTATCTATCTTCGGCATGATTAAACGTGACGAACGTGCATAATTGCTCGGCAAGAACCCCACCAATCCGAAGAGTAAAAGCCTTGGCCTTCAGCTAGCATGCCGAGCCGATGCAATTGTGGACACCCTTCACTTCAGCTGCCTGAATCTGCCTTTAGTTCCCTGTAGGCTAAAGGTCGTGACGGTGGCATATGGAGTGAAGGTTAGCTAGAACTTTTTGAGTAAGAACACTCCCATGTGCGCTAAAAATAAATTCGGTGATTGTGGATTATGGCAACTCTTTTAAAGAATAAGAGTTGAATCTGCTCAAAAGTTTTTGCTCAACCGACCAGGTTCCGTTACAAGTGGTGACATTGGATTTCCCATGCTATCTCCAAATTCACACTTGTACCATTCATCTCGGAATTGGAAACAATTATGTGACATGCAAATTTCAGCTACTTGAATGTATGTATCTATTTGTTGAGATGACACATTGCATTTGAAAAGATGATTTTTTATTGCTTCAATAGCCGTTGGGATTAGGACGCTAGGAAACAAAGCCGTCACATCTAACGGTGCGAATATTTCTCCCTCTAATAGTGTTAGATCTTGAATTTTTTCAACGAACTCGAAGGAATTTTTAACGCTAAGACCATTAAAACTTTCGAATTGTTTCATACTTTTTACAAACCAACGAGCGATTCTGACCAAAGGAGAATTGACAAATGACACAATTTTCCGCATCTTCTCTCCTGGTTTGTGAACTTTGCACAGTCCGTACAATTTTGGAACGCCTGGATTCGAGGCATGAAGCTTATATTCCGGCACATCGAAAGTTTGTTGAATTTCTTTCATGAGCAATTTTGCATCGTTTATCATTTTTGTCAACGGACTTCTTTTAAGTTTTTTGAAGTTTTCTCCTTGTATAGATGTTAACATCCGTGAGTCGTAGTCGTCTTTGTTGATGATTACAATTTGATTTCCCTTATCAGCTTTCGTGTAATACAAATTTTTCTCGCGCAGACTATTTAATATCTCATGTTGTTGATTGAAACCATTGATCGGTTTCTTGGCTGTTATTTTTCCTCACAATATAGGCAATTTCTCTGATAATTGTAGACTTATAAAAAATGTCACTGATGAGCGAAAACTTGATGCTTACGAAGCTTTGTACATATACAAAGGCAAAAATCTAATGAATACCGATGCAGGCAACATCATCGCTAATCTTTTCAAATTTGCCAAATAATTGTTATCTATTGCTCTCTTAAAAAATATTGTAATAACTTTCCATATTTGAACTATAATGACTCTGAAAATCAAACAAACGGAAACAATAGCCGCGTTTTATTATCGCTCATAGCCCATATGGTTCACCTCGTGAAAATAAAACGACGTGGGTTAGTGCAAAAGCAGTGCTGTATATCAGTCTCTTTTTTTCTTATTGTGGTATAGTACCATCTTTATGTCATCTCTGTTTACTCCAATAGTATTAAGATTATACCAATGTCAAATAATGTATATTTAAAGAAAAGAAATAAATCAGTTCCTTTTATACCTTTGACTAAAGAACATCGCATTGGCGACGAGGATAGAAAATAAAAAGAAAGTAAAAAAAAAAAATTTTTTTTTGTAAATGTCGCTTGAAAAAAAGGAACCCAAAATGGCCCACAACGAAAGCTTGGTCACTACAACAATTTCCATGGCTTCTGGTGTACGAGAGTATAGGCCTGGTGTGGACAAGTGGCGTAATTGGCGAGAAGTTTTGGATTCACATTTTGTGGAATCATCATGTGACGAAGATCGCATTAAAACTTCAATTTTGCTGAAAACTGTGGGCTTGGAGGCATACGGTTTGTTGAGAGAACTGTGCGATCCTGCTTTGCCGGCGTCAAAGAAATACGATGAGTTGTGTCAGCTATTGGAACAACATTATTCTCCTCCAATTATTATTTTCCGAGAGCGAAGAAAATTTTTCGATGCCAGGAAGGTGGATGGTGAATCAGTTTCCAGTTGGTACGCCCGCTTAAAAAAGCTAGCTATGGATTGTAAGTTCGGAGCACAGTTAGACAATTTTGTCTTAAACAAGTTTATAACCGGCTTTGATGGAAAAATATTCGAACGTTTGTGTGAAGAAGATGAAGATATAACGCTGGTCAAGGCATTACAAAAAGCATTAACCATGGAAGCGAAAGTCTTGGCGCAGGGGAATTTGCCCCAAGAAAGTGAGGTTAACTATCTACATAGAAGACAACGGGGGATTAAGAACAGTAACGAATGGTCAACAACGGGAGCAGTAGGTAGCGGTAGTAGCAGTAAACTTTCAACAGAAGGCAGCAGCAACCAGAAAGCAAGAAAGAGATGCATACATTGTGGTTGGAAGAACCATATAAGCGAAAAATGCAAATATAAAAACAGCAAGTGTCATAAATGTAACCGCGTGGGACATTTGGCTAGTGTGTGCTCCAGTAAGCAGATAAATGCGGTTTCTAGGGACATATCTAGGCTAAATATTAATGAAAATAATTGTAACTCGGATTTAAATAATTGTAATTTTTCTATTTATAGTGTATCTGGCGGACAGGCGTCTGTTCACACTTCACATGCTCCATTTACCATGTCGGTGGAAGTCAATCGAGTCTTGCTCGATTTTGTATTGGACACGGGCGCCGCTGGTTCGCTGATCCCGAGGACGATGTTTGACAGGCATTTTAATCGCTCAATTTTAAAGCCATGTCTTGATATTTTCTGCTCTTACAATGGAGATTGCATTCAAGTAATTGGTGAGTTTGTAGCAACGATGAGATTCGGAAATAAATTTAAATTATTAAGATTAGTGGTTACAAATACTAGTGGTCCACCAATTTTGGGACGCGACTTTATGTCTTTATTCGGTATCGGTCTCTCTCAAGTAAATGCAGTAGAAAATATTGACCAATATGTTCTTGGCATTTTGAAACGTTATAGTGATGTGTTTAAAGATGATTTAGGTACTTACACCGGGAATACGGTAAAATTAGATTTAATTGAAAGCGTTAAGCCTATCTTTTGCAAGCCGAGGCCAACGCCGTTAGCATGGCGATCGAACATCGAAAAACAGTTGAGCGAATTAGTGAAAAAGGGTGTGTTGGTTCAAGTCGATAACTCCGATTGGGGAACACCTTTGGTGCCCATAATCAAGCCTAATGGCGAGCTGCGTATCTGCGGAGATTACAAATCTACTATCAATAAGTATTTAGCTGATATAAAGTATCCTTTACCTCGTATCGACGAGTTGTTTTCATCATTACAGGGAGAATTATTCTCAAAATTAGATCTGTCAAATGCATATAACCAGCTAGTTTTAGATGAATCTTCCCAGTTGTTATGTGCATGGAGTACTCATATGGGCATTTTCAAAATGACACGTTTGCCATTTGGTGTAAAGCCCGCGGCAGCTATATTTCAGAAGACCATAGAAAATATCTTACGTGGCATTCCTAATGTAGTAAATTATATAGATGATATAATTATAACAGGGAAAAATTTGCATGAGCATGCTAAAACTTTAGAATTAGTGTTGACAAAATTAAAATCTGTAGGTCTTCGTCTTAATGCATGCAAGTGTGTGTTCTTCCAAAAGGTGTTTCTTATTTGGGTTTTATTATTGACCGAAACGGGTTAAGAAAAAATAAAAACAAAATTTCAGCCATTTTAGAAGCTCCAATACCGGAAAATGTTTCTGAATTAAGAGCTTTTGTGGGAATGTTGAATTATTATTCCAAATTTATCGATAATTTTGCCCACAAAATGGCTCCGTTTTATGCATTGCTTCGTAAAGATGCAAAATTTAATTGGACAAAACTATGTCAAGACGCTTACAAAAATCTTAAGCAAGAAGTAATATCGGACAAAATTTTGGTTCACTTTGATGCTAAACAACAAATAGTTTTGTCAACAGACGCTTCGAATGTGGCAGTAGCCGGTATTTTATCGCATATTTATGACGATGGCTCTAAAAAGCCTATTGCTTTTGTTTCACGTGCTTTAAGTTCGGCTGAGAGAGGCTACAGCACCATTCATAAAGAAGCACTGGCGATCGTTTTTTGCGTGACAAAACTTCGTCAATATTTATTAGGTCATCATTTTATTTTGGAGTCGGATCACAAGCCACTTTTAGCAATTTTTGGTGAAAACAAAGGCTTGCCAGTTATGGCTGCGGCGCGAATGCAAAGATGGGCATTCATACTGTCCGGTTTTAACTATACTATGCGCCACATTAAAGGATCAACAAATCCCGCGGATCATCTGTCTAGATTACCACAACAAAAGTGGATTCCTAATAATGATAACGAGTTTAACTATGTTAATTTTATCGATGCGAATAATAATGAATTAAATTTAAATTTTAAAATAATTGCGAAGGAAACTAGGCGCGATCCTATTTTATCGAAATTATGTGAAGCAATTCAAAGAGGTTGTGTAGGCTCATTAGAGCATCAAGATTTTTTTCCGTTTCGAAATAGGAAAGATGAGCTTTCAGTTGAATACGGCTGTGTTTTGTGGGGTTACAGGGTAGTTATTCCTACGAAATTACGTGAAAAAGTTCTGTCAGAATTACATCGGTCTCATTTAGGCATCGTTAAAACTAAAGCGCTATCGCGCTCATACGTTTGGTGGCCTAAGTTAGATAAGTGTATTGAAACTTTGATATCTAATTGTGTACCATGTAAGACTACCCAGCCGAGTCCAGAAAAAGGATTTTTGTACCCGTTTGATCTTGATTGTCGTGGGGTGCGCACCAAAGCTTAACTTGTTCTTTAATATGAATTGTTCAGTTTGTTCTAGTAAAATTGATCGAAATTGCAGTACAAAAATAGACTGTAGTGATTGCAAACATTTTTTCCATTTGAATTGTGTTAACATCACCGAAGCTGATGCAAACTTTTTTAAAACCAGTGGTCAACCTTTTCGCTGTGATAAATGTGCAGTGTTAAGAAGACGCTCTCTTCATAATTTGGCGGTGTCACCGGTATTACCACCGAAACATAAAGACAATACAACAAACAATGAAAAAACCCCCGCAGCAGAGGTTGAGGCCACGGTGAACAAAACCAGCGAAAGTCAATGCACTCTTCAAATGGTATATGCAAAAATTTCGGCTTTGGAGGAAATAAATAAACAATTCATCCTACAATTGAATTTATTACTAAATGAAAACAAAGAATTGAAATCGAGAGTCAATGTGCTTGAAAGTAGACTGAATTGGCAACAGCAGCAGCTGCTCACAAATGATGTTGAGATTGCGGGAGTATCAAATGCAGATGAGTCAAATTGCACTGGAATTGCGCAGCAGGTTTTTTCCAAAGCACTTCTTGTTGATGTCCATGACAATGACATTGAGAAATGCTATGTAAAGAAAATTAAAACTAAATCTTCTTCTACTGAGAACAAATCAATCATCTGTGTGAGATTCTCCAGCCTAACAACGAAGCAGCGAATTATGAGCGCAAAGAGGAAACAACGAAATACCTTACATTCTCTCAGTATCGATGGTCATGTCAACAGCGAAGCTAGCGGCAGCAACGGCAACGGAATCAGCGGTAGCAGCAGTAAAAAGAGTAAAGGCAGTGGAATTTTTATCAACGATGCTCTCACTAAATTTACTCAAGCGCTTTTGATGAAGACTAAAGAGGCTATGATGAAAATAGGCGGCAAATATGTTTGGTATAGCAATAATCAAATTCTTATAAGAAAGGTTGAGAGGGGAAGGGTCATCTCTATTAAATCTTTTAATGATCTTGCACTTATTAGTGCTTAGTATATCTTGATTTTCATTTTTGTTTTAAAGCATGAATTTTGATATAGATTTAAGTGATGATCTTTCCCTCTCTTATGAAAGTACTTCCAATTGTGATAAAATGTTAACTGATAGTTCCTTTTGTAATGATAAATTTTTTATTGTTCACCAAAACATAAGAAGTTTGAGAGAAAATTTTGCATCTCTGGTTACACATATTGATTCGTTTGCTTGCGTTCCAGATATAGTTTTCTTTTCTGAAATTTGGATTTATGGTTTTGAGAAGAATGATTATGTTATTCCTGGGTTTAATTTTTATTCAAATACGAATGAAAATTATGCTGCAGGTGGAGTTGGTTTCTTTATTAAAGATAACCTTGTTGTCATTGATTTCGTGTGTGTTAATATACTTAGCGCTGATGTTCTAAAGGTTTCTGTGGAAATTGATCTTGTTACATATACATTTTTTTGTGTTTATAGACTGCATATGTTTAGTGTTGCTGATTTTATAACTGAATTCTCTAATCTAATAACTAATGAAAATCAAGAAACTTAATTATTGTAGGTGATTTTAACATTAATATTTTAAGTAGTAATGATTCTATCTCTGGTTACCTTACATTTCTTGCGTCTCAAGGGCTTACTTGCTTCATTAATGAACCAACTAGACCCATCTCTGGAAGTTGTTTGGATCATGTGTATGGTCGTTTTAGTAATGTTGACCTTATTGAATGTGAGAATTGTGTTTTTGATCTTAAAATCACTGATCATTGTATGACTGGGCTTGTGTTTGCCATCAAAAATAAAAGATGTTCCATATATCCTAATTCAAGTGTGAGAAAAATGAAAATTGATTTTGATAAACTCAAAAATAAATTATGTCACGAGTTTTGGGATGATGTTTTTGCTTCTAGTGTTTCATCGTCTTCATTCTCAATTTTCATTCACACTCTCAAGAAACATATAGAATCATCTTCCTATTTTACAACCCAAAAAACGATTGTTAAACACCTTAAGCCCTGGAAATTACTAGAAAGAATAAACTTAGATTAAAATGCAAAAAGTATCCTACTAACAGTCGTTTTAAAAAAGAATATACAAAATTGTGTGCAAAGTTGAAAAAGGAAATTCCTTTCTGCCGTGAAACTTTTTACCGTGATAAACTCAACTCTGCACAAGGTAATCTAAGAAATGAATGGCGTGTAGTAAATCATTTATTGAATAAATCTTCTGTTAACAAGAAACAAATTCGTTTGCATGTCAATAATTCCGTACTTTGCAATAAGCTTGATATTGCTAATGCCTTTAATTGCTTTTTCGCTAATGTTGGTTGTAATCTTCAACCCGTTAATTTAAATTATATATGTTGTAGTTGTTCTCCTATTTGTAGAAACTCTGAGGATAATCAAAGCAACAGTTTTCTTTTTCAGCCCATAACATCTTTTGAAATCTTGAAATGTATTAGGAATTTACGAAATTCGTCTTCGTGTGATGCGGATGGTATTTCTAGTGATGTCATCAAAAGAATTGCCTTTTACTTAGTTGATGTCTTAGCCTTTGTTTTTAATCGTTGCGTTTTTGATGGCATTTTTCCAGATGAGCTTAAGTGTGCAGACGTCATACCATTATTCAAAAAGCAATCTGCTGCTGAAATTAGTAATTATAGGCCTATTTCGCTTCTTTCTGTTTTCAGCAAGATTTTTGAAAAGCTTATGAAAGATAGGTTTATGTGCTTTTTTGATAAAATAAAATTTTTTAATCCAGCTCAATTTGGTTTTTTAAAAGGCAAATCGACAGAAGATGCACTTTTACAATTTTGTTCCCAAACAATGTCTCATCTTGATGAGAAAAAAAGTGTGGCTGGGCTTTTTGTTGACATCACCAAAGCCTTTGATACGGTCAACCACAAAATTTTGTTGAGTAAGTTGGAGAAAGCTGGTTTTAGAGGATTCATTCTTAACTGGTTTAAGTCTTACCTTGCTAATCGGTCACAGAGAGTAAAGATAGATGACATACGGAGTGACGTAAAGTTTCTCAATTTGGGTGTTCCACAAGGCTCTGTCTTGGGTCCACTGTTATTCTTAGTCTACATAAATTCGCTTTTTGCTTTGAATTTCTTGGGTCCACTGTTATTCTTAGTCTACATAAATTCGCTTTTTGCTTTGAATTTCAGAGGATCGCCAACAGCTTTTGCAGATGATATTGGGCTTTCTTACGGTGCAAATAGCCCTTTGGATTTGATTTCTGATATCAATTTTGATCTTGACCTATTGCGATTGTGGTTTTTTGAACACAATTTGGTAAAAAGCGCAAAAACTAAGATAATGTTTTACAGCTTATCTTCAGCTAAATTGTTGGATGCAAATGTCTGTTTTCACGCACCTGAGTGTCGTAGGTTTAAATTGTTAACTTGCCACTGCTCTGGCTCATCTTCACCTTTTTTTCTATGTGATTTGTCATGTAGTGAGAATTGTTTTGTGGTTGAGGAAGTCAATGAGTTTAAATATTTGGGACTGACCTTAGACTCTCGGATGTCTTTTGTAAATCACTCCGAATCTATGAAAAAGTATCTTCGCTGTACTCTGCGACATTTTTATTATTTAAGTAAAGTGTGTTCAACTAAGCTTCTAAAGAGAATCTACTACGGTATTTTTCACTCTAAGATACAATATGGAATTGCTTGCTGGGGTGGTGTTTATAAAAATAGAATACAACCAATTCTGACCTTGCAAAAGTATGTCGTTAGAAAAATTTGTCGTAAGTCAGGTAGACATTCTAGTTTTCCTCTGTTTTTTACTCACAAAATTCTCCCAGTTCGTCATTTATATTGTTTTAAGGTGTTAAAAATATTTTTTATGAAATCTGGTAACCTCAATTTTCGACTAATTTCAAGATACAGTCTCCGTGGAAACCTTTCGAAATTAGTAGATATACCTTTTTTTCGTACCACTGCTTATCGTAACTTTTTCTCTATTACGTCTTCTCGGCTATATAATATCCTTCCTCAATCAATAAGGTCAATTACTATACCTGGAACTTTTCTAAGAAATGTTAAAACTTGGTTTTTTTCATTAGACTATAATACTTTGGAATCTTACATTTCTAATGTTTTGGCTTAAATTTTCTTATCAAGTTAAATAATTTTTCAATTCTTTATTATAAATTTGTTTCTTTTTTTTTTTAATTTTTTGCTTGCTTTTATTCATTCAATTATAATTTTTATATTTATTGAATTCATTTATTAAAACTAGTTTGAATTTTTAAGGGCCACCCCACCCATATACTTTGTAAATTTTTTTATTAAATTTGAAGTGACATTCAACTCTATTTTCATATATTTTGTAAATAATGAATGTCACCAAACCTTTCTTATATTTTTCTTAAAATGTATAAAGCAATTTTCTTATGAAATATTGGATAAATGTAATGAAAGTATAAGAAAAATAAATAAATAATAAATAATAAATAATAAATAATACCCATGGGCCCCGGCCGAGTGTGCCTGGTCTCGAATCCATGTGGATTATGCCGGTCCCATTAACAATTATCAATTTTTAATAATTATTGATTCCTTTTCTAAATGGGTAGAAATTTTCAAAACAAAAGACGTAACCACACATTTCACTGTAAGTAAATTGAGGGAAACTTTTTGTAGGTTCGGCTTGATAGATACGTTGGTTAGCGACAACGGTCGTCAATTTACGTCGGAGGAGTTTCGTCAATTCTTATCACATAATAATATTAAACATATTTTGACAGCTCCTGGCCATCCCGCTAGCAATGGTCAGGCAGAAAATTTTGTAAAAACTTTTAAAAAGTCTGTTTTAGCAAATTTGGACGAATGTGCAGATAAAAACTTAGATCAGGTTATAAATAGATTTTTATTTGATTATAGATGCACTAAACATTGTGCTACAGGAGAAACTCCTGCAAAATTACATTTAGGTAGAGAGCTAAAAAATCGTTTCAGCTTGCTAAGACCACCGTTGGCAAAACAAAAGATTGCAGAGAGTCTCTTATCGAATACTAAAAATCATAAAGGTTCGAGAAATACTAATTTTGAAAACGGTGAACATGTTTTTGTTCGTGATTATTCGAATCCAAACAAAACAAAATGGCAAAAAGCTTCGGTTAAAGAACGTATTGGCCCGCAATCTTATCGTTGCATATTAACTCGAAACAATAAAACCATCAAACGCCATTTAAATCAAATAATCCACGGCACGCCCAATGATAACCAGAATAATGTCGGGACATCGTCGTTGATTATTGAGGATCAATGCCTTCCTAGTACATCCGGCACGGTCAGTGATCTCAGTGTAACCGGGGCGCCTGTGGCCAACATGGAGTCAATAACTACTACCTCAGAGAACATGGGAGGGAGTGAGCAGGCGCCGGCCCAAGATGTACCACCAACTAAGCTTTCAAGAAATTTAAGACAGTTAAAACGTATAAATTATAAAGAGTAACAATAACTATTATAGTTATACACGATATGTATAAAGAAAATTAAAATATCAAAGTATTGAAAATGAATTATGTAAATAGATATTAAGTTGGTTGTTTTATAGCATTATTATTTAATGAATAATTATAATTTAATGAATAACTATAATTTGAATTTAATGAATTAACCAAGCAATTGAATATTATACATGACTTCATTTTGAATTGTGTTTTACATCTTAGGATGGGAGTTGTGGTATAGTACCATCTTTATGTCATCTCTGTTTACTCCAATAGTATTAAGATTATACCAATGTCAAATAATGTATATTTAAAGAAAAGAAATAAATCAGTTCCTTTTATGCCTTTGACTAAAGAACATCACACTTATGTTTATTTGTTTTTCATGTAAGCACTTGTCTCTTTTCCTCTCTATTCCTAATACTGCTGACAAATCGCTGACATCCATTCACAATGGTAAATAGCCCTCTGCCGGTCAGAGTGAAAACCTCTATCTGGGTTATTGAAATTAACCTTGATAGAAACCTAGATCCCATGTTTGTAATAAGATGGAGAGAAAAGAAATAAGAAATAGAACTGTTTGTTAAGCGCAATGAACGTGGCATGCTTGCGTACGCTCGGCTAGAGCTCGCCGAAATTGGGTGGGAACTTTGTTCATGCTGCTCAAAATCTCACCTATCACGTATACATTGATCATGCCAAAATAAAACAAAAGAACGAATATGAATTTTTGTTTGAAGGAAAGCGGACGGACATTACCACCAGAGGGCGCTGCGATGTTATCAGCGTAGTATAATTTCAATAATATAATAATTTAACTAAATCAGATTCAACAAAAAAAAGTTGGGTGGTAACCCTAGACAAAAAGGGAAATACTATCATGAAATTTTAATTAAACTATCACTGAGCACTGATCTCTATAAAACACTGGATAGTGTATCGATACAAAAATATTGCTTCCATTTGAAGAATTGTTATATTATGAAGCTGACCACTTTTTTGTATACCAGTATAACTGTATAACATGAAATATAAAGATAATCCATTAAACAGACATCAATTCTCCGTTCGTTTAACCCCCGGGATCTGTTTGCTAACATTTGTTGTGTTCGTAATTAAAATTCATTCACTAATTAGTAAATGAAACGGAATAACAAACGTAAATAGTGTGACAAGGAGGTAAAATCATTTTAAAAAAACGCAGAATATGCAATCGCATCCTCCTCATCATAATTATTCATTAGCTGTTTTGCTCAACTTGTTCGCAAACTGCAATGATTTATCTCATTCCACTATGTAATTATACTAAAAAAAATATACCAAATGCACACAGTGAATAACTTAAAGATAATAAATAATAAAACAAACTTCCACAAAAGTTTATATTTTCATATCATGGTAGGGATGAGCGATTTTAATCGATATTTGCAAAATATCGATAATAAGGATTTCGATGTTTTGCAACATCAACTTAAGAAAAAATAGCCGGCACCAGAAATTTTGAAAGCTAAAATACATTTGAGCAAAGCATGACGCATTTTTTGCTTTGGTCAAACAAAAAACTTAAACAAAAACATCGATGCTAAGTAGCATCGATGTTTACGGTTCGATATTTATAAACATCGATGTTTGGTCTTCGATGTTGAAATCGATGTTGTTTCAATATCGCACATCCCTACCTGGAAAATACTTTTTTTTTGTGTAATTCAGACGTCAAATTATGAAGCCGACCACTTAATTGTCATCTTCAAATGGAAGCAAGGAAACTGTTATACATTATAAGGAATACACTATCCAGTGTATTATAGAGATCAGTGTCACTGAGACATACAATTTATATTATCAAAAAAAATGAAAGGTAAGTATTTAGGAATTTTTTTAAATAATTTATAAACTTTATAATTTCGGCGGTATTTACCTAGCTTCCTCCTTTCGAGATACGAATTAAAACAAAAAATTTCCAAATGCAAGAAAAAACAAGGTAATTTACACTTATCCACACAATCAAACTCCCTACCTGAATCGAGCTCAATTGGGGGGTAGAATCTCTGATTGGGTTCAATAACAAAAAATGATACGAAGACTTTTTCTTCCGACATTGACTATTATTAAGGGGAAACTAAATTATTTCTCAGCCTAAAATATATATATTATATATATTTAAATATATATACATATATAACCAAATTCCTATATATACTTTTACACGAGAGTAAGATATTATTTTAAACAAACTTAAAGGTATTAAGAAACCCAGAAACAATAGAAAAAATTAGTATCGCACCAACAAAAAAAAAAATCAGGAACAACAAAAAAATCTAAAGTAGAATAACAATAAAAAAAACATGTATCTATATGATATATCTATATAATATATATACATATGTATTATACAGGTGTCGGGACTTGAAACAGCGTAGCAAATGTTCACACCTCCTCTAATTAATGGTAAGCTCGAATAAATCGGGTAATAAAAAGGGGTGGGCGATCACGACTCTTCAGTATGATAGTCCGTGATCGCCAAACTGCACGAGATCCTAGCGGGAAATAATTCGTACTATCAATTATTTTAATATTCGATCATAAATCATTCACAAATTAAGTTTTATAATCAATAACACACAAACAAAAAATAAAATTTATTTCTGTAACAAAACACTTACCAATGACGTATTAATATCGAATCTTAACAACTCCACTATGCTTTATAGACGTACATAGGTATAGGTATGTATAGAGTGATATACTCCAACGTGGGTAGGTATACGGATTATATATTTATACTCGTATGTCACCTATAAAACATTTTTTTTTCACTATCATATTAAATTTAAGACTTTAACTCGTTCAAATTAACTTACGAATTTAATTTTTTATGTAATATTTAGGTATTATGTACTTCAGTTCTGGTTTATAATTAGTTTCTTTCGTTATTACTTAAACACAGATTTTCAAATTTTCTTAGTTTAGGCTTTTTATCACTATATGTTTTTGTCGTCTTGAGCGTACGACGGTTCCTATAACTATGCCTAGGGAAGGTAGCCAGAATTTCAAATTCTACTCGTTCCAATAATCCGCTCAACGGCGTAATCATTTGATTTGGACCACCAGTCAAATTTATCCACACAAATCATCATATTTGCAAACGGGGTACTTGATTAAAATCGATAACGTGTAAATCGAAATTGCGTATCTTCGATTTTCCAGCGGAAATAAATGTTTTGGTGGCGGCCATAATTCTTTTTACTAAAATGTTTGGTATCTTAACGTTGGTAGCATTGAACGCAAAACAAAACAAAAAAAAGAAAATGGCGAAAATGATGCCGACGGACAATGGTTTTCTACATTAGAAGTTCTTTTATCCATTTCAGCATCTATGAATTCATCCTCAACCACCAACCAAAATAAGTGGATTTATGCTTAAATTCAGTGATGAACCCTTGAAAATGTTTTGTCCGGCATAATTCTATACAAAACATCACGTAGCAAAAAAAAAAAAACGAGACGCCGCCGTACGGTTGTCGAGCTTCCTCAAATTTCACTTTTATTTACATGTTTAGTCGTTCTCACATTAGCCTATTTCGTAATTTAAAACAACATACGAAACTGGTGAATAAAATAGAAAAAGTTATCGTTTTCTTTTTTTTTAATATCCCCAGGTGATCGAGTACAAGACGTTGGTTAAAAAAAAAAACAAAAACAATTTGCATTTGGTTGTGTGGCCGTGTCGCAACTCGCGTCCAACGATTTGTTATTTCGAAGGGAAGTAAAGAAAGGAAAAGCCACAAAATATCTCACTTTGTTGGTGCTCGCCACAGTTGTTGCACTACAACAACCTTAAATTGTTTGTGACTAAGCCGGAGCTGCAACGACGACAGAAGCCACCACCACATCCATTTCCAGCGCAGTACCCATTCCTCTTTCTCGAGTTAGTGCCAGCAGTAGTAACAGAACCAGAACTTCACTATAGCTAGTTGATACAAAAAAAATATACCGGCATATCGATAACTACAAGAACGTCATCAACTACCCCTGACCCAAATTTGGCTTTTGCCACAAACGTCCGTAGTGTCCGTGTAGGATCTTTTGCCACAACAACTGCACCGGTAACAACAACACTGTTAAGTTTAACACGGATGGTATCAGAAACGGCCGCAAACAACCCGACCAATCGCTTCCAATGCTTGCCATCTTTGGGCAGGCGAAAAGATCTCCAAATGACACTCAGCGATATTCGTATAAAGAGCAACAACCTCCATGCGACTGATGAGCTCTGTTTCATATCTGTTGAGCTCAGAAAGGGTTGTTTATTTATTTATTTATTTGTTAAATAACTAACGATAGAAGCTTACAAAACTAATTTTACATTACATTACAATTTAAATAAATATAGTCAACTACAATAATGAATTGAAAAAGGTTTCTTTGAATTTACAACTTTTAACATTGTCGTTTATAGAAGAAAATACACAATAATATTTATTGAAGACTGAAATCAATTGATTTAATGGACTATTCACACCATAATTTGTTCTACTGAAGATCGGACATAAGGGCAACTGTCTTCTTAAGCTTGTCTGACTATAACTGAAATTTAAACGACACAGAGCTGATGGAGATACTATTGACCCATTGATTAATTTTATAATAAAGCATAGCTGTATATATTGTCTATGTTTTGAGAGTAAAGGAAGATTAATTAATGTGAGTCTTTGAGAATAAGGAGGTAAGGCATGTCTATGCGACCACGGCAGAAAGCGAAGACAGAAGCGCATAAACCTTCTCTGGATACTTTCAAGTCTGTTTATGTGTACTGTGTAGTAAGGGGCCCATACCACGCATCCATATTCAAGTACTGGCCTTACAAAAGATACATATAAAAGCTTTAGAACGTATGGGTCCTTGAAATCACGAGAGAATCGTTTTATGAATCCCAGAATTGTATTGGCTTTTTTAATGACATAGTTATAGTGGTCGACAAAAGTTAATTTTGTGTCGAGAACAATACCCAGATCAGAAAAAACAGATAATCTACATAAAGAAGAAGAATCTAACATATAATTAAAAGTTATCACATTTTTTTTTCGTGTAAAACACATTGTTTTACATTTGTCAATATTCAATAGGAGACGGTTTGAATTGCACCATTCCCTAAACCTATAAAGATCTTCTTGGAGTTTTAAACAGTCATTTATAGAAGTTACACTTTTGAAAATTTTAATGTCATCGGCATATATAAGAAAAGAGGAATTTTGAATAATTGAATTCAAGTCATTTATATATAAAATAAATAATAATGGGCCTAAGTGGCTACCTTGAGGAACACCAGAGTTGACTATAAAATGATCAGAGTGCTCATTACGAAATCTCACACTATAACATCTATTCATCAAGTAGGACGAGATCCACTTTAAGAAACATTCATTGAAGCCCAAAGCCATCAGTTTATTAATCAAAGTTTTATGGCACAATTTATCAAAAGCCTTACTAAAGTCGGTAAAGATACAATCAACTTGTTTTTGCTCTTCAAAGGAATCAAGACAAAAGGATGTAAAATGAAACAGGTTTGTTACAGTTGACTTGTTTTTAACAAAACCATGTTGGTTGTCACAAATAATAGATGTACAATTAAAAGACAATACATTACAGATTATGGATTCAAACAGTTTTGGAATAACAGAAAGTTGGCTATAGGGCGGTAATTTGTTATGTCATTTTTCGACCCTTTTTTATGAACAGGTGTTATAAATGCACATTTCCACAGAATAGGGAAGATTGAATATTTACAATCAGTTGCAGGTGCCTAAAAAAAAAAAAACATAATAATACGGTAGACATACCCCAAACATGAGATACATAGATATTAAATCAAACTTCCTTTTATTTCAGGTAGTTGGTGTCCACAACAAAACACTGAACGAGAAGGAGTAACTTTCGACTTGGAGAGCAGTGAAGGACACCACTAAACGAAAATATCTGATCAGCTAGTCACATCATCCGACCTGAATATCAACTCTTGATTATGGCCTTAAGATATGTTTATCAAATTATTTCTTAATTTTTCTTTCTGGTGAGTTGTTATGATGAGCTATATACATATTATTCAATAAAATTATTCACCTTACCTGTCCTCCTGACTCTTCAATACCAAAGACAATTTTGAGCCGTCGAGGTAGATGCGACTTTAGATACATATCTGCTTGAGTGCATGTAGTTCATGACTATATATGGCGTTTTTCTTTTTTAACTCTGAGCAGATCACGGAACTGTCAAACAAAAATTCTATATTTCTTTTTTAGCTCAGACATATCAGAGCATAAAAAGCGTGTTTCTTTTTTCCATCAGAGCTAGCTCAGAGCTTGCTCAATTAGCTCAGGATTAAAAGACCAAAACCGAGCGAATCGAGCGAAACGTTGAGCGAAGCCAACTTCACTTATTTTTTTAGTGATACATAATTTAAAATGGATTACCTGGAAAGTCCTCGGACAGTCGCCCGTCAATTGTAAAAAAATTGCAAGAAATTTCACGAAATTTACCAAAAACACATGAAATGACAGTTCAGTGCTCAAGTGTGTTTCATAATTAAATCTGAGGAATCTGATCATAATCTGCTCGGAAATCTGCTCTGATCGCTCAGAATCTGCTCAGAGCTTTCCTCAGAGCCAAAAAAGAAAAACGCCAAGTATGGGATATAGTATATTTATATTGTTTAGGTATGAGTGTTTGATGCCAAATGCGTTTTGCTCTGGATGAAGCCTGATTCACAATGCTTATTATAAGTGGTAATATATATGAAAGTGGGGTCAAATTATGATTGTATTATTATATAATTGTGCTTCCAACCTTGTGTCATAGAATCTTCAATTAGCGTTGTTCTATTTCTATTTTTACGCACTTGCTTAATAGTCCAGTAACCTTGTAGTTTCATAGTACTGAGACCTTGCGTCAGGTCCGGCAGTTCTGATTTTTTGCTGAGTTGTTTATGATGTTGGCCTTGTATTAAATCTGATTTTTCGACCTCGAGCACCGAACGCAACATTGGTAAAAATCCAAAAAACCGCGAATTTTTCGCGGTTTTTTCCCTTATTGGCTATTTTAACCATTACGCCTTAACTTCCGAATAAAACATTGCTCTACGATTTCAACCTTATTAAATTTGCTTCAATTTGAGTCCAAAGCCGGTTCTGTAGACATAACGGTTTCCAAGGGACGGCATTTCAAAATAAAGCAAAAAAAAATTTAAAACAACAAGTAGTACCTATATAAAACAGTATAATAACAAAAACATGGTCTTTGACATATGCTGCATCAAAGCAATAGAGCGTGTAGATTGGGTCAAAAGAAGAAAACAATAGTACCGGATGGGGGGTATATATCCCCCCCTTAAGGCGGGAGGGGTAATTTTAAGAAAAGTTGACTTCAAATA
Source organism: Dasysyrphus tricinctus (assembly GCA_963921185.1). Taxonomy (NCBI): domain Eukaryota; kingdom Metazoa; phylum Arthropoda; class Insecta; order Diptera; family Syrphidae; genus Dasysyrphus; species Dasysyrphus tricinctus. The sequence goes on along the minus strand of OY992534.1, from coordinate 47,208,508 downwards.
GAAAAATAACCATAAAAATACAATGGTAATATCTGGACGAAAATCCATTCCTCATCTCAAAGCCAGAAATCCATTCTTTAATTTTTTTTTAAATAAAGTATTTTAAGCTGATAGTTTTTGAAAAATTTACTTTCAAACTCAAAATTTTGAGAAAAAGACGATTTTTTTTTGTTAATCTATTTTTTTTTTTATTTTATAGTATTAAGTACTATTTTTGATTTTGGTTTTCAATGCCCTTAAAAAATGACTTCTAGTTTTTGAGAAAACTGAAATTAACATGATCAACCTCACTGTTTTCAGTCTAGTATCCTTTTTCTTCGGGGTGGGAGGATTCTGCCTCAGATGCGGTAGTTCTGATTTTTAGATGAGTTGTTTATGATGTTGGCCTTAGCAATAATCCAAGTTTTCGACCTCGAGCGCCGAACGCAACTTTGTGAAATACGCAAAAAACCGAGAAATTTTCGCGGTTTTTTCAGTTTTTGGCTATTTTAACCTTTAAGGCCTGGTTTTCGATTATAACTTTGTTCTACCATTTCAAAATAATTAAATGGGCTTCAATTCGAGCTAAAAATCAATTCAAATTGTGAATTTTTTCATCAACTTTTGAATTTAGAATGCTCTAAATCGAATTGAAGGGGACTTATTCACCCCTTGTGTGAAATCGTTTGCCCCTTTTCAATGATGTTTGTATACTGTGTAGCGTGTTATGTTGGCTTTATTTTAAGACTTTAATCATGAACATCGGATGAGTAGAAACGGAGCTATGATTTTTTAAAGTCAACCATATAAAACTCGAACTAAAACATTCGCTTCAGATAACTCACTGGTGGGTACTGAACTGAGTACTGTTCACTATGCACTGGAGCTAGTTATAAGGAGTGGAGGCAGAAAAAGTAGTAGCTGAGGCTTGGCAAAACGTCAATGAGATGATGGAAAAATAATTTTTACCAATACATAAACAGTGCACAAAACTAATTGGAAAGAGATAGGAAATGTGTGAGAAAGTATTGTCGGTCGGATGTTACAAACAGTGTGGGAGGAGGAAGGTTATCAGAAAAGAAAAGTGGCGTGTTCATCAAATATTTTTCTGAAAAAAAGAACGTCATCTTGGCACATGTTCGGGTGACATTTGGGAAAAGTGCGTTCGATATGCCACACGGAATCAACTAGTTGGCAATTTATTTAAACACGTTTTATAAATTAATTATTAATTATTATATATTTATACTCGTATGTCACCTATAAAACATTTTTTTTTCACTATCATATTAAATTTAAGACTTTAACTAGTTCAAATTAACTTACGAATTTAATTTTTTATGTAATATTTAGGTATTATGTACTTCAGTTCTGGTTTATAATTAGTTTCTTTCGTTATTACTTAAACACAGATTTTCAAATTTTCTTAGTTTAGGCTTTTTATCACTATATGTTTTTGTCGTCTTGAGCGTACGACGCACAGTGGGGAAAACGTGGAAAAAATTCAATTTTCAAAAGTTTCAATTTTTATGTTTCATTATTCGTTTCTTATAGTAAAATAGTTGTTAAGTCAAGAAATGATAACCGTTTGCAGATAAAATATATGTAAGCCCGGAGTTTATCATCCAAACAAGAAAATCAGGAGAAAAAGATAAAATCTGGGGTGGTTTTCGAACGATCCGTTAACACAAAATTCTGAAATTTTTTTAATGATTCTTCTATTTATGGGATTAAAATATACCAATAAGTAATACCAATACATTTATTGAGCGGGAAAAATTATATAAGAAATATTTGAAGAGAAAACACTCAAAATTAGCGATTTATTTTAGTCTCATAAAGTTTTAAGTACTAGCGCCATTTGCCGCCAGTGTCCCGTTATTTTTGGGGGATAGTGTAGAGTGTAAGGAACAACTTCCATCAAAGAACGCATCCGGAACCGTCCGGATTCGATTTTTAGCGCAATTTGAAGTGCGGGAAAGTCATACACTAAAACAAAAAAAAAATAAAGTAAAAATTACGATATAGGTATCAAAAGCTAGGGGCCCGAAAATGTTGGTAAATATGAAATATTTTATTTTATATTTTACTATTAAGAATCCATTTTTAACGATTTAACATCATAATAATAATAACAAGGGTTTTATAAGAACAATTTGAAAAGTTACTATGTCACATCGTATATGATAATCAGTAATATTTCTTCATTAAAACTCACTGTCACATCGTTGAAAATTAAATTTTACAATGTTTGGTAGTTAAAATTACGAAATACATATGTATGTATGTAGGCATCGCAATTTGAACTTCAATAATTTTGCAGTTTGATCTAAAATTTAATGTAGTGAAAGTGATCATCTGATTGGTTTGCTTGTGTTAACACAACTGTCTTACCGTTAGCCCTTAATAACTTGATAATAACAGTTTCAAAGGTCAACTTAATTGTCAGTTTCATTCAGCGTTTGTTAGTTACTCCACATAGTCACGCAATCAGGTGTTATTTCGATAGCTTATTCAGTTTTAGTGGATTTAATTTTAGAAAAGAAGAGTCATTTGAATGTTTTTTAAATTACAATATTCACATTTAAGCGAACAAAAAGATTCAATATATTTTTAGTGATTACCAAACATTTTTTTTTATTGAAATTCAATTGGTAGTAGGTACCGTGATGTGTCTTACAAAAAAAATAATTTTCGTCATAAGTACCGTAATTGGTTGAAGGGTACATTCCAAGTGAAACTGGTAAGTAATGATATTGTTGACGTTGAGGTATTGTGTACTAGACATAGTGGAAGCCCAGTTAATGACTTTGAAGAATGCTGCGACCCCAACAAGATACTTATTCTATTTTTATTAATTTTCTAACTTATAATTTAAAAAAAAACTCTATAGTAAAGAGCAATCAAGGTTCTTCAGAAAGCAATACAGGATTCAAAAAATTACCCAAATTTTAATTATATACATTTTTGTGTGGGCGAATCAGTCAGTGGAAGTTTTCTGTAATAATTCCTTATACTGTTCTTTGTCATGTCTAAGAATTTAATGGAAATGAATAATGTAGTTCAGATTTTATCAAACTAAGACTAGTTCCATACAAATAAGTCCCACAAAATGGGCGTTGTAAGAACTTTGCTAGCCCAATTTCCAAAAAATTGTTGTTCAAGGTTTAGTTAACATCCAAATTTGTAACAATTTTAATGAAAAATTACTTTTTTTTTTTAAAGTAGGAGTGGCAGTGGGCGGAAATTTATTGTATTGGTTTTTCGTCCTTAAAACTATTATGCCTGAAAATGTCATCAAAATCGGTCTAGTAGTTAAGTTTTTAGGGAATTTTTTCCATTCTCCCATACAAGGTGCCCCACTGTGCGACGGTTCCTATAACTATGCCTAGGGAAGGTAGCCAGAATTTCAAATTCTACTCGTTCCAATAATCCGCTCAACGGCGTAATCATTTGATTTGGACCACCAGTCAAATTTATCCACACAAATCATCATATTTGCAAACGGGGTACTTGATTAAAATCGATAACGTGTAAATCGAAATTGCGTATCTTCGATTTTCCAGCGGAAATAAATGTTTTGGTGGCGGCCATAATTCTTTTTACTAAAATGTTTGGTATCTTAACGTTGGTAGCATTGAACGCAAAACAAAACAAAAAAAAGAAAATGGCGAAAATGATGCCGACGGACAATGGTTTTCTACATTAGAAATTCTTTTATCCATTTCAGCATCTATGAATTCATCCTCAACCACCAACCAAAATAAGTGGATTTATGCTTAAATTCAGTGATGAACCCTTGAAAATGTTTTGTCCGGCATAATTCTATACAAAACATCACGTAGCAAAAAAAAAAAAAAACGAGACGCCGCCGTACGGTTGTCGAGCTTCCTCAAATTTCACTTTTATTTACATGTTTAGTCGTTCTCACATTAGCCTATTTCGTAATTTAAAACAACATACGAAACTGGTGAATAAAATAGAAAAAGTTATCGTTTTCTTTTTTTTTAACATCCCCAGGTGATCGAGTACAAGACGTTGGTTAAAAAAAAAAAAAACAATTTGCATTTGGTTGTGTGGCCGTGTCGCAACTCGCGTCCAACGATTTGTTATTTCGAAGGGATGTAAAGAAAGGAAAAGCCACAAAATATCTCACTTTGTTGGTGCTCGCCACAGTTGTTGCACTACAACAACCTTAAATTGTTTGTGACTAAGCCGGAGCTGCAACGACGACAGAAGCCACCACCACATCCATTTCCAGCGCAGTACCCATTCCTCTTTCTCGAGTTAGTGCCAGCAGTAGTAACAGAACCAGAACTTCACTATAGCTAGTTGATACAAAAAAAATATACCGGCATATCGATAACTACAAGAACGTCATCAACTACCCCTGACCCAAATTTGGCTTTTGCCACAAACGTCCGTAGTGTCCGTGTAGGATCTTTTGCCACAACAACTGCACCGGTAACAACAACACTGTTAAGTTTAACACGGATGGTATCAGAAACGGCCGCAAACAACCCGACCAATCGCTTCCAATGCTTGCCATCTTTGGGCAGGCGAAAAGATCTCCAAATGACACTCAGCGATATTCGTATAAAGAGCAACAACCTCCATGCGACTGATGAGCTCTGTTTCATATCTGTTGAGCTCAGAAAGGGTTGTTTATTTATTTATTTATTTGTTAAATAACTAACGATAGAAGCTTACAAAACTAATTTTACATTACATTACAATTTAAATAAATATAGTCAACTACAATAATGAATTGAAAAAGGTTTCTTTGAATTTACAACTTTTAACATTGTCGTTTATAGAAGAAAATACACAATAATATTTATTGAAGACTGAAATCAATTGATTTAATGGACTATTCACACCATAATTTGTTCTACTGAAGATCGGACATAAGGGCAACTGTCTTCTTAAGCTTGTCTGACTATAACTGAAATTTAAACGACACAGAGCTGATGGAGATACTATTGACCCATTGATTAATTTTATAATAAAGCATAGCTGTATATATTGTCTATGTTTTGAGAGTAAAGGAAGATTAATTAATGTGAGTCTTTGAGAATAAGGAGGTAAGGCATGTCTATGCGACCACGGCAGAAAGCGAAGACAGAAGCGCATAAACCTTCTCTGGATACTTTCAAGTCTGTTTATGTGTACTGTGTAGTAAGGGGCCCATACCACGCATCCATATTCAAGTACTGGCCTTACAAAAGATACATATAAAAGCTTTAGAACGTATGGGTCCTTGAAATCACGAGAGAATCGTTTTATGAATCCCAGAATTTTATTGGCTTTTTTAATGACATAGTTATAGTGGTCGACAAAAGTTAATTTTGTGTCGAGAACAATACCCAGATCAGAAAAAACAGATAATCTACATAAAGAAGAAGAATCTAACATATAATTAAAAGTTATCACATTTTTTTTTCGTGTAAAACACATTGTTTTACATTTGTCAATATTCAATAGGAGACGGTTTGAATTGCACCATTCCCTAAACCTATAAAGATCTTCTTGGAGTTTTAAACAGTCATTTATAGAAGTTACACTTTTGAAAATTTTAATGTCATCGGCAAATATAAGAAAAGAGGAATTTTGAATAATTGAATTCAAGTCATTTATATATAAAATAAATAATAATGGGCCTAAGTGGCTACCTTGAGGAACACCAGAGTTGACTATAAAATGATCAGAGTGCTCATTACGAAATCTCACACTATAACATCTATTCATCAAGTAGGACGAGATCCACTTTAAGAAACATTCATTGAAGCCCAAAGCCATCAGTTTATTAATCAAAGTTTTATGGCACAATTTATCAAAAGCCTTACTAAAGTCGGTAAAGATACAATCAACTTGTTTTTGCTCTTCAAAGGAATCAAGACAAAAGGATGTAAAATGAAACAGGTTTGTTACAGTTGACTTGTTTTTAACGAAACCATGTTGGTTGTCACAAATAATAGATGTACAATTAAAAGACAATACATTACAGATTATGGATTCAAACAGTTTTGGAATAACAGAAAGTTGGCTATAGGGCGGTAATTTGTTATGTCATTTTTCGACCCTTTTTTATGAACAGGTGTTATAAATGCACATTTCCACAGAATAGGGAAGATTGAATATTTACAATCAGTTGCAGGTGCCTAAAAAAAAAAAAAACATAATAATACGGTAGACATACCCCAAACATGAGATACATAGATATTAAATCAAACTTCCTTTTATTTCAGGTAGTTGGTGTCCACAACAAAACACTGAACGAGAAGGAGTAACTTTCGACTTGGAGAGCAGTGAAGGACACCACTAAACGAAAATATCTGATCAGCTAGTCACATCATCCGACCTGAATATCAACTCTTGATTATGGCCTTAAGATATGTTTATCAAATTATTTCTTAATTTTTCTTTCTGGTGAGTTGTTATGATGAGCTATATACATATTATTCAATAAAATTATTCACCTTACCTGTCCTCCTGACTCTTCAATACCAAAGACAATTTTGAGCCGTCGAGGTAGATGCGACTTTAGATACATATCTGCTTGAGTGCATGTAGTTCATGACTATATATGGCGTTTTTCTTTTTTAACTCTGAGCAGATCACGGAACTGTCAAACAAAAATTCTATATTTCTTTTTTAGCTCAGACATATCAGAGCATAAAAAGCGTGTTTCTTTTTTCCATCAGAGCTAGCTCAGAGCTTGCTCAATTAGCTCAGGATTAAAAGACCAAAACCGAGCGAATCGAGCGAAACGCTGAGCGAAGCCAACTTCACTTATTTTTTTAGTGATACATAATTTAAAATGGATTACCTGGAAAGTCCTCGGACAGTCGCCCGTCAATTGTAAAAAAATTGCAAGAAATTTCACGAAATTTACCAAAAACACATGAAATGACAGTTCAGTGCTCAAGTGTGTTTCATAATTAAATCTGAGGAATCTGATCATAATCTGCTCGGAGCTCTGCTCTGATCGCTCAGAATCTGCTCAGAGCTTTCCTCAGAGCCAAAAAAGAAAAACGCCAAGTATGGGGTATAGTATATTTATATTGTTTAGGTATGAGTGTTTGATGCCAAATGCGTTTTGCTCTGGATGAAGCCTGATTCACAATGCTTATTATAAGTGGTAATATATATGAAAGTGGGGTCAAATTATGATTGTATTATTATATAATTGTGCTTCCAACCTTGTGTCATAGAATCTTCAATTAGCGTTGTTCTATTTCTATTTTTACGCACTTGCTTAATAGTCCAGTAACCTTGTAGTTTCATAGTACTGAGACCTTGCGTCAGGTCCGGCAGTTCTGATTTTTTGCTGAGTTGTTTATGATGTTGGCCTTGTATTAAATCTGATTTTTCGACCTCGAGCACCGAACGCAACATTGGTAAAAATCCAAAAAACCGCGAATTTTTCGCGGTTTTTTCCCTTATTGGCTATTTTAACCATTACGCCTTAACTTCCGAATAAAACATTGCTCTACGATTTCAACCTTATTAAATTTGCTTCAATTTGAGTCCAAAGCCGGTTCTGTAGACATAACGGTTTCCAAGGGACGGCATTTCAAAATAAAGCAAAAAAAAATTTAAAACAACAAGTAGTACCTATATAAAACAGTATAATAACAAAAACATGGTCTTTGACATATGCTGCATCAAAGCAATAGAGCGTGTAGATTGGGTCAAAAGAAGAAAACAATAGTACCGGATGGGGGGTATATATCCCCCCCTTAAGGCGGGAGGGGTAATTTTAAGAAAAGTTGACTTCAAATAGAAAAATAACCATAAAAATACAATGGTAATATCTGGACGAAAATCCATTCCTCATCTCAAAGCCAGAAATCCATTCTTTAATTTTTTTTTAAATAAAGTATTTTAAGCTGATAGTTTTTGAAAAATTTACTTTCAAACTCAAAATTTTGAGAAAAAGACGATTTTTTTTTGTTAATCTATTTTTTTTTTTTATTTTATAGTATTAAGTACTATTTTTGATTTTGGTTTTCAATGCCCTTAAAAAATGACTTCTAGTTTTTGAGAAAACTGAAATTAACATGATCAACCTCACTGTTTTCAGTCTAGTATCCTTTTTCTTCGGGGTGGGAGGATTCTGCCTCAGATGCGGTAGTTCTGATTTTTAGATGAGTTGTTTATGATGTTGGCCTTAGCAATAATCCAAGTTTTCGACCTCGAGCGCCGAACGCAACTTTGTGAAATACGCAAAAAACCGAGAAATTTTCGCGGTTTTTTCAGTTTTTGGCTATTTTAACCTTTAAGGCCTGGTTTTCGATTATAACTTTGTTCCACCATTTCAAAATAATTAAATGGGCTTCAATTCGAGCTAAAAATCAATTCAAATTGTGAATTTTTTCATCAACTTTTGAATTTAGAATGCTCTAAATCGAATTGAAGGGGACTTATTCACCCCTTGTGTGAAATCGTTTGCCCCTTTTCAATGATGTTTGTATACTGTGTAGCGTGTCATGTTGGCTTTATTTTAAGACTTTAATCATGAACATCGGATGAGTAGAAACGGAGCTATGATTTTTTAAAGTCAACCATATAAAACTCGAACTAAAACATTCGCTTCAGATAACTCACTGGTGGGTACTGAACTGAGTACTGTTCACTATGCACTGGAGCTAGTTATAAGGAGTGGAGGCAGAAAAAGTAGTAGCTGAGGCTTGGCAAAACGTCAATGAGATGATGGAAAAATAATTTTTACCAATACATAAACAGTGCACAAAACTAATTGGAAAGAGATAGGAAATGTGTGAGAAAGTATTGTCGGTCGGATGTTACAAACAGTGTGGGAGGAGGAAGGTTATCAGAAAAAGAAAAGTGGCGTGTTCATCAAATATTTTTCTGAAAAAAAGAACGTCATCTTGGCACATGTTCGGGTGACATTTGGGAAAAGTGCGTTCGATATGCCACACGGAATCAACTAGTTGGCAATTTATTTAACCACGTTTTATAAATTAATTAAAATAATTATACTTTTATGCGATTGTGAGCCGCTTGGAAAAAATTTAGTTTCAACTTTTACCTACCGGGTGTGTTCCTAGCATTTATAATCTTTTTGTGCATTTTAGTAAAATGGTTTTCTTTCGTCATTTAAGCTTTTGCGTGGTGTTCATTTAAGTAATTTCGAGACGCAACTTGAAACCACTAAAGGTCAATTTTGGCACCCTTATATACCTAATATAAAATAAAACTATAAGGTGAGTTTGGAAATTAAGTTTTTATTAAAAGTGATCCTTAGGGCCAGTTTGTTCACAGTGGGTTAAATCAGCAATTAGATTATCACTGATTCTGTTAAACCCATAGTTATGAATCTGTGATAATCAGAGAGTGTTTGTTCACTCAATTTTCGGTTTGATTAATAAATCATAGTTTTTCCAATAATCTTTCCATTTTCCAGTCTATCTGTCAATCAATTGTCAGACATATTCCGTCATTAACTTATTTCAGTGTGAGTGAGCTTTCGAAAAAAACATTTTTTGTGCAAAAAAAACACGGAAAATCTGTGCTTGAAATATAATGTTGTGTTCAATTTAAGATTATTTCCTGTTAAATTACTATACAGAATAGCTACACACGTGAAATTTGTATTTATTTTAATGCGGCTAATTGATTTTTTTTTTCCAAATATATAGTTGAAGTGTGTAGGTAGTGCTGGCATTTTGTGAAACCTAGTGATGGGATTTTTTCCCAGTTGTAGTTTTTCTATGCATATTTTACATATTAGGCCTTGCAAAAAAGCACTTTATTTTTCGATAGTAAATAAAATAACTACAATTTGTAGTAAAATCTGTACAAATTGTTTATTTTTTTCTTGCAAGATGGACGATGCTTGGTTTCTCTTCATTCATGTTCTTTGTTCGAAGGAATTTAATAGATTTTGTTTCTCTTTTTTATACCTACGCTCAGGAAATAACCAATGATGAACAAACGAAATTCCAGAAAATCTTTGATTAAATCATGCTAATCAGATAGAATCGGCGAATTAGTGATTTCTCCAATTAAGTGCTCAAATCATGGATTCTCTGTTTAAAATTTTGCTGAACAAACGCATTCAATGATAACCAACTGGAATAATCATTGATTTAAGTTGACAAGGTGTGAACAAACTGGCCCTTAAAGTGACAAATTAAATGCAGGTTGCTACCTCCCCCCAGGTGGGAATATCTGGCGGACCCAGGTAGCCTGCGGAGCGCTGGGCCGCCACGACCTTTTTTTGTGTTGTTGCTGTTTTTTTTCAAAGAACCTGGCGACGCCATTTTGTGAAGACTTTAATTTTTTTGTGGTTGCTGTTTTTTTTTGTGCTCAACCTACCACGAGGTTATCTACCTGTTTCAAAGAAACACTTCCGTTTGCTGAAGATCCATATATCCCTGAGTGGGACAGTTCTTTTGACAAGCAATTGATGAATACAACAGCTGAAGTTCAGGCCAATCCATCGTCATTATCAACGCCACTCAGAAATCTTCCCCAAACTTCCTGACGGTAGTATAGTGAGTCCTGAAAAAAAAAAAAAAACCAAAGGAGAATCCAGGTATTAGCCTTTATATTATAAAACGTCGAAACAAGGAAAACAAGCAGTAAACGAGAGAATTGAAGTTTTGAAAGAAACAAAGATTGTGTGTGATTGTCATTTGTTCTGTGTTAAGTGTTTTTTTTTGGCGTTGAAGTTAAATTACATTAAATTTTAACACATCATTTCCAATATAAATCTAAAATAGTACTTATATACACTATTTAGTAATTTACTTTTCTTTCTTATAAGACTTTAAACATAATATAAACTATTAATTTGTTCATATACTTTTATATTAATTATTATCATTGTAAGAAAAGGGGGTTTTGTTCCCAGGGCCTGTCATTTCGTGGGATTTTTGGTGCCTGTCAATTTTGTGTTTGTTTGTTGACTATCCACCTCCATTGAGCTCATTGAAGGTAGGGAATTGTCTTTAGGTCCTGAAGGCCGTCCAGTGGGAGTCCTGTGGGGAACAGAAACAAATTTACACTTTGTTTAATCTTTTCAGTTTCCTTGTTATTTGTTATTTTGTTAAGAAATTTCTATAAATTCTTGTTCGAAACTTTTAAGTTCCACTTTAACTTTTTAGTGTTGTTTGCGATTTTTTTTGATAACTTCAAAATTTCTTATTTATTAATTTATAATTTTGTTTCGTTTTGTAAATGGTAACTTTTTTCTTTTTGAATGATTGTTTCAATTAATAAAACTTCACGAAACGCCTTTTCATATGAAATTTGGAGTTTGATCTTTTTGGTTCCTTAAAAAGAAACCATGTCCTTTTGAAGACTTTTCAGGGGGTGCGGATAGTAGCTAGGTAGCTTTGGTGAAGATGGTGTGATCTGAACGCGATCATCCACCATCATTGGGGAAATCTAACAATGGCCGCAGATTTCTAGGTTGGGTGGGTTAAGGCCACGCTGCAACGTCACCAGCAGCGCCTTGGTGTGGTGATAGTCCGTCCGCTGCCATTTTTTGATATTTATCTGGCCTGATTTGTGTTTTTTTTGCAGGTGAGGTTAAGTTTCGGGGGCGTGATCCCCCCCATTCCGGCGAGCTAACTGCCGTGCATAGCAAGCAGACCGCGTCCCCCGGAGCTTGACATTCCTTTCCATTTTCCAACCTTTTCCTTTTTCATTTTGCTATCCTTTCCTTTTCCTACCCTACCTCTTTACCGACACTCCTCACTTCCTCTTGCCTCGCAACAAAGCGTTCCAATCATTCAAATGAATTTATGTTTAATGTTAAGTTCCTTATTGATTACAAAAAGTTTTTTGTTTAAATAACGAAAAATAAATAAAAAACACGAAATATATTTTCGACGAAACACTTGTCAGATATTTTTATTCATTTAAACGATAATAAACAAATTTACGAATGCATTTCGGCATGGTTTACATGCCATCATCCGCTTCACGCTTTAAAATAAAACCAAAGAAAGACAATCAAAAGAAGAGAAAGTAACATATTTTTTAAGAGAGCAATAGATAACAATTATTTGGCAAATTTGAAAAGATTAGAGATGATGTTGCCTGCGTCGGTGTTCATTAGATTTTTGCCTTTGTATATGTACATAGCTTCGTAAGCATCAAGTTTTCGCTCATCAGTGACGTTTTTTATAAGTCTACAATTATCAGAGAAATTGCCTATATTGTGAGGAGGCTCTTCTGTGTTGCTGTAAGCATGTAAAGCAAACGATGACTTATGAACCGCTTTACATTTGATGTCATATTGATGCTCTTTAAATCTCTTTTCCACGTTGCGTCTCGTTTGGCCTATGTATTTTGCGTTGCAGTTGAAGCATTTTATTTCGTAAATGCCCGATTTGTTTTGTATTGGGGTTAGATCTTTGGTGCTCCCTAATACATTCTTTAGTTTGTTGTTGTTAGTATAAACTATTTTCATACCATGTTTCGAGAAAATGTTGACCAGATGGTTCGTGAAAGTAGGTACATACGAAAAGGTAACCCTTTGTTCGTTTTGTGATGCAGCTTCGATGTTCTGAGCGAATAAAGTTGAAAGATTTTGTTGTTGTATCTTTTTTGAATGTTTTTGTACCAATTTTTGGATGATGTTGTCTTTGTAGCCGTTGATGTTCGCAATACAAAGAATGTTTTTATATTCTTTCATGTAATTAGCCGTTGACAGTGGCAATTTGCATAAGCGGTAGATCATAGAGTTAAATGCTGCTAGCTTATGTTGCTGTGAACAAAACGAAAAATTGGTTATGTATCGGTCGGAGGTCGATGGTTTTCGATAAACGGAGACATCGATTTTGTTTTCATTGTTTCGTGTTAAAGTCAAATCTAGAAAGTTGATTGAGCGTGTGGATTCATTTTCGACTTCGTAAGTGAATTTGATGCTATCATGTTGGTTGTTTAAGACGTTGAGCAAAGTTGAGATGTAGTTTACTTTTGTGATACAAAAGACATCGTTTACGTATCGAATCCAAACTCTAGGTAATAATCCTTTATTTTTAAGAGATGATTCAAAACTAGTGAGGAAATCTTCAGAAATCAGTGGTGACATTGGATTTCCCATGCTATCTCCAAATTCACACTTGTACCATTCATCTCGGAATTGGAAACAATTATGTGACATGCAAATTTCAGCTACTTGAATGTATGTATCTATTTGTTGAGATGACACATTGCATTTGAAAAGATGATTTTTTATTGCTTCAATAGCCGTTGGGATTGGGACGCTAGGAAACAAAGCCGTCACATCTAACGGTGCGAATATTTCTCCCTCTAATAGTGTTAAATCTTGAATTTTTTCAACGAACTCGAAGGAATTTTTAACGCTAAGACCATCAAAACTTTCGAATTGCTTCATACTTTTTACAAACCAACGAGCGATTCTGACCAAAGGAGAATTGACAAATGACACAATTTTCCGCATCTTCTCTCCTGGTTTGTGAACTTTGCACAGTCCGTACAATTTTGGAACGCCTGGATTCGAGGCATGAAGCTTATATTCCGGCACATCGAAAGTTTGTTGAATTTCTTTCATGAGCAATTTTGCATCGTTTATCATTTTTGTCAACGGACTTCTTTTAAGTTTTTTGAAGTTTTCTCCTTGTATAGATGTTAACATCCGTGAGTCGTAGTCGTCTTTGTTGATGATTACAATTTGATTTCCCTTATCAGCTTTCGTGTAATACAAATTTTTCTCGCGCAGACTATTTAATATCTCATGTTGTTGATTGAAACCATTGATCGGTTTCTTGGCTGTTATTTTTCCTCACAATATAGGCAATTTCTCTGATAATTGTAGACTTATAAAAAATGTCACTGATGAGCGAAAACTTGATGCTTACGGAGCTTTGTACATATACAAAGGCAAAAATCTAATGAATATCGATGCAGGCAACATCATCTCTAATCTTTTCAAATTTGCCAAATAATTGTTATCTATTGCTCTCTTAAAAAATATTGTAATAACTTTCCATATTTGAGCTATAATGACTCTGAAAATCAAACAAACGGACACAATAGCCGCGTTTTATTATCGCTCATAGCCCATATGGTTCACCTCGTGAAAATAAAACGACGTGGGTTAGTGCAAAAGCAGTGCTGTATATCAGTCTCTTTTTTTCTTATGTTTATTTGTTTTTCATGTAAGCACTTGTCTCTTTTCCTCTCTATTCCTAATACTGCTGACAAATCGCTGACATCCATTCACAATGGTAAATAGCCCTCTGCCGGTCAGAGTGAAAACCTCTATCTGGGTTATTGAAATTAACCTCGATAGAAACCTAGATCCCATGTTTGTAATAAGATGGAGAGAAAAGAAATAAGAAATAGAACTGTTTGTTAAGCGCAATGAACGTGGCATGCTTGCGTACGCTCGGCTAGAGCTCGCCGAAATTGGGTGGGAACTTTGTTCATGCTGCTCAAAATCTCACCTTTCACGTATACATTGATCATGCCAAAATAAAACAAAAGAACGAATATGAATTTTTGTTTGAAGGAAAGCGGACGGACATTACCACTAGAGGGTGCTGCGATGTTATCAGCGTAGCCTTACCCACCCTGCCATGGAAGTTGGTGGCTTAAATTCAACTTCCCCTTAACATTGAACTCACCTTAATTCACCAGCTCAGTTCATATCCATCACCTCGTTCAATCGCCTTCAGCATCCCCTGAAAATTAACGCCTAACAAACCATCCAGCTATACGCTTGAATGAAACACCAAATTTCAACCATATTGATGGCATGATTTACAAATATCAAATTTATTAATTATGGGTTTCATAAAATTATGATCAATATAATTTCAATAATATAATAATTTAACTAAATCATATTCAACCAAAAAAAGTTGGGTGGTAACCCTAGACAAAAAGGGAAATACTATCATGAAATTTTAATTAAACTATCACTGAGCACTGATCTCTATAAAACACTGGACAGTGTATCGATACAAAAATATTGCTTCCATTTGAAGAATTGTTATATTATGAAGCTGACCACTTTTTTGTATACCAGTATAACTGTATAACATGTAATATAAAGATAATCCATTAAACAGACATCAATTCTCCGTTCGTTTAACCCCCGGGATCTGTTTGCTAACATTTGTTGTGTTCGTAATTAAAATTCATTCACTAATTAGTAAATGAAACGGAATAACAAACGTAAATAGTGTGACAAGGAGGTAAAATCATTTAAAAAAAACGCAGAATATGCAATCGCATCCTCCTCATCATAATTATTCATTAGCCCCCATATTAATAAACGGCGGATAACAACGTGATAGCGTTTATACATCTGTTAACTAGTAATTCTTATTAACAAATGCGTAATATTCTGTGACGTGTGTTAACGTACGGATAACTTTAACTAGCCAGATTCCACGAATAATGAACGGATAACTTCTTAGCACATACACGCACGCGTATGATAGCACCGTTTACTACTACCAGTAAACACTTCGTAAGGCAGTGCATGCATGTGACACATGAATTAGAAAATCACCATAATTTCATGAAGTGGTGAATTTGGTGAAGTGATAAATACTGGAAAGATATCATATGTTTTTTAATAAAAAAAGTTATCAAGCGGACAAGTTGTCTATCCGTGTGCCAGTTAACACGTGTGTTAGGGAGCGGATACCAGTATTTTATTAATACTGCTGTAGCTGTTTTGCTCAACTTGTTCGCAAACTGCAATGATTTATCTCATTCCACTATGTAATTATACTAAAAAAATATACCAAATGCACACAGTGAATAACTTAAAGATAATAAATAATAAAACAAACTTCCACAAAAGTTTATATTTTCATATCATGGTAGGGATGAGCGATTTTAATCGATATTTGCAAAATATCGATAATAAGGATTTCGATGTTTTGCAACATCAACTTAAGAAAAAATAGCCGGCACCAGAAATTTTGAAAGCTAAAATACATTTGAGCAAAGCATGACGCATTTTTTGCTTTGGTCAAACAAAAAACTTAAACAAAAACATCGATGTTAAGTAGCATCGATGTTTACGGTTCGATATTTATAAACATCGATGTTTGGTCTTCGATGTTGAAATCGATGTTGTTTCAATATCGCACATCCCTACCTGGAAAATACTTTTTTTTTGTGTAATTCAGACGTCAAATTATGAAGCCGACCACTTAATTGTCATCTTCAAATGGAAGCAAGGAAACTGTTATACATTATAAGGAATACACTATCCAGTGTATTATAGAGATCAGTGTCACTGAGACATACAATTTATATTATCAAAAAAATGAAAGGTAAGTATTTAGGAATTTTTTTAAATAATCTATAAACTTTATAATTTCGGCGGTATTTACCTAGCTTCCTCCTTTCGAGATACGAATTAAAACAAAAAATTTCCAAATGCAAGAAAAAACGAGGTAATTTACACTTATCCACACAATCAAACTCCCTACCTGAATCGAGCTCAATTGGGGGGTAGAATCTCTGATTGGGTTCAATAACAAAAAATGATACGAAGACTTTTTCTTCCGACATTGACTATTATTAAGGGGAAACTAAATTATTTCTCAGCCTAAAATATATATATTATATATATTTAAATATATATACATATATAACCAAATTCCTATATATACTTTTACACGAGAGTAAGATATTATTTTAAACAAACTTAAAGGTATTAAGAAACCCAGAAACAATAGAAAAAATTAGTATCGCACCAACAAAAAAAAATCAGGAACAACAAAAAAATCTAAAGTAGAATAACAATAAAAAAAACATGTATCTATATGATATATCTATATAATATATATACATATGTATTATACAGGTGTCGGGACTTGAAACAGCGTAGCAAATGTTCACACCTCCTCTAATTAATGGTAAGCTCGAATAAATCGGGTAATAAAAAGGGGTGGGCGATCACGACTCTTCAGTATGATAGTCCGTGATCGCCAAACTGCACGAGATCCTAGCGGGAAATAATTCGTACTATCAATTATTTTCATATTCGATCATAAATCAATCACAAATTAAGTTTTATAATCAATAACACACGTAACAAAACACTTACCAATGACGTATTAATATCGAATCTTAACAACTCCACTATGCTTTATAGACGTACATAGGTATAGGTATGTATAGAGTGATATACTCCAACGTGGGTAGGTATACGGATTATGTTTTTGTCGTCTTGAGCGTACGACGGTTCCTATAACTATGCCTAGGGAAGGTAGCCAGAATTTCAAATTCTACTCGTTCCAATAATCCGCTCAACGGCGTAATCATTTGATTTGGACCACCAATCAAATTTATCCACACAAATCATCATATTTGCAAACGGGGTACTTGATTAAAATCGATAACGTGTAAATTGAAATTGCGTATCTTCGATTTTCCAGCGGAAATAAATGTTTTGGTGGCGGCCATAATTCTTTTTACTAAAATGTTTGGTATCTTAACGTTGGTAGCATTGAACGCAAAACAAAAGAAAATGGCGAAAATGATGCCGACGGACAATGGTTTTCTACATTAGAAGTTCTTTTATCCATTTCAGCATCTATGAATTCATCCTCAACCACCAACCAAAATAAGTGGATTTATGCTTAAATTCAGTGATGAACCCTTGAAAATGTTTTGTCCGGCATAATTCTATACAAAACATCACGTAGCAAAAAAAAAACACGAGACGCCGGCCGTACGGTTGTCGAGCTTCCTCAAATTTCACTTTTATTTACATATTTAGTCGTTCTCACATTAGCCTATTTCGTAATTTAAAACAACATACGAAACTGGTGAATAAAATAGAAAAAGTTATCGTTTTCTTTTTTTTAATATCCCCAGGTGATCGAGTACAAGACGTTGGCTAAAAAAAAAAACAAAAACAATTTGCATTTGGTTATGTGGCCGTGTCGCAACTCGCGTCAAACGATTTGTTATTTCGAAGAGAAGTAAAGAAAGGAAAAGCCACAAAATATCTCACTTTGTTGGTGCTCGCCACAGTTGTTGCACTACAACAACCTTAAATTGTTTGTGACTAAGCCGGAGCTGCAACGACGACAGAAGCCACCACCACATCCATTTCCAGCGCAGTACCCATTCCTCTTTCTCGAGTTAGTGCCAGCAGTAGTAACAGAACAGTAACAGAACTTCACTATAGCTAGTTGATACAAAAAAAATATACCAGCATATCGATAACTACAAGAACGTCATCAACTACCCCTGACCCAAATTTGGCTTTTGCCACAAACGTCCGTAGTGTCCGTGTAGGATCTTTTGCCACAACAACTGCACCGGTAACAACAACACTGTTAAGTTGATACACGGATGGTATCAGAAACGGCCGCAAACAACCCGACCAATCGCTTCCAATGCTCGCCAACTTTGGGCAGGCGAAAAGATCTCCAAATGACATTCAGCGATATTCGTATAAAGAGCAACAACCTCCATGCGACTGATGAGCTCTGTTTCATATCTGTTTCACAATCAGTTGCAGGTGCCTCAAAAAAAAAAAAAACATAATAATACGGTAGACATACCCCAAAAATGTGATACATATAACTTTTTAGGCTTTCGCTGTTGTTAATAGACACGGTGACCACGCTCAATGCAATTTGATGCGAAACGTTCGGGGTGAGTACCAAAGTGCACTCTTTAAACTTTTATAACGCGGCTAATCCGAAAAATAACTATCTATGATGAGATACATAGATATTAAATCAAACTTCCTTTTATTTCAGATAGTTGGTGTCCACATGATGTTGTTTTTGTAATGCAGGTGAACTGCAGGTGGCGGTCAATGGCATGATAGTCTGGTGGCGTGGGAGCTTTTTTTGTTAAAAGGCCAACGGCAGCAGCAGGTAGCGTCTGTAACCCATATATATAGTGGGCGGCCTCGAGCAGTTATGTGTTTGACTATACAAAAAGCGGGTGTGCCTGTCAAATCTGAGCTTATGTATGTTATTAATCATATCTCGGAAAACACCATGGTGGAAGGATATATGGAAATGAGTCCCCAAGAGGTAATCTTTTTATGGAAAATCCTTCTGCAGCTTCGGTTGCAGTAAACCGCACATCGGATTTGGGGGTGCGGCATCTTTCATGTACGAGCGTCAATCAAGACGCCATAATAATAAATGAATCGTTGACAAATAGAAGAAATCTTTCAAGAGGCACAAATGTTACTTTTGGCTACCGCATACGTACGAAAATCGGAGCATGGAACGTTCGATCCTTGTACAGCGATGGTAGATACGAGCAGGTTGAGCGTGAAATGCTTCGCCTAAAGATCAGTATCCTGGGCATAAGCGAAACTAAGTGGAGAGGAAGAGCTGAATACAGATCAGACACTGGACAGACGAGAATGCTGCATTCCGGGGAAGATGAAAGAGAGGGTGGCCAAAGACTGCATGGTGTCGGAATTATGTTGAACGAAGAAGCAAGGCGTAGTTTGATCTCCTGGGCGCCCATTTCTGAGAGATTAATGACAGCAAGGTTTCTTTCAAAAATTCGTAACGTCACAATAATTCAGTGCTACGCCCCCACAAATGAAGCGACAGAGGAAGACAAAACCGCGTTCTACACTCATCTTAACTCGGTTTACAGTAGTGTTCCGAGAGCCGACATCATAGTCGTTATGGGAGACCTTAATGCCCAAGTCGGTTCAGACAATTACGGACTGAAACGCGTGATGGGAAGAAATGGCTTGGGGTCACGGAATGAAAATGGTGACTTGCTTGTCGATTTTTGTAACGCGAATCGTCTTGTGATTGGTGGGACTGTATTTAAGCATAAGACGTGCAACAAAATTACCTGGGTGCATCCAGATGGTCGAACCGAAAACCAAATTGATCATATCATGATTCAGCAGCGATGGAGGAAGTCTATGTGTGATGTCCGGAGTATAAGAAATGCCGATGAGGGAAGCGACCACCATTTGGTTCTGATGAGTCTCAAACTATGAATCGCTGCCGTACAAAAACCAGCGCAGGATGCAGCAAGGAGCTCAAAATTCATTACTAATTACTAATGACCCCAACATATGTCGAAACTATGTCACTACCCTAAACGACAGAGCCTCGTCATTAAACGGAATCCAGCAGTCAACAATTGATGAGATGTGGGGTGAAATTAAAAGTGTTTTTATGGAGGCTGGATCCGAAACTGTACCCAAGCGAACGCAACGTAGAGAATCTTGGATATCCCAAGACACCTGGGATAAGATCGAACTTCGCAAATCGTTGAAAATCCAAACAAATGCCGAAGCAGATATTCAACGAAAGGCTGACTTGCGAAGAGAGTACCGCATTGCACATAAGATGGTCTATCATTGTGTGAGACGTGACAAGAGGGTAAGGTTAGATGGACTCGCAGATAATGCGGAAATCGCCGCCAGAAGAGGAGATATCCGGGAATTGTACCAAATAGCCAAAGATGCGATCGGGAAAAAAAGCAACAGCAATCATCCTGTAATGGATGTGGATGGCACACTTTTGGTATCAATTGAGGATCAGCTTCGTAGATGGAAGGACCATTTTTGTGCCCTGCTAAATGAGGATTCAGTTGAGCAGAGTGCTGAAGTTCCCCAACTAAACGAGATGCGAGATGTCCTATAGGGGTATTGACATCGAACCCCCGTCAGAATCGAAAATCCTTACATCAATAAATCTCCTCAAAAACAACAAGGCAGCTGGACTGAACGGAATACCAGCTGAATTCCTGAAAGCCGATCCCGTAACAGCGGCTAGTATTTTACATCCGTTGATACAAAGCATTTGGGAAAACGAATGCTATCCCATGGATTGGAAGGATGGTGTGATTGTTAAGTTGCCAAAGAAAGGTGACTTAAAGAATTGCAACAATTGGCATGGTATCACCGTTTTGTCCGTTTTCCCAAAACTAATGGCAACCATCATTCCGAGCGAATAAAGGATAGAATCGAGTCTACACTCAAGAGGCATCAAGCTGGCTTCCGCAGTGGTCGATCGTATGTCGACCATATCAACACCCTGCGTATCGTCCTCGAGCAGTCGATGGAATTTCAATCACCGCTTTACCTCATGTTCGTGGATTTTGAGAAGGCCTTAGATCGAGTTAACCGAGAATGTATATGGAGATCGTTGCTTGGTAGAGGAATTCCACCAAAACTTGTTGCCATTATTAAAGAGTCCTACAACAACGCAAGGTGTTTTGTTTTGCACAATGGGCAGCTATCCGACTCCTTCGTAGTGCAACAGGGTGTGACACAAGGGGATGTTTTATCGCCAATTCTCTTCCTGCTGGCGATGGACGACGTATTGACGGCCAGTGTTGGTACAGCTGAGCGACAGGGCATTCAGTGGAGACCATTCGAAAGGCCCAGTCATTTAGACTATGCCGATGACATATGTCTACTGGCAAATAACATCAGTGGGCTGAACGGGATGTGCCAAACGCTGCAAGTGAAGGGAGAGTCGAGTGGTCTAAGAATAAACAGCAAAAAGACAAAAATAATGCTCACAGGCCGCTCCACACAGCAGCGTATTATTCTACAGGAGACGCCAGTTGAAGTAGTGGAACAGTTCAACTACCTTGGCAGTATTGTTTCTGCAAACGGTGGTACGGATCTGGACGTTAAAAGTAG
This sequence comes from Dasysyrphus tricinctus, assembly GCA_963921185.1. Taxonomy (NCBI): domain Eukaryota; kingdom Metazoa; phylum Arthropoda; class Insecta; order Diptera; family Syrphidae; genus Dasysyrphus; species Dasysyrphus tricinctus. The sequence goes on along the minus strand of OY992534.1, from coordinate 47,186,901 downwards.
AATGAATAAAGCTCGCGCTGCCTTCGGTACTCTGTCCCCAATTTGGAAATCAAGTCAAATCTCCTTACGCACTAAGTTGAGATTCTTCGAATCCAATGTCAAATCCGTGCTGTTATATGCTTGTGAAACTTGGAAAGTCACGTCAACTATTTCGAAGAAATTGCAGGCTTTTCTGAATCGCCGTCTTCGCCACATCCTAAAGATTCGCTGGCTACAAATAATATCAAATGAGGAATTGTGGCACAGGACAAGTCAAGAGCGGCTGGACGTCGACATAAGAAAGCGTAAATGGCGTTGGATTGGTCACACACTGAGGAAACCAAACGATGAAATTGCAAAGCAGTCCTTTGAATGGAATCCTCAGGGTGCACGGCGGGTTGAAAAATATGGAAATCAACTTTCTTAGCGGAAGCAGAATCCCAGAGAAAGACGTGGCCACAGCTAAAGTACCTTGCAGCAGACCGTGAAGGATGGAGACGTTTTGTTGACGCCCTATGCCCCAGCCGGGGTTACAGGACACGATGATGATGATGAATAAAGCTTACGGTCGCAGTGCAAACATACCCTTATTAGCTATAATTATAGCAACTCTCAAACGAAAGAAGCGCCATCTGCCGGATTATAGCAGATTTACCAGCTGTCAAATAAAAGCTTTTGGAAGGGAAATTATTGGGAAATTTCCCCTACGGAAAGCGCTGGAAGCAGAGACCAGAACGTTCTCCTTATTTCCAGAGTTTGTCAAACAAGTATAAAAGGACATGTTTGAAGGGCAGCGACACAGTTTGTTTTTAATCGTGAATGAATAAAGTTGGTTGTAATAAAAGTGAAAAGTAAAGTTTGTGAATTAATTTCAGTGGTGAATAATAAATCGTTTTGTTTGTAGTAAGAAAAGTAAAGTGTTTTCTTTTGTGAAATAAATAAGCTTTTTTTTCGTGGGTAGGTGTAAAACCTGCATCAGGCTCTATGAGGACCGGAAAACGCGTGCTCATAGAAGTGTGAGATTCTTACTACACTAAAACCACCTCCACTTCCCGATTGCAACTAAGTTGAAACTTATCTAGCAATTTATTTTTAACGAAGTTAAGTAACGTGTTGCAGGTAACTTTCCGGTGAAAGGTCCTGCTTATTCCACCATTTTAAAGCGGTTTTCCGTACACCGCACTAAGTCGGAAGGTTTTGTTCTTTGCAGACGGCGTACTAAATTCGACTCTTCAAGAATGTCAATAATCGTTGGATTAGCGTGATCTAATAGCCGATTTCAATGTTTTCGCGCGAAACTCTTTATTTCGTCTCGAACCGTTGGAATCCCGAAATCCCTGTGAAGATCTTCGTTTCTTATATACCATGAATCATTTACAAATGACCTAAGCAATTTATTTTCAAACGTTTGTAAGTTATTTAAGTTTGTATCGCAGGTACAACCCCAGAGTTGTATACCGTAAGTCCAGACAGGTTTAAGTACCTGCCTGTATAAAATCAACTTATTATCAATACTAAGCTTAGAATATTTACCGAGTAGCCAGCTCATATCTCTTAGTTTACTTTTTAATTCTTCGCATTTCTTTTTTACGTGCGGCTTCCATTTTAATTTCGCGTCTAGAGTCATTCCCAGATATTTTGCCTCATTCGCAAATGGTACACGACCGGTATTAAGAAAGACGGGCAATCTATTTATTTTTGTATACGTAAAGTCCTCGTGGACTGACTTTTGTTCATTGAGCGCTATTCGCCATGTTTTTGTCCACTCATTAACATTATTAAGAGAATTTTGTAATTTAATCGTAGCTTCGTTAATCGTTTTGCCTATTGCTTGTATTGCAGTATCATCAGCAAACGTTGCTACGATAGTGTCTTCTATATAAGAAGGTTTTATAATACAAATTCTATATACTACTGAAATAAATCAGCCAAGTAGAAGACTTAGCATTAAGGATTGGACTTGTTGAATTATTGATTCAAAATAGCTTTTTATGGCCTTTAGTCCTACAAATTGGCGTTTCGTTCGGCTTACTCACTTGAACTCATCAGTGACATAGTGAGGGCTTTGTCAGACGCAATTTGTATTAAGTTCAGTTCAACTTACATGAATTTTTCAACGAAAATCCACTGTAAACTATATCCAACAAGATGAGAATTCCTAATCATTAAGCTGGAAGTTTTTTTGCCCGGGGCCAGGCATAGTTTCTATATAAGAAGGTTTTATAATACAAATTCTATATACTACTGAAATAAATCAGCCAAGTAGAAGACTTAGCATTAAGGATTGGACTTGTTGAATTATTGATTCAAAATAGCTTTTTATGGCTTTTAGTCCTACAAATTGGCGTTTCGTTCGGCTTACTCACTTGAACTCATCAGTGACATAGTGAGGGCTTTGTCAGACGCAATTTGTATTAAGTTCAGTTCAACTTACATGAATTTTTCAACGAAAATCCACTGTAAACTATATTCAACAAGATTAGAATTCCTAATCATTAAGCTAGAAGTTTTTTTGCCCGGGGCCAGGCATAGTTTCTATATAAGAAGGTTTTATAATACAAATTCTATATACTACTGAAATAAATCAGCCAAGTAGAAGACTTAGCATTAAGGATTGGACTTGTTGAATTATTGATTCAAAATAGCTTTTTATGGCCTTTAGTCCTACAAATTGGCGTTTCGTTCGGCTTACTCACTTGAACTCATCAGTGACATAGTGAGGGCTTTGTCAGACGCAATTTGTATTAAGTTCAGTTCAACTTACATGATTTTTTCAACGAAAATCCACTGTAAACTATATCCAACAAGATTAGAATTCCTAATCATTAAGCTGGAAGTTTTTTTGCCCGGGGCCAGGCATAGTTTCTATATAAGAAGGTTTTATAATACAAATTCTATATACTGCTGAAATAAATCAGCCAAGTAGAAGACTTAGCATTAAGGATTGGACTTGTTGAATTATTGATTCAAAATAGCTTTTTATGGCCTTTAGTCCTACAAATTGGCGTTTCGTTCGGCTTACTCACTTGAACTCATCAGTGACTTCAAATAATTCATGAAGGTGACCAACTTGTATTGCAGTATCATCAGCAAACGTTGCTACGATAGTGTCTTCTGTTTGAGGTATATCACGTGTAAATAGAAGGTACAGAACTGGACCTAAAACACTACCTTGTGATACCCCAGCCACTATTTCTTTGGAATTAGAATATTCATTTCCATGTCTTACACGAAAAAGTCTGTTTTTTAGATATTCGTTTAGAATTTTATAAAGTCCTTCCGGCAGAACTTGTCTTAATTTGAATTTGAGGCCTTCGTGCCACACCTTGTCAAACGCTTGCGACACATCCAAAAAGACCGTCGAACAAATTTTCTTTTCTTCAAGAGCTCTCTCAATTACGTCAGTTATTCTATGCACTTGATCAATTGTTGAATGCTTGCTTCTAAATCCGAACTGATGTTCAGGTATTAATCGTTTCTCTTCTATTATAGGCCGCAGGCGCAGGAGTAGTATTCTTTCAAAAACTTTCGATATTATTGGAAGAAGCGAAATCGGTCTGTTAGAATTCTTTTCAGGAGATGGTTTGCCAGGTTTCAAAACCATTATGACTTCCGCAACTTTCCATTGGCTTGGAACATATTCCAGCCTTAGAGCGGCATTTATTATATAAAGGAGGTTAATTAATCCTTTATGAGGAAGCATTTTTAATATTTCCGCTGTTATTAAGTCATACCCCGGAGCTTTATTAGACTTTAGCTTCTTTATTTCTCTGTTCAATTCAGCGAGCGTAGCATTTCTGGTTCTGTAGTTCTCAATTGAGCTAAAACTCATATTAATATTTCCATTGAGTGCTTGCCCATCAGAAGGTTTAAATGTTTCTAGCAGGTAATCGGCGAATACCGCCGCTTTCTCTTTGTCACTTTTAGCCCATTCGTTTTGGCTTTTCTTAATCGGGGCCACTGGAAGCTTTGGTTCTTTCGTTGTTTTTATAGCTTTCCAAAGTGAGTAGTTGGATTCTTTCCCAACTGACAAGCTTTCAAGGTAATTTTCAACTTCACGGTTTTTGAAATCTGATATCGCTGTTTTTAGCATATTACACAAACGATTTAAATGAGCTTTGTGTTGAGGAGCACGGGTTCGCTGCCATTTCTTACGTGCCTTTCGTTTATCTTTTATTAAGTCTTTTATTTCCTGCGGATATTTTATATCTTTATAGCGCGGCGTAACCCTTTGATAAGGTGCGTTATTCCACGCTGCTTTTTGTATTATATTAACAAAGGTATCTACTGCATCTTCAAGCTCAAGAGGCGTTTGTAATGATACCCTTAATTCAACGTTGTCCTCGATATCTTTCGTAAATCCTTCCCAGTTGGTTTTACCGTTTCTTAACCTGGGTGGTTTTTCAATTTTGACAAGGCTTTCGCTCATAGTGAGTATGACTGCAGAATGATCTGAGAAGAGATCATGGCCTTCTGAGATTTCAATACGGTTAGAGGGTATTCCTTTTACCATAAACAAATCGATTAAGTCAGGTATTTTTGACGGATCAGTTGGCCAGTAAGTTGGCTCTCCGGTCGAATGAAAATCGCAATTATTTTCCATTCCTGCCTCATATAGCATTCGACCCTTTTGAGATATGCATCTTGAAGCCCAAAAGGTGTGCTTTGCATTAAAGTCGCCACCAACAATTAAGTTTGGGCTTAGCGACTTTATCAATGTCGTAAACTCACTTTTATCGATTTTGCAACGTGGAGGGCAATATATCGAAGAGGTATTAAGAAGAATGTTTTTAGTTCTAACCTGAACACTACTCAATTGCATCGATTCTACCTCTATTTTCAGGCCTATTGAGTGTTCAATGCACTCTTTTATATATAATGATGATCCACCCCTTGCTTTATTTGAAGGATGAACAGCGTGGTAGTCAAGAAACCCGTGGATTTTAAGATTTGATTCATTTTTGGCATGCGTTTCTGATATCAAACATATGTCGATATCATTTTCCTGCATATACGTCTCTAATTCTCCAAGTTTTTGCCATAATCCGTTGGCATTCCACGTAAGAATTTTAAACTTTTCCATCATACATTTTTTTGAGAGAGATTTGGGTCGAAAACAATTTTCGAGCCAACTTAACCTATCAAAGATAAATTTATTTGTGTCACATCGTTCCTCAAGTTTCGACAGAATTATTGAAAAGACTTTTGAAACCGGTTCGGTTTCAGTGTCGTTGTTTACGGGTATATTTTTTGCCGCTATTTGGGCATAGGTATGTGTCTGCATTTCCTTGCTTTGATATATTCTCCGAAGGTATTGACACTGTTTTCTTTTCCTTACGGATACTAGGTTTTGGAGCTTTACTAGATTTGGAAGTCTTGGGAACTACGGTTTCTATTTGCCTTTGTGGGTTTTCTTTGTGTTTTGGCAAATTTTGATCGCCGCTTTTGTAATTCTTTAGCTACTTCGCAGCCTCTATAGTTTGCCGGGTGATTTCCATTACAATTAATGCACGTCGGTGGACTTTCTCTTTTTCCGATGCAGTCAACGGTTAAATGCTTTCCGGCGCATTTTACACACCTTGGCTCTTTTTTACAATAAGTTTGGATGTGATTGAATTCTTGACAGCGTTTACACTGAGGGACTAACCTTGTGCTCTTTCTTAGAGGTTTGATCTTAACTACGATGTTTAGAATTGTTTTGATTTTATAAATTTCATCTAGTTTTTCAGTCTTATCGAACGAAAGTATAAATAGTGGAAGACCACGTTGTACCACTTTTGTTTCACCCTCTTTTGTCTGTTTCTCTCTTTTGACGATGTTCATAGCATCTAAGATTTTAGATCAATAATGATATCGTCTTTTGAACATGATGCGTGTAAACCTCTCGCCACAACACGTAAGGGTCTTTCCGACTTATTTTCTTAGGTATACCATTCTACTTTTTCTTCGTTTAGTTTTCGTGACAGAAGACGATTACTTTCAGGGTCTATCACACATACTTTCCATTTGTTGTTATTGAGCGAAACAACTTTAAAAGACGATGGTAGTAATGATTTTAATATGGTTTGCAACTTGTTATACTCCGCAATACCGATAACATTTATCGGTGGCGGGGGCCGCTCCTTAACAGGTTTTTCTTTTACTGTCGCATGTTTTGGTGAGACTATTATTTCAAAAGACGAGGCTGCCTCAGGTGAAGAGCCCGCTTTACGCTTTTTACTTAATCGTTTCTTTGAGTACTTTTCCGTTTCACGTGCTAGCTCTTCTTCGTCTGTTTCATATCTAGAATTATTGACTTGTGGCAAGCTAGCATTGGAGCTTATTGGAGAATTTTTGCCTTTCAACATCTCATTTTCTTTTCGAAGAAGATCGACTTCTTTCTTTAGCTCTTGATAAAGTTCCATTACTTCATCAAGTCTTCGTCGAAGTTCGTTATTATCTTTTTCAAGATTTTCTGTTTTATCTGAGTCTTTTTTGGCGCGCGCTGGCGTGACGGGTGGACTCTTTTGCCCGAATTTAGATTGTTTTATACACGATTAAGATGGTGGTGATCGAGATACCCTTGCACTTTTTAGGAAGGGATTTATTAAATGCAATAATTGGCTCTCCCCAGAATCCATAGAGCCGACCTCCGAAGAGGGTGGATTTTCCAGTGAACCTGGACTGCCACCTGGGGTACTATATCTTATTGTTTTGCTCATTGCATAGTTTTGTATACATCAATCTCAGTATACGGAGTTTGGATTTTAGTCGCCTCTTACGACAGGCATGTCTACCTCGGGTATATACTTGCCCCTTACCCGCAGGGGGTAACGTTTGAATAGAGAAAATAAGTTTTATTAACGAACCTGAGAAAATATTACATTGGTGTCAGAAGTGGGATGAAACTTATTTTATCTGTGCACTCAGTTGATTCATTGTGTGTTAGTTATGAAAAGTAAACGTTGACTGTGAAAAGTGAAAAGGAAAAAAAAAGAAAAGACAATGGGTAAAACTCTGAACGATCGATTTAAATTTAGTTGAACTCGGATAAAACCCAGACACGTTGGTATTTGACATTCAAATGGAGGAAGAGCAAGAACAAGTAAGTACGTTGGATATGACAAATCTCATGTCTTAGCTGCTCGCGAGCCAAAAGAACCTTCTCGAACATTCGAACAACAAAACCAAGAACAAAGGAATCTTCTAGAACAGCAAAGTCAAGAGCAACGTAGTGAACAAAAGAATCTTCTCGAACGATTCGAGCAACAAAGCCAAGAGCAAAAGTATCTTCTAGAACAACAAAGCCAAGAACAAAAGTGCCTGCTGGAAAAACAGAAAAATATGCTCGAATGTGAGTTAGATGCCTTTGACAACAGAATTATTGCCCTTGACGAGCGTGTCGATAAACAATTTTCTTCTATCGATAAACAATTGTTAACTATCGATCAACACTTGTCTACTGTCGATAAGCAATTGTCGACAGTAGAATCAAAGTTCGAAAAAGGAAAAGAACTGCTGCGGAACTGTTGCAAATCATAACAGCAGACTAGAATGGTAACTTCAGTGCTCTTGTTCAGGCTATTGACAAACGCTTTGGAGATATGCAAAAAAACAAATAATATGTTAAAATAATAAATAAAATGTCTAATTATCCTTCGTCTACTGGTGTCCTGATTGCCAATGATTTATTCGGCGTATAATTTGAATTCAGCCTATGGAAACTGGTTCCCTGGATGCAAAACGCTCATCCAACAGGCAATGGCTAAGATCAGGCAAATCCAGCATTGTTTGTGTTGAAGGAGCGCATCAGGAAAGGAAGGGCTGGACAGAAACGTTTGGGGTAGCTGGCCAAGTGGAAAACTGCTGAAGAAGGATCCATTGGAAGTTTATTTGTTGGATTTCCCCAACATTTAAATCAAATGTTCTGAAATACAATTGCCTTTCCAGGCGTGTAAAGAAGTTTAGTGATCTTATTTTGAAGGCAACCGAACCTCCAATGATGTTGTTCAATCTTTACGATGATTAACTGAAAACCATTTCGTCCTACACAGCTTTCAGTCGATTTATTTTGATCACCAGAGCCTCGCACGTAAAACACCGAACGAACAAAGATCATTCTGAAGCCAGATAAAACAACAACCACAGAAGTTCATCACATTTGGCCAACGTTGCAATAAATTTATATGAAATTCTTGCAAGTGCTGGATACAAAGCGTTGTCATTTCAAAACTACATGCTGGATTTTGATAGTTGAAGCGGTTTTTAGCCTTAATTTAATCCTTCTAAGTTATTTTAAGAAAATATTTCCAATTTAAACAAAAATTTCGAAAAATTTGCCCATAGAACTAGTATCATCATATTCTTATTGAAATTCGAAAAAAAGACGAAAATAGTTTTTTGAGACAATTTTTGAAATCTTTGCTCGAATTGGAAATGGTTTTTGAGATAAGTTAGAATACCTTAATTAAGACTAAGAACCGTTTCAACAATTAAAATCCGGCAAGTAGTTTTGAAATGGCAACGTTTTGTATCCAGCACTTGCAAGAATTTCATATGAATTTCTTGCAAGTGTTAAATACAAAGCGTTGTCATTTCAAAACTACTTGGTGGATTTTGATGGTTGAAGCGGTTTTTAGCCTTAATTTAAACCTTCTAAGTTATTTTAAAAAACATTTCCAATTTAAACAAAAATTTCGAAAAATTTGCCCATAGAACTAGTATCATCATATTCTTATTGAAATTCGAAAAAAGACGAAAATAGTTTTTTGAGACAATTTTTTGAAATCTTTGCTCGAATTTGAAATGGTTTTTGAAATAAGTTAGAATACCTTAATTAAGACTAAGAACCGTTTCAATAATCAAAATCCGGCAAGTAGTTTTGAAATGGCAACGTTTTGTATCCAGCACTTGCAAGAATTTTATACGAAATTCTTCCAAGTGCTGGATAAAAAACGAGTTAACAACAAGAAAATAAAAAGAAGTTTGTTCTATTGCACGCGTGCATCATTCCATGATTAAAATAAGAATTTCAGCTCAAAGACAAAAAAAAAGATAGTGTTCAATATTTATTAAAACTTAATAATCTCAAAGTAAAAGAGATAATGATAAGGTGTAGGTATATGTATTGTTTTTTTTTAATTTGCGAGTCTGTTTTTTTTTATAAAATAAGAATTGTATTGTTATTGTATTTTTTTGAGAAATAAAATAAAATTTTAAAATAAATAAACAAACAAAAAATAATTATTTATATTTATGTTGTTTTTTTTGCCTACAAACAAGAAGCCAATGGTATTTGAGAAGTATTTGGCAATCATTTCAGATATCAATCTCCCAGCTGCTTGTGGATTCACAATGTGAAGACCCCTGCAACAGTGTGAACGCAAAACTTGAAGCTGTACCAGATATTTGTTGATTGACTTGTTGTTTTTGCAGATTCTTCTGAATGGTTTTGCTGTTAGACGAATACTACCTGTTCCTGTTTTGCCGATTGTTTCACGGGTACCAGCCCATATCACCTTGATAGGCGTCTTCTTCGATCTAAAATGGAAACCAAATTTGAATAGTTTTCTTAAAGCACCGAAATTGACTTGGTTGGCATGTTTTCTGAATTAATTTAATGCATAACGCTCATCCATCTTACGCACACGCTTACAACCACTTTTCTTTTTACTTACTTTAATCGATTTAGGTGGTTCCTGTAGCTCTTTTCGGTATCTTCAACTTGAGCCCCAAGGATACTTTTGGCCGCAACTGAACGAGCTGCTTTGCGTCGAACGTCTTATAGAGGAAGATGGTATCTTGAAGATAGTGTCGATTTCCTCCAAATCATCCAGAAGTTCGTCGGCTAGAGAAATTTTTTATAATTGTATTTTTGGATTCTTTGAAAAGTGAAAACTTGTAATTTTGTTTACAAATGAAAACAATTTTGATTGCACTCGCTAAATGAAAAATGACGTTTCAAAATTCACCTCGGAACTATTGGGATGCGTTTGAAATATTGTTCCTAGAGGTGCGGTCGCACTTTTTTTAATATCTCTGTTCTGTTTTTGTATTCTGCATTGACTCTTTTATAATAATAGGGGTTTTCCTTTGGAGGTGGCGAAGTACTTGCAAGTACTTTGCCAGCTTTTTTCAATGGAACACATCAAACTGCTTTCCCATGTAAAATGTATCTACTCGCGCATGAGAGCATGTACAGTTGGTAGTACTAGATTAGGGTTTTCATCTACTCGTAAGTACTTCGCCACCTCCAAAGGAAAACGGCTAATATGTTAAAAAAAACTTATTTCGAGAAAATTTGTTAGAAATTGTCTTATTTAAAAATGAGAATTTGTATGAGTAAGTCCAGTTTCACAATTTTCATCGAAATCACCTCATTTGGTCTAATGAAAACGTAGTATTACGATGATTTTATTATACGTTGCATGCATAAATAGAATACCCTTATTATTATAGTTAAATGACCAATTGAATTAAAACTCTTAAGCTGGCCATAAGCAACACAGTCATCCGATCCATTTGGCTCAGTTGGATTTAAGATGGGCTGAAAATCCTAAATGTGATAGTAACCAATTACATGCTTGAGCCGTCGTTGAACCTCAGCAGAAACACGGATCAAAATTTTAACCACGTTTGTCCCTAGTCATTGTTCACGAATAGAATGTAAACAGGGCCTGATCTGGCAGGCGTGGGGGGCAAACCAGGAATTTTCCCCCGGTGGCAAAAGTTGAGGTCGGTAAAATTGAAAATTTAGGGTGGTTGGCGGCTACAAAAAAAAATTTTTTTTTGATTTTTAACTGATCGAAGCATACAAAATAGGTGTGTTTCGGACGAAAAAACAGCATCGGGGCTTAGTGACGCAATCACAGAAAAAATGGAGTTTCCATGCAAAATAACGATAACATTTATGAAATTCGTGCCGGTATTGTATTTTGTATCAGGGTCTGAGACCCTTTTGCACCATTTGTAATCAATCTCAGATATACAAATCATTACATTAAATCAGAGATACTTTTATCTTGAATATTCTATCTATGAGACACAAAGCTATAGCTTGCATTAATAAGAATATTGTCTTCAAGAATATCATAGATTAATAAATTGGTGATCGTTAGGTATAATAGATTAATTAATAAATACCAACCTTAAATATTGGCTGACAATAATAAGAAATATATGTGTGCTCGGATGCTAAACTGAATATAAATTATAAAATGACTGACTAGCTTTAAGCGTCACCATATTCATTAATACAAGCAATATAGAAACGAAGTAATACAAACTAACATAAATGTATTAAAATTTTAATTTTCACAACTATAATTACTAATCTTGAGTTTTTGCTACGGTTTGATTTAATATAATTGAAATTGAAAGTAAACTTTGGCTACACAACACCGCAGGTCAACATCTTACACCCAATGATGATATAATCAAACAGAAAAGCGTCTAAAAAATTCAAAATTAATAATAGTTGTGAAAATAAAATTTTAATAAATTTAAATCATTTTTTTTTAAATAATTTTTTTCAAAAAATTGTATGTATGTATTTGTATTGTCTACACACTGACAGGTATGTTTGTTAACGTGAAATTTCTTCTTCTAATACATGTGCACCGGAATCAGCAAGTTAAACTTGCTGAACCACAGTTCAAAATTTTAAGCACTTTTTAACAACATGGCCCTTAAGGCTTTACTACATTGGCCACTTTTTGCAAAATTACGAGAGTAAAAATATTTTTTTCCCGCTAGCGCAGTTGTTTTGTGAAAAAATAAACGAATTGTTTTTTAAACCAAAATTTAAGCGTTCTGCATCATTTTAATATGTTTTCAAATAAGAAACATTATCTAAAAATGAGTTTGAAAATGTTCACTTTTATACTTTTTCACTTTCTTGGCCAATGTAGTTAAGGCTTTAGTCTGCTAGTACCCGATAACTTTTGAGTGGTGAAAGTCATGACTCAAAAGAGTCCTCTTGTAACAGCAGACTTAAATTTGGAAGTTCATCAGCTATTTGTTGAATATGATTTGTTATTAATTTTCAAACTCATAAAAGTTGTACAAACGTGGCTCATTATTTATTCTGTGGTTCAGAAATCGGTTAATTAAAATTGCTGAACCACTGATTTTAATTAACATACTTTATTTACGATTGAAAGATAACTAAAAGCAAAAACAAAATTCATTCAATAATTGTATTAAGGCTCCCCCAAACCAACGCGAAATCATAGCGAATCATTCGCAGTCAGTTTTTTGTATTCGTTTTGCACTGTGTATCTTTCATATTTTGCGTTATTGTGAATGATTTCGCGTCGAGGGCGAATTATTCGCGTTGGTTTGGGGGAGCCTTTATCCAGACAAATTTTGATAGTTCGTTTCTGTGGAGATCAAAAAACTAAGGGAGTATTCAAGCAACAGCTGTGTTTTTTTGCATGTCCATATGGAGTTTGGCGAAAAAAACGACACCGGGACATTTCAACATTTTTGTTTACCTTTTGCATTGGTCTGCCATTTTGTGTTGAATTATCTTACCAACAAACATTTGACATTTCTTTATATGTAAATCATCGATAACACAACGATAATCGTAGTTTGGCATTAGCGTTTTTATCGGGACAAAAGCTAACTCCAGATAATTATCTGGACTTCTCTAACTCTATATGGACATAGTTGTTGTTGTATTTAACATGTAAAGTGTTTTGCTTTGCTGTCGTTTTTTTCACACAATTTTATTTGGACATGCAAAAAAACAACTAACATATACAAATTTAAAGAAAAACTTATGTAACTTCATAATTCACAAACAAATTTTCTCCCACTTCGATTCAATTAACCTACATTTATTATTCAATTATTTATTACAAAAAATATTGTTGTTTCTTATTTTAGTACGCGTAAATATTAGGCGTTTTCCTTTGGAGGTGGCGAAGTACTTGCAAGTACTTTGCCAGCTTTTTTCAATGGAACACATCAAACTGCTTTCCCATGTAAAATGTATCTACTCGCGCATGAGAGCATGTGCAGTTGGTAGTACTAGATTAGGGTTTTCATCTACTCGTAAGTACTTCGCCACCTCCAAAGGAAAACGGCTATTAGAAGCCAATGCAATTTTAAAATAGCCGTTTTCCTTTGGAGGTGGCAAAGTACTTACGAGTAGATGAAAACCCTAATCTAGTACTACCAACTGCACATGCTCTCATGCGCGAGTAGATACATTTTACATGGGAAAGCAGTTTGATGTGTTCCATTGAAAAAAGCTGGCAAAGTACTTGCAAGTACTTCGCCACCTCCAAAGGAAAACGCCTAATAAAATGATATAAAGGGAAGTGAGCACTTAAAAATTCAGTTCACCCGCTTTTATACTTTACGAACATGTCCATGAGATTTTTAAAATAACTGACAAATTTAAAAAAAACCGACGATTTGTGGTGAAAATCATAAAGTTGCACTAGTGTGCGTGTGGTAAAGGTTACTAGTGCAACTTTATGACATTCACCACGGTATGAGCTTGTAGGCAAATCAGTTTGACGACCGAAGATTCCCATCTTTATATTTTTTATCTATGGTTCGTGCTGTATCTGACATCAACCTTCAGCGAGCAATTCGAACGGCTGGAAAATGCACACTCCCTGAAGCATTAGCGTTCGCCCTGACTATGAAAGCAGCAGAACAGGCTTCTCAAGGAGTTCATCGGGTAAGAGAACTAGAGATTGAGGAGTGTTCTTGCCAGAGAACTGTATTCCAAAGGAACCAGCGGAACTGTAACTGTAACAAGACCGGACATCTCCAACGCCAGTGCAGACTGCCACCTAGAAAACCTCCATGTCAACATTGCTTAAGCAGAAAATTTAACAACAACAATGTCAATACTCCTACTCGCCCCGTTTTTCAACTGGGAAACGAGTAAGAACCCACTTCGAGGGACAGAAGCTGGTTTCTGGTATCGATGGCCCCAGAACCACCATCAAAGTCTCACAGACGAAAAGAAACAACAAAAGTCTGACTGTGGAGGCAACACTAAACGGCAAGAAGCAAGTAGCTACGATCGACACCGGTGCCACTGCTTCCATTGTTCGAAAGGACTTGGTGAAGATGACGTGGCTGCATAACACCAACGCCTACCGTCTGAAAACAGCAACAGGAGAGGCAGCCAGAGTGTACGGGGAGGTTCCTCCTACGATCCGTTTGGCAGAACTGGAGTTTTCACATCTATTTCTGGTAGCAGATATATGTGACGAGTGCATCGTTGGAATTGACTTTATGAAAGAGCATGGAGTAATTCTCGATATTGGAAAGCAAGTTCTCAAGTACCGAAATGTGGAGATTCCTATGGTTTATGGCAATGAAAACTCATCAACTCTGAGGACTGTCGTAAAGGAAGATCAAACCGTACGAAGTCAAGCTTAGAAAAGATGTTGGAAAATGTGAATCCGTATCCGTAATAACTAAAATCACAGAAGTTGATACACAAGGATATGTGGACCCCAGGAAAGTGAACACTATGAAGTCAAACATTCTCAAGTCTTCAAAATTAAATGAATATCAGCTAAGTGTGGCTGGAAGCCTCCTTCACTAGTTCGCTGATATACTCTCTTCACCCAATGGGCAGTATGGCCGAACACAACTGGTGCAGCATCGAATCGACACAGGAAACGCAAGACCTATTCGACAACCAGCAAGACGTCTCCCATTAGCCAAACAAGCCGAAGTTGAAGAGATGATATCGACCATGAAGAAAGATGGACTAATCGAAAACTCTAAAAGCCCTTGGGCATCCCCAGTTGTTCTTGTCAAAAAGAAGGATGGAAGTACTCGATTTTGTGTGGACTATCGGAGGCTGAACGATGCGACGAATAAAGACAGCTACCCTCTGCCAAGAATCAGCGATACTCTGGATGCGATGGAAGGTTAGGTTAGGTTAGGTAAATGGGCTGACAGTTGGTTTTGTTACCGTCACACTTAGATCAATGTAGATCCATTGTGGTACCCTAGGGGTTGTGAACCCTATGAAAAGAAACCTATGATACATCCCATGTTAATTCAAGCCCGTTAAGGGTATTGAAGAGTTTCAGCAGGCTATAGCCTGAAAAGTCGGTGAGTATTTCTTGGTCGTTGGAGGAGTGTCCGTTGGTACATAACCACCAGGCTGAGAAATGTCTGTCGTTATATAATCACCTGGCTGAGAAGAAAAAACGCTTTTCAAAGGCGTGATCCTTCCTTTGCCCCCACTTGAGGAATCATCTCTCTATCAGGCCCGTAGGAGCAGTGGCTCCATGCAACGTCTGGTAGATGGGTATGATAGGTCAGTGGTTGGTTTATGTGTCAGTTCGATGGATGTCTGTCGTTTTATAATCACCTGGCTGAGAAGAAAAACGCCTTTAAAAGGCGTAATCCTTCCTTTGCCCCCACTTGAGAACTCATCCCTCTATCAGGCCCGTAGGAGCAGTGGCTCCATTCATCGTCTGGTAGATGGGCTTGATAGGTCAGTGGTTGTTTTATGTAAACGTACGATGAAGAAATGTCTGTCGTCACATTATCACCTGGCTGAGAAGAAAGCACCTTTAATGGCGTGATCCTTCCTTTGCCCCCACTTGAGGAATCATCCCTCTATCAGGCCCGTAGGAGCAGTGGCTCCATGCAACGTCTGGTAGATGGGTATGATAGGTCAGTGGTTGGTTTACGCATCCGTTCGTTGAAGAAATGTCTGTCGTTTTATAATCACCTGGCTTAGAAGAAAAACGCCTTTAAAAGGCGTGATCCTTCCTTTGCCCCCACTTGAGAACTCATCCCTCTATCAGGCCCGTAGGAGCAGTGGCTCCATTCAACGTCTGGTAGATGGGCATGATAGGTCAGTGGTTGGTTTATAAACGTTCGATGAAGAAATGTCTGTCGTCACATAATCACCTGGCTGAGAAGAAAACACCCTTTCATGGTGTGATCCTTCCTTTGCCCTCACTTGAGGAATCATCCTTCTATCAGGCCCGTAGGAGCAGTGGCTCCATTCAACGTCTGGTAGAGAGGTATGATAGGTCAGTGGTTGGTATATGTATTCGTTCGTTAACTGTCATTATATAATCACCTGGCTGAGAAGATAACGCTTTTCAAAAGCGTGATGCTTCTTTTGCCCCCACTTGAGAACTCATCCCTCTATCAGGCCCGTAGGAGCAGTGGCTCCATTCAACGTCTGGTAGATGGGCATGATAGGTCAGTGGTTGGTTTATAAACGTTCGATGAAGAAATGTCTGTCGTCACATAATCACCTGGCTGAGAAGAAAACACCCTTTCATGGTGTGATCCTTCCTTTGCCCTCACTTGAGGAATCATCCTTCTATCAGGCCCGTAGGAGCAGTGGCTCCATTCAACGTCTGGTAGAGAGGTATGATAGGTCAGTGGTTGGTATATGTATCCGTTCGTTAACTGTCATTATATAATCACCTGGCTGAGAAGATAACGCTTTTCAAAAGCGTGATGCTTCTTTTGCCCTCACTTGAGAACTCATCCCTCTATCAGGCCCGTAGGAGCAGTGGCTCCATTCAACGTCTGGTAGATGGGCATGATAGGTCAGTGGTTGGTTTATAAACGTTCGATGAAGAAATGTCTGTCGTCACATAATCACCTGGCTGAGAAGAAAACACCCTTTCATGGTGTGATCCTTCCTTTGCCCTCACTTGAGGAATCATCCTTCTATCAGGCCCGTAGGAGCAGTGGCTCCATTCAACGTCTGGTAGAGAGGTATGATAGGTCAGTGGTTGGTATATGTATCCGTTCGTTAACTGTCATTATATAATCACCTGGCTGAGAAGATAACGCTTTTCAAAAGCGTGATGCTTCTTTTGCCCCCTCTTGAGAACTCATCCCTCTATCAGGCCCGTAGGAGCAGTGGCTCCATTCAACGTCTGGTAGATGGGCATGATAGGTCAGTGGTTGGTTTATAAACGTTCGATGAAGAAATGTCTGTCGTCACATAATCACCTGGCTGAGAAGAAAACACCCTTTCATGGTGTGATCCTTCCTTTGCCCTCACTTGAGGAATCATCCTTCTATCAGGCCCGTAGGAGCAGTGGCTCCATTCAACGTCTGGTAGAGAGGTATGATAGGTCAGTGGTTGGTATATGTATCCGTTCGTTAACTGTCATTATATAATCACCTGGCTGAGAAGATAACGCTTTTCAAAAGCGTGATGCTTCTTTTGCCCCCACTTGAGAACTCATCCCTCTATCAGGCCCGTAGGAGCAGTGGCTCCATTCAACGTCTGGTAGATGGGCATGATAGGTCAGTGGTTGGTTTATAAACGTTCGATGAAGAAATGTCTGTCGTCACATAATCACCTGGCTGAGAAGAAAACACCCTTTCATGGTGTGATCCTTCCTTTGCCCTCACTTGAGGAATCATCCTTCTATCAGGCCCGTAGGAGCAGTGGCTCCATTCAACGTCTGGTAGAGAGGTTTGATAGGTCAGTGGTTGGTATATGTATCCGTTCGTTAACTGTCATTATATAATCACCTGGCTGAGAAGATAACGCTTTTCAAAAGCGTGATGCTTCTTTTGCCCCCACTTGAGAAATCATCCCTATATCAGGCCCGTAGGAGCAGTGGCTCCATGCAACGTCTGATAGATGGGTATGATAGGTCGGTGGTTGGTTTACGTTATCGTTCGTTGAAGAAATGTTTTGTACGCCTATTGACTGTGGTTGGATAAGTTACCAATCTCATGGTCGTGTGGTTGATAGAGCGTACGGATTTTCATTTTCAAGCCATTTGGTAGCATTAATAAATTTCAATATGTTTTTGCTTGGAATGTCCGAGAGTTCTTCCAAGTCATTGAAGAAGTATCTCCCTAGGTGTTTGTTTCTGAGATGATAAAGCGCAGGGCAGTGACACAGGTAGTGAGGAGTATCCTCATGAATCTCTATGTCACCACATCCCCTGCATAAATCGTCTAAACTGAGTTTCATCTTTTTCTTGTGGTATCCTAGGTGGTTGTGACCGGTGATGATACTCACGAAAAGAGATAAAGACTTTTTATTCAGTTGGATGATGGTGTCGGTCTTTTGTTTGTTGAAACTAGGCCATAATTTTCTGGTTATAACACAGGTATCGAGCGGTCTCCAACGCTTATTTGTCGCAGCTAGAGTTCTACTCTCGATTAACTGTTTAAGATTACAGGGTGGAACCTGAACTGTAGTTATTGCCTGATCAGGATCAAGAGTCGATCCGATTCTTGCCAACTCGTCAGCGCTTTCGTTACCTGGGACACCACTGTGACCAGGAACCCAGCAGAGCCTTATATTGTGCTGTGTACCAAGAACCCTTAGCTCTTCGCGACAGCAAGTAACAAGCTTCGATTTGATTTCAATGGCAGAAATCGCTTTTATTGCCGCTTGGCTATCAATGAAAAAGGTGATATCAGCTTGTGGTATTGCCATCATTGAGACTTGTCTAGCAGCTTTTGTCACTGCCAGGACCTCAGCTTGGAAGACACTGCTGTAATCAGGAAGTCTGAATGAGCTGGATAATCCGAGGGTTTCTGAGTAGAACCCTGCACCAACACCTGTATCCATCTTGGAACCGTCGGTGTATATAGCTATCATCGAATCGCCGGTTGACGGCTCGTTTATTTGCCATTCCTCTCTACTAGGAAAGGCTGTCGTGAACGGCTTGTTGAAGTCTAAATGGGGTGTTATGTAGTCAGTGCACACCATATTACCCGAGTATTTCTGTAGAATCTGCGCGTGACCTGTAGCACTCTGTTTCCAGCTGCTAGTTTGGCTAAGCCGAAGTGCGCTCTTGGCTGCTGATTCATGTATATATAGATCTAGGGGTTTTAAGTTGAGTATAGCTTCCAGACCCGCTGTCGGGGTGGACCTCATTGCCCCAGTGATACCAATACATGCCAATCTTTGTATCTTTGTCATGATTTTAAGGTTGGTAACTTTGTCCAGTGAACTCCACCAGACTACGTTACCGTAAGTCAGTACAGGTCTAACTATGGCTGTGTACATCCATTTGATAATTTTTGGGCTTGGACCCCACGTTTTGCCAAATATTCTGTTGCAGGAATAGAAAGCAAACATGGCTTTCTTCGTTCTTTCTTTAATGTTGAGACTCCAGTTCAGTTTCTTATCCAAGATCACACCCAGATATTTGGCATGATCGGAGATTTTGAGCTGGGTCCCCTCAATAAAGGGAATTTGAAAAGTCGGTATTTTCCTTTTGTTCGTAAAAAGGACTAATTCTGTTTTTTGCGGGTTAACCGCTAGACCGCAGTTTTTAGTCCACGTATTTACTACTAATAAGGCATTCTTAATTTGTTCACTAATTGTGGAGGGAAATTTACCTGTCGCTAGTAATGCAAGGTCATCCGCATATGCGACTACTTTTACTCCACTATATTTCAGTCTCATTAGAACTACGTTCATCACGAGTATCCAGAGAAGCGGAGAAAGGACCCCCCCTTGTAGAGTCCCTCTGGAGGTAGATACTTTGATCTGTTCTCCTCCTAGCTCCGAGTTTATCTGTCTGTTTCTTAACATGCACATTATCCATCTGATGATGGCGGAATGTACTTTAAGGTTAACGAGAGCTCCTTCCACTGCCTCGTTTCGGACATTGTTAAAAGCTCCTTCAATGTCTAGAAAGGCGGCAAGGGTGTATTCTTTATCTTTGAGCGTTTTTTCGATTGTGCTGACGACGCTATGCAGCGCTGTCTCAACACTTTTGCCTTTTGAATAAGCATGCTGGGCTGGAGACAAGACCTCCGGGCTCAGTGTGCTGCGAATGTGTAAGTCTATTAGTCTTTCAAATGTTTTTAAGAGAAAAGACGTGAGACTAATGGGTCTGAAGTCTTTAGCTTCTGTGTGGCTGGGCTTTCCAGCTTTCGGAATAAAAACTACCTTGACTTCCCGCCACACCTTGGGAACATATCCCCATTTCAGGCTACTTAGGAATATGTTTTTTAAGTGTGGGATTACAAGGTCTTCACATTTTTGTAGCATCATGGGGAAGACGCCATCTAAACCAGGTGATTTATACGGTGAAAAGGAGTTAATAGCCCACTTTATCTTTTCTTCCGTAATCAACTCGGCTGGTGTTGTATTTTCTATGCAGAGCTCTATTCGCGGGTTGTTATTCACGTTAGAGGTGCAGCTGGGAAAGTGAGCGTTTACCAGAAGTTCCAGTGTTTCGCTACACGATTCTGTCCAATGTCCATTGGGTTCCCTAAGAGATCCCAGAGTAATAGGTCCCTTAGCCAGTATTTTCCTGAGTCTTGCTGATTCATTGGTATTCTCAACTTGACTGCAGAAGTTCCTCCATGAGCTGCGTTTGGCTCTTTGTGTTTCTATCTTGAAATTCTTTTGACTAGTCTTATACATTTCCCAGTCCCTATCTGTTCTAGTCCGCTTGGCAACATTAAAAAGTCTCCTTGTATCTTTTCTGATATTACCAAGTTGAGTTGTCCACCAGGGTGGTTTCTTTTTACCCGCTCCCCCTGATCTAAGTGGACATCCCTTTTCAAAAGCTTTACCGAGAATCCCAGTTAAGCTATCAGTAGCTTTGTCTATTAACTCTGGTATTTGCAACGCATGAGTACTAAGGTTTTGTATTTCTGTTCCTACTACCCTATTAAAAATATCCCAGTTGGTATTTCTGAGATTTCTAAATGGTTTACGGGGACCTATGGTGTCGGGTATTGAGAATTCTATGAGCTTGTGGTCAGAGAATGATTCATCCTTCAATACCTTCCACTGTTCTACGGAGATAGTATCCGAGTTGCTCATAAGAGTGACATCGAGTACCTCTTTACGGTTTTTGGTGACAAAAGTGGGTTCCCTGCCCCTATTCGCTACCAAAATATTATTTTCTATAATAAATTCAAAAAGTGACTCACCTCTATCGTTGATATCAGTGCTTCCCCACTGCGAATGGTGTGCGTTGGCATCGCAGCCAACAACAGTATCCCATCTGTCCAGTGCAGCACGTTGGATGAGTTCCTTGGTTATCTCAGCCGGTGGTCCTTCTGTCCCGTCCCCCGGCATATAGCATGATGCTATTACCAGTGGTGGGAGCCCAGCACGTTCAAGTTTAACCGTCGTTTGGTCTAAACAGCTGTATGTGGATAGAAGAAAGAGGTTAATCTGTTTTCTAGCTACAATACAAGTTCTAAATCTACTGTTAATGCCTACATTTGTGGGACTATACAGCGTGAGTTCTTTGGAGTGTAAGCCTCTAATTCTGCCACCTGCAATCCAGGGTTCCTGAACTAGGGCAACGTCTATGTGTCTACTCTCCATGAGGTAGACTAAGTTGGCACTGGCGGCTTTACTGTGGTGGAGATTAATTTGAATTAACTTCATTTTGATTTTAAAACCCTCCCCTCCTTAATTACCTCTTTCTTGGTAGCTATCAGCCGCAGCCTGCATCGGTTTGTACCGACGCGTACCTTGAAACCAATTTTCCTAAGAAGTGGTAATGATTTGTGATTTAGGATCACAACCACTTCTGTGCCATCTTTTGTCTTCTCGCCCATCTCACCCACCTCCCAGTCTTGACTGAGCTGGTCGGTGTTGAGTGACCTGAGGTATCTCTCGATTCGATCCTTCGGAATGAGCGGTCCTTTGATGATAAGCTTTGCTCTAGGCCGTGAAAAATCGCCGATTTCCTTCCTCCTCATGAGGCGAAGGTCAGCGTTTGGCCATGGAGCTTCAGCTTTACCAACAAACTCTTGGAGCCATGTAAGAGTATGGTCATCTTCACATGTCAACATTTTGAATCCTTGGAAGGTGCTGAGATTACCGAAGAGTGGCGGTGGCCGGCTCTTAACGATAGCCTCGTTAACCTCCTCAAGGATTCGAAGTTCCATTAGTTGCCACTGGTCATCCGTCAGTTTCCGTGTAGGATTACCATAGTCTACTATGGCAACTTGCTGGCCTACTACAGACGCCTTGGAGACTCTGGCTTTTTTCTTTTTATTGGTCGGTGATACGGTAGATGGTGAGCTCGTATCGTTCCTTGCTCGCTTGGACGTACCTGCATTGGCTGGTGGGTCAGTGGATGGCAGGGTGCCATCCTTAGACACTCCCAATGCGGTATTCCTGGAGCTCGGTTTAGTCGTTTTGTTGTCGTGTCTGTTAGTTATTTGTGGTGTCGTCTGGAGTCTTTGTTTGGATCTGTCCAGAGCCAACCGTTCCTTAACCGTTAAGGTTTCAGGATTTTTGGTTGATAGGAACCGGAAAGTCCTCGCATCGTTCCGTCTTTGTCGGCGTTGTATTTCCTTGTCGCTGAGGAGTCTCTTCCCCTTGCGTCGCACTGCAGGTCCTGCATTGCGTCGCACGGCTGGATTCTCCACAGCTGTCAAGTCAGTCATGTCACTGTTAAGCGTTGAGTTACCAATGCAGTCACCTGGTTGGGAGGAGCAAGACGCATTTAGGTTGCATGTAGGGCTATGGCCCAGGATGTTTCCTTTGTGCCTCTCACTTCTCTCAACCTCACCCTGAGCTACCTTCCCACCCACCAGGCCCGTAGGAACAGGTGGCTCCATGCAACGTCTGGTTGGTGTGTTGAGCAGCTCAGTGGTGTGTTTCCTTTTTGGGTAATTCTTACCACGTTGCCCTGGTTGTGAAGAGGTAGACGCACCTAAGTTGCATGTAGGGCTATGGCCCTGGATGTTCCTCATGTGTGCTACCTCTACACTAACCCCTTCCGCGGGTATCTTTTCACCCTTCGGACCCGTAGGAGCGGAATGCTCCATGCAACGTCCGGCAGGCGAGTTCGATATTCCGGTAGTTGGTTCATGTTGTGAGTCAGTCTTTGTCATTGCTGGAGTAATTGATGAGGCTGTCCTCTCCCTGGTGTGGGTTTTACCAACACGAGAAGCAGGCGGCCCCATCAATCCACTCACGCTTGTGTCCTCCACAGGAGCAGCCTCCGCCGATGTATGGGCAGGTGGCCCATTCTTCATTGAAAGCTCCTTCTGCAGAAACGCACGTGCGTTGTGCAGTCTTTTGCGTTCAGCGTCTGTTAGTTCTTCCCACCCCATTGTGCCAAGTCGATTTACTGTTTTCCTGCAGTTGGAGATTTTACTCCGCCTGGAGGAAGTTGACAGTCCGGAGAGATTAGAGCTGGCAACGCAGAACAGCAGTCAATGATGTCATCACTGTCAACTGTCCCGACGCTGGCCCCATCCCCCACCCCGAGATTGGCAAACGGGTTGAGGAGTAGGTCCTCTTCTTCGTTCGTCATTGTTATTGTTTTGTCCTTGTGTGTTGTTTGTGTTTTGTCCTTGTTGTTTTCGTTTAGTGTGTTTTCTGTCACTGGCGACTTAGCTTCTTGCGAAGCCAAGCCCTCGCCGGCAGTCGTGACTCCTGCCGACACTGTAGCGTATATCCCCGCTAGATTTGTGTTCGTTTTTGTTGTATCTGTCATGGTTTGTCATAGGTGGGGGGGTTTCTTAGTTTGTTTAAAATCTACAGCTGGCCAGCTGAGGATCTTAGAAGTAGATCCACAGCTGGCCAGCTGAGGATCCAAACGTAAGCCTCCTCACCGCGACAAGGTGAACCCCAAGAGGAGGATGCGATGGAAAGAGCAGAATGGTTTTCAACATTGGACTTGATCGAGAAAAGACGGCTTTCTCCACAGGAAATGGTCTGTGGCAATTCAAAGTGATGCCTTTCGGACTATGCAACGCTCCGGCAACATTTTAGCGTTTGATGGAGTGCGTTTTACAAGGACATACTTGGAAATCTTGCCTAGTCTATTTGGACGATGTCATTGTTTATGGTAAGACATTTGATGAGCATTGTGGAAACCTTAATAGGCTTTTCACACCAAACTCCAAAACCGGTTTTCGGCGAAAGCTTTTCCAAAACGCGAAAACTATTCACACTGAACATTACACGTTTTCGTTTGACATTCCAGTTTTTTTTACACAAACCACGCACAATTTTTTTTATTTTCTTCCATTTTTTAGAAATAAATCGGTGATTTATTTTATAGAGAGGATCCATATGAACAATTTGACTTGCCACTAACAATTATCTATCAATTTTTAATAAAACAATTTATTTTGAGATTCGAAATTTATATTTGATATGACAGAATTGGATTGGGGTCAGAGTCCCGAAAACCGAAAATCCCGAAAATCCAAAATCCCGAAAACCCAAAATCCTGAAAATCCACAATCCCGAAAACCCCGAATCCCGAAAACCCAAAATCCCGAAAACCCAGAATCCCGAAAACCCAGAATCCCGAAACCCCAAAATCCCGAAAACCCAAAATCCCGAAAACCCAGAATACCGAAATCACGAAATTGAAATCCCGAAAAAATTTTATAAAATGAAAAATTTGCGCAAATTTTTCATTTTATATAATTTTTCGGGATTTCAATTTCAGGAAAAGTATTTCTACATTTTTGATGTACATAATTTCTGTTCTATCTTACCTGTATGGAAAAGGCAAAAACTGTGCTAAAATTTTCATCTGAAAAATAATTAGCTTTGAAGAACTAAGTAAAACATAACGAGATAACGAAGAAAACGAAAATAAATCAGAACTTTAATGACGTTTCCTAAATATGTTCATAGATTTTCCACATACCTATAAATGTTTGTTAAATGAAGATGGCATGCACTTACTTCGAAATTAAGTAGTACTTTTTTTGTTTAATAAAACCATTTTAATGATATGATCAATTAAAACCAATCTTTTATAAAAAAAAGTTAGTGTACGAAAGTTTTAGGAATGTGCCTAGGTCAGAAAACAAGCAAAACACGATAAAAGTTAAAAAGCATTTTTTTAAATTCAGAATATTAAATACAAAACAACATGCTGAAGCACGGAAGAGGGTTTAAAAAAGATTTAAATATCGGAAATCAGTTAAAATTCAGATTTGTAACTGTTTTTAATTTGTTAAAACAATTTGATTTAGATTCAATAAGGCCAGATCCACACTATTTTGCCGATGCCAATACGCTATCGCTACAACAAAATATTTTTACATAAGAAAAACTGTAAGGAGCGAAAGCGTATCAGGTATCGATGATGTGAATGTGTAGGTACTCATTGTGTCCTGTTTTAAAATACTTTATCATGTATCGCTATCGATATCAGAACTTTAATGTGAATTTGGCCTAAAACTTTGTCAATAAAGTAACAGTAATGGCTGTAACCTTTTTTTTTCAAGTATAGTTTCGGGATTTTGGCCTTTCTGGATTTTGGGTTTTCGGGATTTTAGGTTTTCGGGATTTTGGGTTTTCGGGATTCTGGGTTTTCGGGATTCTGGGTTTTCGGGATTCTGGGTTTTCGGGATTTTGGGTTTTCGGGATTCTGGGTTTTCGGGATTTTGGATTTTCGGGATTTTGGGTTTTCTGGATTCAGAATTTCGGGATTGTGTCCGTCTCCCGACAGAATTTCGTCAGCTGTTTTCAATTTCTTTTGGAAGCATCCCATCAGTTTCTTTTTTGACACTTCAATAGGCGCTGAACTTATTAAAAGGTATTTTTGTTTTGTTCATCTCTAAATTCCAACATGTTTTCGACTGGTTTTATATAAAACTTGTGTTTTACGAAAACCTGAAGCTACAAAAAATGTATGAGAAAACTTGTGTTTTCGATTAGGTTTTTCTCCAAAACCGATATTTTCGCGAAAACCGCGCTCCAGAGGCTTCGAGAAGCAAACTTGAAATTGAACCCAGACAAGTGCGAGTTTTTCAAGTCCGAGGTTAAATACTTGTGACATATCATCTCTTCCCAAGGAGTGAAGACTGATCCTGAAAAAGTTGACACCGTAAAGAATTGGCCAACATCACAGGATAAACATCAACTCCGGAGCTTTCTTGGTCTAGCCACGTACTATCGACGATTTGTGAAGGATTTTGCTGGGATCGCTAAAAGCTTGCACCAGCTAACAGAGAAAAGCAAACCATTCAAATGGTCAAGCGAGTGGGAGAAAAGCTTCCGGGAACTTAAGCAGCGCCTATGCGATACACCAGTTTTGACCTATCCGACACCAGGGAAACCTTTCATCATCGACGCTGACGCAAGTAACGTGGGAATTGGTGCCGTACTATCACAAGTCCACGAAGGAGAAGAGAAGGTCTTTGCCTATTACAGCAAGGTACTCTCAAAGCCAGAAAGAAACTACTGTGTGACCAGAAGAGAACTTCTAGCTTTAGTATCGGCAACAAAACACTTCCATAAGTACATCTATGGACAGAAGTTCCTTCTTCGAACAGATCATGGCGCACTCAATTGGCTGTTGAGCTTCAAAAATTCAGATGGTCAATTGGCAAGATGGATTGAGAGATTGCAGACATACGACTACCAGATCCAACATCAAAGAGGAAGGTTGCACTCAAACGCAGATGCTTTATCTCGGAGACCATGCAAACCGGACTGCAAGCACTGCACAAGTCAAGAAGAGAAGGAGGTTGCTTCCATCCAGCGATTAAGAGCCGATCCCGTTTATGGTTGGAGTAATGAAGAAATAAGAGCTGCCCAACAAGAAGACTCGGATATTGAACCCATTCTTGCATGGAAGGAACACCAGGAGAAACCAGAATGGGGTGACATCTCCGATAGAAGTCCAACTCTTAAAGCATATTGGGCACAATGGGACTCGCTTCATGTACAAGAAGGAGTACTAAGACGTAAATGGGAGTCCACAGACGGGAAATCTTATGTGATGCAGTTAGTCGTACCTCGTTCCAAAGTTGATGACGTTCTTCAAGAGATGCATGATGGAGCTTCCGGAGGACATTTGGGTGTCAATAAGACACTGGAAAAGGTAAGGCAGTGATTCTACTGGCTACACGCAAGAGAAGACGTCGAAAAATGGTGCCAAAAATGTGATACTTGTGCTGCAAGCAAGGGACCAGGCAGAAAAGTCCAGAGTAGAATGCAGCAGTATAATGTGGACACGCCTTTTGAAAGAATTGCAATAGACGTTGCAGGCCCTTTTCCAGAAACCGATATATCCTGGTAGTAATGGACTACTTCAGCAAGTGGCCTGAGGCATTTGCCATCCAAAATCAGGAAACCAAAACAGTCTCGGATCAGATTGTTTTCAACTGGGTAAGCAGGTTTGGTGTACCTATGGAACTCCATTCAGATCAAGGGAGGAACTTCGAGTCCAAAATCTTTCAGGAAGTTTGTACACTCCTTGGTATTAAAAAGACGAGAACAACACCGCTTAACCCACAATCTGATGGGATGGTTGAACGATTCAACCGGACCCTTAAAGAACACCTTTCCAAAGTTGTAAGCGACGACCAACGAGACTGGGATCGGCATATTCCATTATTCTTGATGGCCTATCGAAGTGCGGTACATAGCTCAACAGGTCATACACCATCGGAAATCCTGCTCGGGAGCACAATACGACTACCAAGTGAAATAAAATTAGGATGTTATGCAACTGAGCCACAAGGAATAGACGAATACGTGGACAACCTCAAAGAAAAGCTAGTTGACATTCACGAAAGAACGAGGCAAATATAAAGCTGTCAAGTGATCGGATGAAAACACGATATGACACAAAAGCAACAACAACAGGATTCCAAGCGGGAGACCTTGTGTGGTTTTATAATCCCCACCGTCGGAAGGGACTTTCACCTAAGCTTCAACAAAATTGGGAGGGCCCTTACACTGTAGTAACACGAATAAACGATGTCGTCTACCGCATTCAGAGAGGATTAAGAGGCAAACTAAAAGTAGTTCACAGCGACCGTTTACATCGTTATAATGGTGAAGGAAGTGATGGATTTTCTCGGGACGATCAATCCTAAGAGGGGGACAGTGTAATAACTTTCCATATTTGAACTATAACGACTCCGAAAAGCAAACAAACGGACACAATAAAGCTTACGGTTGCAGTGCAAACATACCCTTATTAGCTATAATTTTAGCATCTCTCAAACGAAAGAAGCGCCATTTGCCGGATTATAGCAGATTTACCAGCTGTCAAGTAAAAGCTTTTGGAAGGGAGATTATTGGGAAATTTCCCTACGGAAAGCTCTGGAAGCAGAGACCAGAACGTACTCCTTATTTCCAGAGTTTGTCAAACAAGTATAAAAGGACATGTTTGAAGGGCAGCGACACAGCTTGTTTTTAATCGTGAATTAATAAAGTTGGTTGTAATAAAAGTGAAAAGTAAAGTTTGTGAATTAATTTCAGTGGTGAATAATAAATCGTTTTGTTTGTAGTAAGAAAAGTAAAGTGTTTTATTTTGTGAAATAAATAAGTGGACGTTTTGAATAGAGAAAATAAGTTTTATTAACGAACCTGAGAAAATATTACATTGGTGTCAGAAGTGGGATAAAACTTATTTTATCTGTGCACTCAGTTGATTCATTGTGTGTTAATTACGAAAAGTAAACGTTGAAAAGGAAAGAAAAAAAAAAGACAATGGGTAAAACTCTGAACGATCGATTTAAATTTAGTTGAACTCGGATAAAACCCAGACACGTTGGTATTTGACATTCAAATGGAGGAAGAGCAAGAACAAGTAAGTACGTTGGATATGACAAATCTCATGTCTTAGTTGCTCGCGAGCCAAAAGAACCTTCTCGAACGTTTCGAACAACAAAACCAAGAACAAAGGAATCTTCTAGAACAGCAAACTCAAGAACAACGTAGTGAACAAAAGAATCTTCACGAACGATTCGAGCAACAAAGCCAAGAGCAAAAGTATGTTCTAGAACAACAAAGCCAAGAACAAAAGTGCCTGCTGGAAAAACAGACAAATATGCTCGAATGTAAGTTAGATGCCTTTGACAACAGAATTATTGCCCTTGACGAGCGTGTCGATAAACAATTTTCTTCTATCGATAAACAATTGTTAACTATCGATCAACACTTGTCTACTGTCGATAAGCAATTGTCGACAGTAGAATCAAAGTTCGAAAAAGTGGAAGATAAAATCGAAACCATTACCAAGGAATTGGACAAAGTAAGGAAAATGAAGGCTCGAGAAAGTTCTGGTGACTGTCCTAGGAGTAAGGAGATGCACCCACCAACCTTCGATGGACAAACTTCTTGGTCGATCTACCGATCTACAAGAAGCAGTTTGAGGCAGCTGCAGCAACAAATGGCTCGGACGATGAAGACAAATACATAGCCCTGACGCTTGCCCTCAGAGGAACTGCTGCTGAACTGTTGCAAACCATACCAGCAGATAAGAATGGTAACTTCAGTGCTCTTGTTCAGGCTATTGACAAACGCTTTGGAGATGGCTATATGCAAGAAGTCTTCCGTGTTCAACTAAATACAAGAGTTCAGAGAAAGGGAGAAACTCTGCAACAGCTTCAAGCAGACATCGAACGATTGGCGCATCTGGCATATCCAGCTGCAGGAGATGAAATCATTAACCAATTCGCAACAGAAGCCTTTGTTCGTGCTGTATCTGACATCAACCTTCAGCGAGCAATTCGAACGGCTGGAAAACGCACACTCCCTGAAGCATTAGCGTTCGCCCTGACTATGGAAGCAGCAGAACAGGCTTCTCAAGTAGTTCATCGGGTAAGAGAACTAGAGATTGAGGAGTGTTCTTGCCAGAGAACTGTATTCCAAAGGAACCAGCGAGATGGGCCTGCTCGATGCTGGAACTGTAACAAGACCGGACATCTCCAACGCCAGTGCAGACTGCCACCTAGAAAACCTCCATGTCAACATTGTGGAAGCAGAAACTCTAACAACAACAATGTCAAGAACCAACTTCGAGGGCAGAAGCTGGTTTCTGGTATCGATGGCCCCAGAACCACCATCCAAGTCTCACAGACGAAAAGAAACAACAAAAGTCTGACTGTGGAGGCAACACTAAACGGCAAGAAGCAAGTAGCTACGATCGACACCGGTGCCACTGCTTCCATTGTTCGAAAGGACTTGGTGAAGATGACGTGGCTGCATAACACCAACGCCTACCGTCTGAAAACAGCAACAGGAGAGGCAGCCAGAGTTTACGGGGAGGTTCGTCTAACGATCCGTTTGGCAGAACTGGAGTTTTCACATCTATTTCTGGTAGCAGATATATGTGACAAGTGCATCGTTGGAATCGACTTTATGAAAGAGCATGGAGTAATTCTCGATATTGGAAAGCATCAACTCTGAGGACTGTCATAAAGAAGATATATGCCTACCGCCTTCTTCAGAAGTGTTCGTTTGGACGAAAATAAAGGGTGATTTGGGTAGCCATCGATACCTAATGGTGGAGCCGAATCTGAGCAGTCTTCTCAAAACATCATGCTAGGGAATACCCTTGTGGCGCCAAAGAACAACATGGTGCCCATGCGGATACTCAACATTAAACCGTACGAAGTCAAGCTTAGAAAAGGAGAAGTTGTTGGAAAATGTGAATCCGTATCCGCAATAACTAAAATCACAGAAGTTGATACACAAGAATATGTGGACCCCAGAAAAGTGAACACTATGAAGTCAAACATTCTCAAGTCTTCAAAATTAGGTGAATATCAGCTTAGTGTTGCTGGAAGCCTCCTTCACGAGTATGCTGATATACTCTCTTCACCCAATGGGCAGTATGGCCGAACACAACTGGTGCAGCATCGCATCGACACAGGAGACGACGCAAGACCTATTCGACAACCAGCAAGACGTCTCCCATTAGCCAAACAAGCCGAAGTTGAAGAGATGATATCGACCATGAAGAAAGATGGACTAATCGAAAACTCTAAAAGCCCTTGGGCATCCCCAGTCGTTCTTGTCAAAAAGAAGGACGGAAGTACTCGATTTTGTGTGGACTATCGGAGGCTGAACGATGTGACGAAGAAAGACAGCTACCCTCTGCCAAGAATCAGCGATACTCTGGATGCGATGGAAGGAGCTGAATGGTTTTCAACATTGGACTTGAAGAGTGGCTACTTGCAGGTAGAAAACCATCCAGAAGATCGAAAAAAGACGGCTTTCTCCACAGGAAATGGTCTGTGGCAATTTAAAGTGATGCCTTTCGGACTATGCAATGCTCCGGCAACATTTTAGCGTTTGATAAAGGGCGTTTTACAAGGACTTACTTGGAAATCTTGCTTAGTCTATTTGGACGATGTCATTGTTTATGGTAAGACATTTGATGAGCACTGTGGAAACCTTAAGGACGTGTTCCAGAGGCTTCGAGAAGCAAACTTGAAATTGAACCCAGACAAGTGTGAGTTTTTCACGTCTGAGGTAAAATACTTGGGACATATCATCTCTTCCCAAGGAGTGAAGACTGATCCTGAAAAAGTTGACACCGTAAAGAATTGGCCAACACTACAGGATAAACATCAACTCCGGAGCTTTCTTGGTCTAGCCACGTACTATCGAGGATTTGTGAAGGATTTTGATGGGATCGCTAAAAGCTTGCACCAGCTAACAGAGAAAAGCAAACCGTTCAAATGGTCAAGCGAGTGCGAGAAAAGCTTCCGGGAACTTAAGCAGCGCCTATGCAATACACCAGTTTTGACCTATCCGACACCAGGGAAACCTTTCATCATCGACGCTGACGCAAGTAACGTGGGAATTGGTGCCGTACTATCACAAGTCAACGAAGGAGAAGAGAAGGTCGTTGTCTATTACAGCAAGGTGCTCTCAAAGCCAGAAAGAAATTACTGTGTGACCAGAAGAGAACTTCTAGCTTTAGTATCGGCAACAAAACACTTCCATAAGTACATCTATGGACAGAAGTTTCTTCTTCGAACAGATCATGGCGCACTCAATTGGCTGTTGAGCTTCAAAAATTCAGATGGTCAATTGGCAAGATGGATTGAGAGATTGCAGACATACGACTACCAGATCCAACATCAAAGAGGAAGGTTGCACTCAAACGCAGATGCTTTATCTCGGAGACCATGCAAACCGGACTGCAAGCACTGCACAAGTCAAGAAAAGAAGGAGGTTGCTTCCATCCAGCGATTAAGAGCCGATCCCGTTTTTGGTTGGAGTAATGAAGAAATAAGAGCTGCCCAACAAGAAGACTCGGATATTGAACCCATTCTTGGATGGTAGGAACACCAGGAGAAACCAAAATGGGGTGACATCTCCGATAGAAGTCCAACTCTTAAAGCATATTGGGCATAATGGGACTCGCTTCATGTACAAGAAGGAGTACTAAGACGTAAGTGGGAGTCCACAGACGGGAAATCTTATGTGATGCAGTTAGTCGTACCTCGTTCCAAAGTTGATGACGTTCTTCAAGAGATGCATGATGGAGCTTCCGGAGGACATTTGGGTGTCAATAAGACACTGGAAAAGGTAAGGCAGCGATTCTACTGGCTACACGCAAGAGAAGACGTCGAAAAATGGTGCCGAAAATGTGATACTTGTGCTGCAAGCAAGGGACCAGGCAGAAAAGTCCAGAGTAGAATGCAGCAGTATAATGTGGACACGCCTTTTGAAAGAATTGCAATAGACGTTGCAGGCCCTTTTCCAGAAACCAGAAGCGGAAACCGATACATCCTGGTAGTAATGGACTACTTCAGCAAGTGGCCTGAGGCATTTGCCATCCCAAATCAGGAAACCAAAACAGTCGCGGATCAGATTGTTTTCAACTGGGTAAACAGGTTTGGTGTACCTATGGAACTCCATTCAGATCAAGGGAGGAACTTCGAGTCCAAAATTTTTCAGGAAGTTTGTACACTCCTTGGCATTAAAAAGACGAGGACAACACCGCTTAACCCACAATCTGATGGGATGGTTGAACGATTCAACCGGACCCTTAAAGAACACCTTTCCAAAGTTGTAAGCGACAACCAACGAGACTGGGATCGGCATATTCCATTATTCTTGATGGCCTATCGAAGTGCGGTACATAGCTCAACAGGACATACACCATCAGAAATCCTGCTCGGGACCACAATACGACTACCAAGCGAGATCAAATTTGGATTTGGAATTGACGACTACGTGGAAAACCTCAAAGAAAAGCTAGTTGACATTCACGAAAGGACGAGGGCAAATATAAAGCTATCGAGTGATCGGATGAAAACAAGATACGACGAAAAAGCCACAACGACAGGATTCCAACCTTGTGTGGTTTTATAATCCCCACCGTCGGAAGGGACTTTCACCTAAGCTTCAACAAAATTGGGAGGGCCCTTACACTGTAGTAACACGAATAAACGATGTCGTCTACCGCATTCAGAGAGGATTAAGAGGCAAACTAAAAGTAGTTCACAGCGACCGTTTACATCATTATAATGGTGATGGAAGTAATGGATTTGCTCGGGACGACATATATGGTGACACACCAGTAGAACTATGAACGGAACTCCTCAAGGCACACGCGATATCGCTGAGGTGAACATCCCATTCTCTTTGATCATTTTTGAGATATGATCGGATAGCTGCCAACACCGAGCGGTTAACCCTCTCCGACGCATTCGACTGCGGTGCATAAAAAGCGGCTTTGAAGTGTCTTATACCATATCTCGTCAGTAAATTTTGGAATTCTTTGGCCAAAAACTGTTTTCCATTATCCGAATGGATTATGTTTGGCACTCCAAAGACATTAAAAACCTCTTGTTGCAAAAAGCGTATTACGCTAGAAGTATTCGCGTTTTTCAAAGCTTTTAGCAAAACAAACTTAGACAAATGATCTAAGACGACAAACACATACGCATTACCCGACTTTGACCTCGATAAGGCCCTAAAACGTCAATATACAATTTCTCGAATGGACGATTCGAACAATAAGAGGTGACGATAGGCGGACGAGACACTTGGTTGGACGATTTACTCTGTTTTCATACAGAACAGTTAGA
Source organism: Dasysyrphus tricinctus (assembly GCA_963921185.1). NCBI lineage: Eukaryota > Metazoa > Arthropoda > Insecta > Diptera > Syrphidae > Dasysyrphus > Dasysyrphus tricinctus. The sequence goes on along the minus strand of OY992534.1, from coordinate 47,153,202 downwards.
CACATATTCACGTATTTGCACAGTCATATTAGGCCAGTGAAAATGTTGGCGAATCCTATGCAACGTTTTTGCAATACCGCCATGAGCAACTTTCGGTGGATTATGAGCCTTACCAATAACTTCTTCTGTAAGGCCAGAAGGTATCCACAGAAGCCAAGTATGCTCACGCATAGGTCCTTCGTTTTCACTTCAAAGGCACGCTTATAAACAAACCCATCTTCTACTTTTAAATCAGGAAGTGCTTCAGAATTGGATTTAATAGTCTCAATCAGACTCGTATATTCTTCTGATTGGAATTCTCCAGATTCCAAGTCGATTAGTGGGGCAACTTCTTCAATTACCAGCGAATCTACATGTACTCGGGAAAGAGTGTCTGGGACGACATTCAGGCTGCCTTTTCGATGCTGTATGTCAAAGGCATACGACTGCAACAATAAACTCCATCTGGCTAGTTTCCCACTCAGATCCTTCATGCTCATTAGCCAGCGGAGACTAGAATGATCTGTTATTACGGTGAAGTCCATGCCCTCGACATACGGCCTGAACTTGTGCACAGCCATCACCGCAGCCATTCATTCCTTCTCGGTTACCCTGCAGTTTCGCTGGCTCTTGTTGAACTTTTGCGAAAAGTACGCGATAGGGACCTCCTCGTCTTTCTCGTTCCTTTGGAAAAGCACAGCCCTGATTCCCGCACCGACGCATCACATTGGATATAAAATCTTTTTGTAAAGTCCGGATGGGAGAGTACCGGTGCCGTGGTCAACGTTTTCTTCAAATCTTCGAACGCTTTCAGCGCCGCGTCAGTCATTTTAAATTTTTCGCTTCTCTTCTTCAGCAGGTCAGTTAGAGGAGCAGTGAGACTAGAGAAATCCTTTATGAATTTCCGATACCACCCTGCTAAGCCAAGCAACCACCGAACCTGCCGTGGGGTTTTGGGAATAGGGAAATCCACTATTGCCTCCTCCTTACCAGGATCGGTTTTAAGCTGACCGCCACCGACTATGAAACCCAAATACTTCAGCTCTTTGAAGCAAAACTTGGATTTCTTCATGTTGATGGTTAGGTTAGCCCTGCGTAAGCAGTCGGATCTCGTATTTTTTAATTGACGCAACAGAGCGTCCTTCAGTGTTGGCCAGTCAGGACGATAATTATTCCTCTGAAATTGCCAGAAGAAATCGTGGGCAGATCCTGAGAGAGCAGATGGAAATCTCTTAAGATTTCCGTCCATGGGCAGGCGTATTGACTCTGCAGGGTCTCAAGCCGAAAGATGAAGTCTTCGACCGTCATCGTCGTGGTTTGGCCATCAAATTTGAAACCCCACTTATCTACCTTAATCGGAGCTTTGAATCCCGGAGGTAGATATGGGCTGAAATACGCTGGTTGATGGCTATGAGGAATTGGAGTGTTGGCGTTACAAGGTACGTCCTGGAACCCTTCAGGATGGTACATTCTTTCTTGATTTCTTCGCATGGGTTCATTTTGCCTCCTACGTTGTTGTCCTACATGCACGAACGCACTTCTACTTGGATCAACTGGAGGATTTTGCTGCATTGGTGGCTGTACTGCCGGCGCAGGGTCATAAGAACTCCCTGTCGGTCTGGGTACGGAAGAATGATTCGTTTGCCATAAGTTCAGATTTTTGAGGAATTCACCAAGCTGACTCTGGATCTCTTCCTTCAAGGTATTTGTTAGATCTTTTTGTATGGCTTGTTTGGTAGCCGAAAAACCTTCTACCATTGCCAAATTTATGTATGCCTTTAAATCTTCCGTAATTATCTGCCTATCTTTCGCTCTACTTACAGGTCTCTGTACTAAACTCTCTAGGATCTTTCTAGTACTACCAAAGCCTACTTGATTTGTGGGGGCTAGCCTAGTATCGGATGTCCTACCTGTGGCTTGTCTAACTGTTTCGTTTAAGGAATCGATGCTGTCCCTAGGAGGTATTAATCCGGCTCCCATCCCGCTGAGGTCGCTAAACGATGGAGTCGGAGCCGAAGAAGTAGAGCTGTTTAGAGCTTCAGCATAACCGTCATCGAGATGGACATCAGAGCTCACAGGAATGTTGGATGTCGATCGGATGTGCCTATGAGATGTGAGAGGAGAGTGCATCACTCGCTGCCTAGTGGTATGATCCAAGCTTTGACTCACTGATCTAGTTATTTTAGTTTGTTCGTTAATTTCAGCATTTCGGATCATACTATTAATGCGGTCTTCCTCATCTTTATTTGTGAACGACATCTTTAACTTTCTTTTGACTTACGAAACCGGTATAACAAAAACAAAAAATCCAAAAAAGATAAGGTGAGTTTTGCAAAAAGTTTTCTTATCTTAAAAGTAATGCTAAGATTGCGAAAAACTTCTAACAAAAAGTAACAAATAGAAAATTTACAAAATAAGAAATTGTTAGAAAACTGTTCTAACAAAAAAAATTAACGAAAAAAAAATAACTGTAATCAACCAAATAACGAAAATTTGAAAAAACTTGGAGAGAAAATTTGAAAAACTATAAAAAAAACGCAAAAAAGATATTTACTTAACGTAACAAGAAAACTTTCTAAAAACTTATTTTAGAAAACGAAAAAAAAAATTTAAATTTGCTTCCTTACAAATTAAGCTAAAAAAATTCCTTGAAATCAACGGACAGTTTCTAACAAACAAAATGAAACGAAATGGGTTCAAACTCAAGACAAAAGGTTGTTTAAGTTTGTTTTTGTGCATAAACATACGGGGTGCTTCAAGTAGCTTCTTTGGTGGTTTCTTTGCCGAATGGTGTGATCCTACTAACGACATCGCTATTTGTTAGGACTTCGGACGGACGAACGAACTTTCCTTGGTGTGGTGAGATTGACGTGGAAAAAAAGTAGAAACACTAACAAAAACATTACTTAGTTTTCCTCACCGTTCCCGCAATTCTTGACTGTCTCTAGGACCTTGCAAGAAGACTTGAAACGGCGAGGCAAACTTAACAAAAAAAAGTGAGTTGAAAACTCAGAAAAAGTTGGCTCGGTGCATCGATATTCGACGACTCGTCAAACATGGCCACCGAAACCAGAAACCCTAACAAGACAAGACAAAAGGATAAGAAATTCAAAAAAAGTAGATAGAAAAGTAAAAATAGTAAGGATAGGTATAAGGAAAAACTAGACAAAAGACGTTATCTGTTGCTACTGCAAATCTTCAAAAGTTCGTCGCAGTACATCTAGGTATGTCAAAGACTTTCCTGATGCAGACTTACGAACCTTTGAAGCCATACAGCAACATCAGATAAAACGCCAAACACACATTAACCGCCTTCGCTATGAACTTCCAAGAGACCGTCGCAATACTCCTAGGTACGTCTGAGACCTTCCTGGTGCGGACTTACGGTTCTTGAAAGCTTATAGCAAAATTGGTTAAGGACTTACACAACATAAAAAACTGAAACTAAGACTACAAAAATCTAAGACAGATGCCTTAGACGTTGGGCGCCATTTTGTTGCGAGGCAAGAGGAAGTGAGGAGTGTCGGTAAAGAGGTAGGGTAGGAAAAAGGAAAGGATAGGAAAATGAAAAAGGAAAAGGTTGGAAAGTGGAAAGGAATGTCAAGCTCCGGGGGACGCGGCCTGCTTGCGATGCTCGGCAGTTAGCTCGCTGGAATGGGGGGGGACTTGCCCCCGAAACTCAACCTCACCTGCAACAAAAACACAAATCAGGCCAGAGAAATATCAAAAAATGACAGCGGACGGACTATCACCACACCAAGGCGCTGCTGGTGACGTTGCAGCGTGGCCTTAACCCACCCAACCTGGAAATCTGCGGCCATGTTTTGATTTCCCCAATGATGGTGGATGATCGCGTTCAGATCACACCATCTTCACCAAAGTTACCTAGCTACTTTCGGCACCCCCTGAAAAGGCCTTCAAACAAACATAGCTTCTATTTAAGAAACCAAATCAAACTATTAAAATTTCTTAAAACGGCGTTTTTTGAATTAGCAAGCATTAAAAAAAAATCATTTAGAAAATTTCCAGAAAGTAACGTATCAATTAATAATGGTATCGAAAACAGAATAATTACTTGATTATTAATCAACGAAAATTATCAAAAACTTTAATGTTTTCAAAATACAAAATAAACCAAATTGAAAATAAAAGACCAAAAAAACTAATCAAATGTAAATTTGTTTTCGTTCCCACAAGACTCCCACTGGACTGCCTTCAGGACCTAGAGACAATTCTCTACCCTCAGTGAGCTCAATGGAGGTGGTTAATCAACGAAAGGAAGTACAAAAGTGACAGGCACTAAAAATCCCCCAAAATGACAGGCCCTGGAAACAAAACCCCCTTCACTTACAGATATGGTAAAGATTTATGTAAATTAAAAAGAAAGTAAATTAATGGTATCTTAAACTTATATAGATAATTATATAAATGAAAAAATGTTAATTATGGAAAATAAACTTCAACGCCTAATTGACACATAACACATAACAAATGACAAACACGCACAAAATTCCTATCACTGACTGAATGTGCGTCCTTTTGATGCACTCTTTTTCTGTTCTTCTTTTCTTGTTTCAATAAATGATTCACAAAAAGTAATACCTGTGTTCCTTGTTTTGTTTATTTTGTTTTCACCTGACTCAAAACGGTTGCTGATTCAGGAAACAAGGCCGGAAAGCTCGAGAAATAATTCTGAGTAGTGGTTGTGAAATTGAGGGATAACTGCTCTTAAATACTTGGTTCCAGACGGACGGACAGGTTCACATAACACCACCAGTTGCAGTGATCCGAAAGCCTCCGACAAATCGAGTTGGAGATACAGTTTGTTGAAGGACGAACAGAAAAAAAACAGGTACAACAAAGGCAGCTACAGCAAAAAGACAGCTACATCCAAAAAAACACGACTGCAGCAAAAAGAAGGTACAGCCAAAAAACCAAAACAGCTACCGCACAAAAAGGCAGCTACGGCAAAAAAAGTTCGTGGCGGCCCAGTGCTCCGCTGGCTACCGGGGTCCGCCTGATATTCCCAATTGGGGTGAAGTTGTAACCTGCATATAATTTATCACGTTCATTTATCACCTTACAATTTTGTTTTTTTTTTTTTTTTGCTTTAATGAACGTAAAGTTCACGTTTTGAACTTTTACCATCAAAGGAATTTCAACTTCCAACAAGTAGCTTCTTCAACGAAAAAAAATTGAGCAAACACAATAAAAAGTATAAAATTATTACAACACACCGATTTAACAGATGAACAACGCTTAATTTCACTTTTGTTGAACTATAAAATTAAAATATATTTTTAACCAATTATCGAAATAAATTTTAAGTAAGCCAGTTGTCGGATCTGATCGCTACTTTTCAAATGTCAAATGAACATGTGGCAAAATGACAAGCAACCTTTCGAAACATTTTTGATGAACGCGCCGTTTTTTCTGTTGCCAATCCTCCTCCCACTCTATTTGGATCATCCGATCGAACACACTCTCACACATTTTTCCTATCTCTTTCTTAATATTTTTGTGAAAGGTGTGTGTATTAGTAAAACAGTTTTTCATCATCTAGTTGACGTTTTGCCTAGTCTCGGCTACTACTTTTTCCGTCTCCACTCCGCAGTACCAACTCCAGCTCACAGATGTCGCTAAGGAATTAATACCCCCTTTCTACCTCGTCATTCAATAATTTCGGTGATAAATTCTAATTCTACCTACCAATCCAACTCGTTACCTACTAATAACCCTCAACGCTTTTTTCCACTTTCAGAATGCCTATCACTACATTGAAAGGTTTGTCCAATAGCAACGAGTTTGTTCCTCACTAATTTTTCTTAATCCATGATTAATGGAACCGGCAAATGGTCGTTGAATGGGCCCGAGATCAGTGAGCTCAAACATGGAGCCCCTAGTTGGGGTTGCCAATCCTCAAGATTGCTAACAAGTAAGGGCTGGCTGTCAAAATCATATTCACCAAATCTGACCGATAAAAAAAACTCACGCCATCAAATTACTAACAAGTAGTTAAAAGAATCACAAGCAAAAACTAAAATACGACATAAATAAGAGTAGTCAACTGTACTGTACTCGTTTAGAGAAGCATTGTATTGTATTGTATTTTTTAATTCATTTTGATAGGAACAATAATTCAGTTTATAAATAAAGTTTAGAAGACCAAAAAGAATTTAACATAATGGAAATATTACAAATAAAATAAAAAAAAACCAGAAAGTTTATCAAAAGAAAAATAATTTTTTTTTAAAAGAAGGCAAGAAAATAATTGAAATTTAAGTGATTTTAGTACTTACTCAATAAAAAATATAAAATAATATTACAATATAATAATATATTATACAAAAACTACAAAAAAACTTTAAAAATAGTAGGTATTCATCTGAAAACAATTATGTATGTAACCATAACCAAAACAAATTAAGAGACACTCTATAGCATAGCTGAAAGCTAAAGCTAGTGGCGAATGCTCATCAAAATAAAATAAATCAACATAGTTGTGTGCAAGGTGAGAAGAAAGAATGTATTTTTTTTTTTTTTTTACATTTAAAGACAATGGGGCATATTCATAGTCATATTATAAACTCGAGTCTAACTGATCTGGAGTCTAAAGTTAATATCCAGGTTAGACATAGCTGCTATTCATAGAGAATTTGGCAGCTCTGTTTAATTAGAAACAGGTCTAATGTATATTCTACTACAATTCTATTACAATTTCCTTTTAATAAAAGACTAAAAACTGCTGTTGCATTGTATTGTTTGTTTCCTTTGTATGTTTGTTGTGTGAAGTGGAAGTATTTTGCTAATAGAACAAAAAGGTAAGAATTAAAATTTATATATAAGTTTTTTATATATATTAAAAACAGAGAATACAAAAACATTCATACATTTGTATGTGATTGCAGATGAATGGAAAAGAAAATATAAAAAGGGCAAGGGAACGAAATTGGTCAGAGGCAGAGAAGGAAATGCTTCGCGAATTGGTGCGCAGGCATTTGAAAGTCATCGACGACAAAAGAAACGATGTACGGATGATTGCAGCCAAAAAATCTGCATGGATTGACATCCAAAAACATATGGAAGCTGCTGGATTCCAGAGGCAAATCGGAAAATTAAAAGAACAGTGGCATCGCATGAAAACCGCTGCTCGTAAAAGTGTGAGCGGTATGAGAGCTGCACAAAGGGCAACTGGCAACACAGTTGTAATCAAAGAGCCAACAGAAGAAGATTTGATTGTTAAAGATATGATGGCAGATGATTTCGTCGAAGACGACATTCTAATCGATAGCAACACAGTGGAAAATGAGCTATATAATCCAGATATCATGGAAATAGTAGAAGAGTATCCAGTTTTGTGTCCACGTTCATCTAATTTCCACCAAGAGGAGGAAAACAAGGAAGATGAGGAGGATGAGGAGGAAGAAAGTCCTATAAAGAAACTAAAACGTCTTCCAAAAACAACAACGAAGCCAGCCGTTGATGTTTTAAATCAACGTCGAAAACAAATTTCGAGCGAGGAGCGGCAAAGCAAGGAATTGCACAAGTTGAGATTAGAGTTGCTACGAAACCAAATAGCACATGAGAACTCACTTTACCAGACTGATATCGAAATAAAGGAAGTAACATTAGAGACAGCTAGACTAAAGCGAGACAAAGAAAAAACAAGCTCTTGAAGTACCTACGCTTTTTTTATTGCATTTTACTTTTATTTTTGTTCTTTTGAAAAACCCTTTTCTGTTTCTTTTTTTTTTTTTGTTATTTTGAATTATCATTTTTAAGAATTAAAATTTTGACTGATAGCTCATAAGAACGCAAATGAAATAGGTGCTCTAATTTATTTTTATTATTATTTTCTGTATATAGAGTTAGTAATTCATATAACTTAGTTCTTAAGTCTCAATAAAAAAAAGTTCTTAATAATAACAAATCTGTTGTTTTATTACTTTCGATTGAGTTTCACTTTTTTCAAGCAAGCGAGATGTAGGTACATGTTTCTTCATCGTAAAAGTGAATTATGGTGACGAATAATGCATTCAACAGCGAAAACAGAGTGTAGCGCAAAAAGTTTTAGAAACAAGGAACTTTTAGTATTCGCCAACTGGAAGACTTATTCTAGCAAACACAGCTATTGGTAAAGCGTTGAAGATTGAAGTAATATCCTGATCTGGGACGGTCACTAGGCAAGAGAACGAATCGTCGAAAAAATGCCGCCGACAAAATAAATACTCCACTATTGAATGCCGCATTCCAACTGCCTGACTATTAAAAATCTACTCCACATACTTTAAATCTAGCAATGCGAACAAATTCGGTTCTTTGAACTCATAAGCTTTCTTTGTGCAGCACTATGGTAAGTAGAAGGCCAATAGAGGTACAAATACCAGCAATTAACTTGCACCCAGCACACCCCCAAATTCTTTGGGCACCTCAATTTTTCGACAGATGACATTGATGCTCTACCAATCAACGGCGTATACGAGGAATCTTGAAGATCTCATCTTCGGTGTCCGAGAATTCCACCTCTTAATAATTGTCGCCATCATCGTAATTACTTTGACTGATTGAACGACTTTGACTGGTGAGTAGATGGAGTTTCTGATCCAGCGATATACTAAAGGTTTTCGAAACCGAAGGACGAATGAAGTCTGTAAATTTAGCCAGCTCCTGTCCTCCAGATATATTTTCACTCGAACCAATATCCGTGATTTTTTTTGTCGATAAACTATATAAGCTGTGTACGGATGAGGTGGTTGTTGTTGTGTGCGTTTTTAACACAAAAGAACTATAAAATAAAATATTCATCTGACTAGTAACTCTGTGGTTGATATTGTAATAATTTTTTTTCAAGCTGAGCTGGTGCGCTTTATTTTCAAGGCTTTTTCCATTAATAACATCAAGAAAGCTATTTGTTAATCGGGAATTCTATCTCTAAGATATGACATGACAGCATCAATTCACTTTTCCAATATCTGATGACGTGGGTTGCGGAAACGATTGCCAATTACATCTAAGCATCTGAAAGTTAAAATAGAATATGAAAATTATTCGCTGGTAATAGGAACTTTTTTAAATGACTCACGTTAGCCAATCGATTCAGAAATTTTGTTAAAAGAATTTACAGATGTACATATTGTAGGTACTTACACTTTGTTGACGATTTTTCGTTTTAATTGAAATGGCGGTTGATGAAATTTTGGCGAAAAATTCTCGCGGTGACAAGTCCCATTTCGTTTTGTTCATCTACCTGTATCGACCCTTCTGTTTCACTGATTATTTCATTATTATAATCAAAAACTGTAAGATTTAGATACTAGTAACATTGGTTATGCAATAAATGACAGACTTACATGAGAGATTCCTTTCTTTGGCTATGTTGTGTAAAACTGCTACCGCCACAACGACGTTCTTGGCTGTATCCAAGTCAACTCGAAGTCTCTCAAAAATGGATCGGAATTTCGATTTGATTTGTCCGTTCAAACATTCTATCTTGCTTCTTGTTGCGATGTGGCAAATATTATATTTCTGTTCTTGTCGGGTTTGTGGGTTCCTCACGGGGGTAAACAAAATATTTGACAATGGGTAACCTGCGTCTCCCAGTAATACTCCGTTGTGACTATGTCTAGTATGTTCAAGAGTTGACTTCAATCGGCTGTTGTTCCAAATTCGAGCATCATGTCTTGAACCCCGACATCGTGCGACTATGTCCATAATTTTACAATTTGCATCACATACGATCTAAATAATGTTAATTTGTCATACGTGGAACAAATTATGATATAAGTTTTGAATAAACATACTTGCACATTCAAAGAATAGTATCCTTTCCGATTCAGGAAATGACCAGCCATTATATCACCAACATTTTTTGAAGGGCACTTTATTCGTACATGCGTGCAATCGATTGCTCCTATAATTCCAGGAAATCCAGCGATTTGAAAAAAGTCAGATTTGGTTTTTTGAACTTCGCGGCTCGTAGATGGAAAGGATATAAAGTTGGGAAGCTGGAGAGCCAATTTTTTTGAAATCCTTGCAACTATTCTACTGACTGTGGATTGCGAAATACCATGAAGGTCACCTATGGAGGATTATTTATTTTGTTTACTTTTTGTGAAGAGCAAGTTTTACAGACTTAGAATTACCTATATCACTTTGATGAATATTTCGACCAAAAAATCGAAGCGCTGTTAAGACTTGAAGGCTTCCAGATATTGGCAAGCCTCTCCTCGATGGTTGGTCTTCAACATTAAGTAAATCAATTATAAACTTTGCAGTTTCCTTGTCGAATCGATACCTTTCGTAAAAATCATAGTCGGCCATTTCGAAGGGGTCTATGCGGGTCAAATATCGCTTTTGTTTTCTAGTGGATGGCAACATTTCAATATCAACCAAGATATCGAAATCTTCATCAATATTGATATCAATTGACATTTTTCTTTTTTTATCTTTAAACTAAACTCAAATCACTCTCGTTGAAAAATTGAGAATTTTATTTTCTTTCGTGTTTTTTTTTTGACATTTGGTATAGTTAAAAACAACTTAAACAGACGTTCTACCGTGTTTATTTTTAGACTCCAGTTTTTCGTTTAAACATGGGTTTAAATTGTCTATGAATAACAAAAACTCTAGGTTAGCTTAGCAGAGACAAAATAAGAACTTATAAGAGAACTATGAATACGGCCCAATAAGTTTTCAATTTGAATGTGGTCGTATTCAAAAAGCCATGATTTAACATATTGTAGGAAAGTGGACAGTAATCTTACACTTCTAATGGAGATAGGCAATTTATTAAAAACTGAGGGAGCAACTACAGTAAAGAATCTTCGGAAATGGATTTTATTATAAGAAGGGATGTTAACTAGATTCATGGTATTCACTCGTAAACTATGTCAAGGATTACTTCGCACTGAAAGATATCCACTTCTTATAAAAAATACCTTTAAAACTTTGAAGTAGTACAAATGTGAAATAAAATGAAACTATTATGAAGACGATTTTTTTTGCAAATAATTCTTATAATATGTTTTTGGAGAATAAGAAGAGGATTAATCTTGTTTTGATACATAAAACGTCAAGAGTGACAAGTGAAAACTGACAGGTAAAATTTTAGAGAAAACCAAAAAAAAAGTCGTACACAGAAGAGTACTATTACTTGGCTTGGATGTTCAGTTCTTTAAATGCTTTGTCACGCCCTTGGTTTTAATAACACAGTTTTTACTACGCAATCTTAATTTTATACGTCATTTCATTTATCTAGACTTATTTCCTACTTCAAAATTGATAAAATCTGTCAAACTCCCTAGTTGCACCAAGTTGACATTTCCAATGTGGTGAGTGAGCGAGAAAGAGAGATATTGCTATGTGTGGAGTGGACTCTCAACTCCACCATTCACTATGCAGAGTAGTTTATCTACATGTATAGTCTTTGGCTGATTCGACTATCTATGCATAATGTTGTTTGTTGACAAAAAAAACAACCACCACCACAACACAGCATCAGCAGCAACAAACAACTCAATTTTGGATTATAAAAGGTTTGTATTTAACTATTTACTTGTTTGGGGTACCAAAAGAAAGCAAAAATCTAGCCCTTAGACTTAATAACTCTATCATTTTAGCTAAAAATGAGTTAAAATATCTGGGAGTCACATTCTCCAACCTCTTTAAGTTTAATAAACACGCTAGAAATACGATAGGAAAATGTCGCAAAGTCTCAAATGCGCTTATGCCGTTTCTTCGCCACAATTCACTTAACCAAAAGTCCAAACTTCTCTTTTACAAAACACTTATACGTCCTATCCTTCTCTATGGTTTACCATTTCACCCATCGTAGCCTCCGAAATTTCAAAACTTGAAAGGAAAATCCTCCGCCTTTGCAGCGGTCTTAATTACGAAACACAGATAAAACGCTACTCTAATGCCCATATACACAAAGAAACAAACACTATTCCGATTCTAAGCTATGCTCTCACCCTCATGAGCAAAACCATTTCTAAACTTTGTTCTATTGACAACTTCCTCATAAACGAAATCGTCTCGGAACCAATAAGGGCCTGGGAGTCAGAGGTGTATCCCTCTCCCTCCGGGGTCTCACTGATGGAGATTGTGTTGGCTCCAGATGCACCTCCCCTATCATATTATATTAAGGCCATCTCGGGCCACAATCGCGGCTAAACATAAATTATTCAACCTTTAACAACGTATAATGACCAATAATTTACAAACGCCAACAGAAATTGCCTCCCAGTCGTAAATTCGGACATAGTTTTTCTATTCGGGATGACTATTGGAGGCAGCACTCCCCCTAGATTAACTTTTGCATTCTAGCTTAACCTTTAATAGAATAAATTCATAACCACTCCAAAAATAAAAATCTAACGAAACATGTAAACAATTAAGTCTCGTGTATACGACTTTTAGTATCCCTCTGATACGTTCTTTCACAATTTTTTTTTATTTATATTTATATCTATTCAATAAGTTTTATTTTCACAACTTGATTCACATCTAACATAACACAAAAACCAAAGTACAAACTCTCACATATTAATATTCTAAAACATCATAAATCCAAAATCTAATGTAATATATCTATAGATAAAATTATATACTACAATCACTTATTCTTAATCACGATTAATATGTTTTATTGCATTTCCAGTAAACAAATGTTTAAATGACTAAAATCAATTCGATAACTTATTTACTTTTCTCCAAGTTAAAATGACAAATCAATATTATCTATTCATTTCAGCGCCCTAGCGCATTCGCAATGTAAAAGAGACAAGCATAAGTTTACTGCGTATACATGCCTCTGACTCTTTATTTAGTTTTAAGATATCTTTTTAGGAACATTGTATATATGTATATATTTTATGAGACACAATCGTCTTTAAGCAATTGTAATGCTCCTGAGCAAGAGCAGTCTAACCAAATTTTTGTAATAACAGCCATGAGGCAAACTATAAAAGTAACTAGACAGAGCAGGCAATACAATATAGCTGCAGATTAGCCATTTATAAGTAACCGAAACAAATACACCACTCTGTAAAATACCTAATAGTCTCAATAAATAAATTCTAAAAAAATTCTAAAAAATTCTATTTACTTGTTTTAATTGTTTGTTTTCTTTCTTTAGGATTACTTAGTCCCCTTTCACACGAAGAAACAAGTTGCTGGAGATTTTTTTGACGTTTTCTTTTAATCTCCTTAAAAATCTCTTGTACCTTTCATACGAGGAAACAAATCTCCCGGCAATTTTTGAAATTTCCTTTGAAAGTCTACTGGTTGAACACACCTAAACCTAGATGTGAAAGGAAATGTCAAAAAATCTCCTCAAATCCTCGACCGGGGAGATTCTGTTCGCCCCTCTTTCCTCCTGCCCTTCTCACCCAGGAACTAAAAGTTGCTGGCAACTCAGTTTCCTCGTGTGAAAGGGCACTTAGAGATAAACCATGATACAACTAAACAGATAACGCCTTCCTGTTTTTTTTCATTTCGTTCTGCGCATTACGTCATCGATGCACAAATTTCCCCGATATTTATGCTCATTTTATAATAAAAATGCGTGCTCAGAAGCCGAAAAACAAGTGCATTATTTTTAAGAAATGATATTTCATATAGAATTATTAAATTTTAGTCAAAAAATCATTGTTTTATTAATCTCGGAAAAAATATTTGTGTGCGTCGATGACGTCATTCTATGAACATGATACGCAAAGCGCTATCTTATTGGGTTTTCCATTGGTAAAATAAATCAATTTATTTTTGATTTGGATCTGTCAAAATCAGCTTTTTGACAGATCCAAATCAATTTTAACCTTCCATTGGGCTGAAAAATTGATTTATTTTTTGATTTAAAATCAATTTTGCAGATCTAAATTTTTCGGCAGATTTACCCCTCCCTGCACTAATACCAAAACAATTTTGAGCTGTCACATTCCTTATGTGGTTTTTGATGTGATTTTTTTATTTCGGTTCTGAAAATTGTGCTCAAAATACGAAGAAAATAATTTTTAATAGAAAAAGGAAGCTGTTTAATTAATTAATGAAGCTAATATTATTCTACCAAAAGTGGCTCAAGGGATGCAAATTGTTACGAGTAATAAGATACACGTGAAATTACACAAATACATTGGCAAATCAAAATCAATTTGAAATCGCATTCCATTGCCAACGAAAAAAATCAATTTTTAGATCGAAATCTGAATTTACCAATGGAAAACCCCATTATTTATGTGGTTTTCCTTTCGACCAAAAAAGTCGACTTTTTTCTGATTTTTTAGACCTGAGATCAACTTTTGCTTTCCATTCAACCAAAAAAATCGATTTTTTTTTTCGATCTCAGGTCGATTCTTCAAATCTCAATTTTAAGCAAGATTTACACGCATTTGCACACACACCAAAATAAACTGACATAAATCTGAACGTATAAGTTTGCATTCGGCATTTCGCAGTGTTGTTTACTTTCGATAAGAAGGTGGTGTTTGTTGGACAAATTCATCAATAGAAAAATAGTCACTAACACAATTGCAAAAGCAAATCAAATCTCATTTTGTGTTCTATTTACCACTAAAAAATTATGATCTGACCACCAAATCTGAAATGGTTGAATGGAAAACCACATTAGTTGTATCATGTAGATAAACCATAAACTAAAATACTAAAGGCCTGGTCAAACAGAGCGCGGTCAGCGATCTTTGTAAAAGTTTACAAAGAAAATTTTACCGTCGCGTTCTTACTTTCCCAGTAAAGTATTGACCGTCCCGTCGGACCGCGTTCTGTTTGACCAAGCCTTAATCATTTTCCTTCATATTTTCCAGGTTAAGCAGTTAAAGCAGGACTAATTCGAAAAAGGAGACGCACATCGGTGGACGCATTCAAGTGGGTAAGTCCATTAAAGTAAATTGAACTTGGGACTATTTTAATTTCTTTTATTTTTTCTATTTCCAGATCAGGAGCATTATCCAGGCGGACGCAACAAGGTATAGGTTTGTATAGAGTGATATACTCCAACGTGGGTAGGTATACGGATTATATATTTATGCTCGTATATCACCTATAAAACATTTTTTTTTCACTATCATATTAAATGGAGTGACATTTCAACTGTCAGTTGGAAAAGTTTAATTTTAACTAAGCTTTAAAAAAATTTTAAATTTTTACTAAAGTGTCAAGTTAAAATATAGAAATTTTACACTAAGCACTTTGTTTGCACGATTGAATCGCTTGTACGAAAGAGAAAATTTCACCATGTTCAAGGTAGGAAGTATATTTAAGCTTTTACAAATCAAATTGCCGACATACGGGATCTCCCTATGAACAAAAAAAGAGGCTTAACGGATACTTCACCTGAATCGAACAATCTAATAAAAAAACACAACTCAAACAAAATGGAAGTGGGGAAAATGTCCATCTCTCAATTGCAAGATCTTCTGAATGTAACGATTTCCGAACAAATAAAGGATCTAGCAACGAGATCTGATTTCGCTTCAATAGCCATGGAACTAGACGCACTAAAGATCACTAATGCACAGTTGAACCAAAAATTAACGGCGATGACCGAGCGGTGTGACCTTTTGGAGTTGCAACTAGAGATGATTTCACGAAAGAACAACGAAAATTTTCTGGTGGTACACCTTCCTCTAGACAGAGAAACCAATGCTGTCGATCTAGCAAAACAAACATGCAAGGGGCTTCTCAAGTTAAAAGAAGGTGAAGAAATTCACTTGAAAAAAACACGGGAAGTGCTTAATCTACCACAACAAAGAGGAACTGTCTTCATGGAACTCGAATCGTCAGAAGTTGCGGACAAAATTTTGTCCGTCGCAAGCCAACTGAAGGGAAGTGGCATTGGTATATATCGCGAACAATCTTTGATGTACCGAAAAAAAAGGCAAACACTTCATGACTATAAAAATAAACTTTTGGAAATTAACCCAGATGCAAAAATTACCATCAAAGGTGATAAACTACAAATAAACAATTTTACATTCGCCTATAAACTTTCACGAGGTCTACTTATTAAATCTGCGATGGAGATGACATTTGTCAACAACATGTTTGGTGACAGCTCTTCAGAATATTTTGACTGCAGCGAGGGAGTGAAGCTAGCTGCGGTTGAAAATCAACAATCATTGCCTTCAGTCATCGTCAGCGTCATCTGTGGGTCAGATGGCGTACCCTGGAACGCTTAAAAAACAATAGGAAAAAGTTGCCGTCTGCCAACAAATTATGAACTCACTTAATTTATCGATTCTAGCTTATAATATAACAGGCCTTAAAAGCAAACTTTTGCAGCCTGATTTTTTCAAGTTTATTTTAAATTTGATTTAATAATTTTATTAGAAACGTTTTTAGAGCATAAATATGAAAATGAATTTTTTAAATGTTTTAAAAATCACAATATAGCTTTTATTCCAGCCGTACGAACCAATGTACATGGGAGGGCGAGTGGAGGTATACTATGTGGCATAAAATCTAATATTGCTCACTTCGTGCAATTTAAGAACATTGATAGCAGACTTGTTATACATGTCTTAAATAACAATTCTAACTTTTATATTATCCCTGTGTACCTTAATTGCAGTTTAATGACTAGTTCTTCTTTGGAAAATACTATGATTATTGGGGATCTCAATGCGCGAATTGGTAATTACCAGAATCATCCGGCCCATGTCTTACAAGCTCAGCTGAATTTTGGTGCAATCAGAAACTCTAAAGATGAAACTCGCAACAGAAATGGAAGATTATTATATGATTTTTTTGAAGACTACGGTTTATTTGTGCTGGATGGGGTGGCGAGTGGAGACGAAAGCGGTGAGTTCACATTCATAAGCGGTCAAGGACAATCTGTTATTGACTTTTGTGCAATATCTGGGGATTGGTCTTATGTAGTAGAGGATTTTGAGGTGCTCTTGGCGAGTTTTTCAGCTCACTTGCCAATTTCGGTGAAAGTGCATTTTAACGATCAACTACAGCAGAGACAACTGGATAGCCTTCAAAAACTTAAATGGATTGAGAGCAAAACTTCTCGCTACAAAGTACTGTTAAGACGCCATTGCAATCATCTTCCGCTACAATCAATAAGTACAGTAGAACAAATTGAAGAAAATATCACGAGAGTAATTTACGCCTCAGTGCCAGATGTGAATAATAATTACATCTCTTTCATGCCCAAAAACAAATGGTTTGACAAAGACTGTAATAGACTTCGCAAGCTCTCGTTTAAATACTTAAAGCTATTCAGATCGACAAACGCCATTTGCTTCAAAAATTTGTATATTGGCGCCAACAAAGAGTTTAAGCAATTATGTTTCGTAAAGAGAACTAATTACCTTAAAAATCTGGCTTTACAATTACAATATAGCAAAAATTCCAAGGAATTCTGGTCCAACGTACGTGAACTTAGTGGATCATCTAAAGGTATGAAGATCACTCTCGAAGCTCAGACTCTAGCAGCACATTTTAAAACTCTTTTGTCGGCCGAGGAGAATCTTCATACCTTCAGCTACGCACTACAAGACGTTTATGTGTCGGATTTAGACGCCCAAATATCTCTGAGCGAACTGGAAGCAACTCTTTTGAGTATGAAAAACAACAAAGCAGCAGGTATTGATGGAATTCCAGTCGAATTCTTCAAAAATAGTACTGACGAACTCAAAACCTACATCTTGAATTTTTTCAATCTGTTGTACAACAATGCTTGTGTGCCAACGAGTTTTACCAAAGCCCTAATCTTTACAATATTCAAGAAAGGAGATGCGAGTCAGCCGGAAAACTATAGAAGAATCCCTATCCTCAATTCTCTTAGAAAAATATTTGCAAGGATTCTCTATGGAAGGCTTTCCAATTGGATTGAAACCACTAATCGACTTAGTATTTTTCAAGCTGGGTTTCGGTCTGGATTTTCTACAATTGACCACATCTTTGCCTTAACTTGCATCGCCAGCAACTATACAGAAAAAAATAAGAAACTGTTTGTGTGCTTCGTTGATTTTAAGGCCGCATTTGACACAGTCAACAGACATGCTTTGATATATAGACTTTCATCACTTTCAGTATCTTGGAAGTTTTTGATGCTCTATTCAAAATTCCTATCGACCTCAAGTGCAGCAGTTTGGGATGGTTCAAAGTTATCAGAGTGGTTCGACACGTCAGCAGGCGTGCCACAAGGATGCATTCTGAGTCCTCTATTATTCGCTTTGTTTATTGATGGTATATCCGATGTGCTTCCTGGGGGCGTCATCTTTGCCGGAATTCTAATCAAAGTTCTAATATATGCCGATGACTTGGTCTTGATAGCTGACAACCCGTTTACGCTTCAACTTCAAATTAATAGGCTAGAAGCTCACTGTAGAACATGGGACCTCAAAATCAATGCCCGGAAAAAAAAAATCATGATTTTCGAGAGTAGAAGGAGAACTAGACTACCTGAAGAAAGTCAACACTTGTATGTGCTATGGAGTACAGGCCTTTGGAGTAACCCCATTTGAAGAGTTTGAAGCTGTTCAAAGGTATTTCTTCAAACGAATATTCCGATTACCGAACACCAACCTATGCTATACATGTGGAATCTGGCTTACCACCAATTTACATTACAAACTTAAAAGCTCATGCAGATTATCTAACTAGAGTAATGAGGAGACGTGACAATAGTCTGCATAAATCAATTGTGGTAAGACAACTACGTGCCAATGCTTATCCGTTTAGGGAATGGAACCAGATGGCATCATCTCATGACCTTTCATTATCTCTAACGGATAGGAACGTTTCTGAATGGCAGGATATATTTGCAACAATCATTGCAAAAACAGATGACAAAATTTATCGCCAGCACTTAACCAGAGCTTCATCGTCTGAGTCTAGAATTATCTACAGGAACCTAAATCATATGATGCTAACTGAGGAAAGCTATTTTAACGTTAAGTACACCTTCAAGGCTATAAGTACAATTTTCAGAGCTAGGGTGGAAATTCTTAATTTGAACTACATGCCACACAGAGCCGATCTTCAGCAGATGTGTAATTTTTGCAATAGAAGAGAACCTGAAGATATTTACCACTTCATTGCAATCTGCCCGATTTTACAAGAAATACGTCGCTTATATTTCCAAGAAAGTGTTCTGACCCTTAATGATCTCTACGAAATATTAAATGGTGTTCGAGGATGGTCCAGCTTATTCAAATTCTGCAAACATGCTTTAACGTATCGGAATAGTTTTTAAAGCGAACTTTAAGCATGTGTCCACTGAAACCTACCAGTTATTGCCTTAAGGTCACTTTTTTCATTTAAGAATTTAGTAAAAATTTGTTTTTATGTTTCAAATCAATAAAATTGTTATAAAAAAAAAACTATAATGCTTAACTGCTTTGTAAAAATACGATTTTAAATTCACAGTTAAAATTATAGATAAATGATTTACATTATTCTCATTTTGTTTAAATATATTTACTTTTTTATGAAATGTCATATCCGGCAGACGGCAAAATTGCCATGTTCGTATTCTTAACTGTAATTTTGTACAATCGAAAAAAAAATAAAGAATTTATCTATCTATCTATCTATCTATATTAAATTTAAGACTTTAACTAATTCAAATTAACTTACGAATTAATTTTGTATGTAATATTTAGGTATTATGTACTTCAGTTCTGGTTTATAATTAGTTTTTTCTTTATTACTTAAACACAGATTTTCAAAAAAAAAATTGTTCTTGTTATAGGTAAAGGATTATATGTATATAGCTTCCTAGTTTGAACTGTATTTTCTTAGTTTAGGCTTTTTATCACTATATGTTTTTGTCGTCTTGAGCGTACGACGGTTCCTATAACTATGCCTAGGGAAGGTTGCCAGAATTTCAAATTCTACTCGTTCCAATAATCCGCTCAACGGCGTAATCATTTGATTTGGACCACCAATCAAATTTATCCACACAAATCATCATATTAGCAAACGGGGTACTTGATTAAAATTGATAACGTGTAAATCGAAATTGCGTATCTTCGATTTTATTCCTAACTACCACGACATCTATCCCTCAATCCAGCAGAAATAAATGTTTTGGTGGCGGCCATAATTCTTTTTACTAAAATGTTTGGTATCTTAACGTTGGTAGCATTGAACGCAAAAAAAAAAGAAAAGAAAATGGCGAAAATGATGCCGACGGACAATGGTTTTCTACATTAGAAGTTCTTTTATCCATTTCAGCATCTATGAATTCATCCTCAAACACAACCAAAATAAGTGGATTTATGCTTAAATTCAGTGATGAACCCTTGAAAATGTTTTGTCCGGCATAATTCTATACAAAACATCACGTAACAACAAAAAAAAAACACGAGACGCCGTACGGTTGTTGAGCTTCCTCAAATTTCACTTTTATTTACATGTTTAGTCGTTCTCACATGAGCCTATTTCGTAATTTAAAACAACATACGAAACTGGTGAATAAAATAGAAAAAGTTATCGTTTTCTTTTTTTTTAATATCCCCAGGTGATCGAGTACAAGACGTCGGCTAAAAAAAAAAACAAAAACAATTTGCATTTGGGTATGTGGCCGTGTCGCAACTCCAGGGTCGCGTCCAACGATTTGTTATTTCGAAGGGAAGTAAAGAAAGGAAAAGCCACAAAATATCTCACTTTGTTGGTGCTTGCCACAGTTGTTGCACTACAACAACCTTAAATTGTTTATGACTAAGCCGGAGCTGCAACGACGACAGAAGCCACCACCACATCCATTTCCAGCGCAGTACCCATTCCTCTTTCTCGAGTTAGTGCCAGCAATAGTAACAGAACCAGAACTTCACTATAGCTAGTTGATACAAAAAAAATATACCAGCATATCGATAACTACAAGAACGTCATCAACTACCCCTGACCCAAATTTGGCTTTCGCCACAAACGTCCGTAGTGTCCGTGTAGGATCTTTTGCCACAACAACTGCACCGGTAACAACAACACTGTTAAATTGATACACGGATGGTATCAGAAACGGCCGCAAACAACCCGACCAATCGCTTCCAATGCTCGCCAACTTTGGGCAGGCGAAAAGATCTCCAAATGACACTCAGCGATATTCGTATAAAGAGCAACAACCTCCATGCGACTGATGAGCTCTGTTTCATATCTGTTGAGCTCAGAAAGGGGGCATTCACAATCAGTTGCAGGTGCCTCAAAAAAAAAAAAAAACATAATAACACGGTAGACATACCCCAAACATGAGATACATAGATATCAAACTTCCTTTTATTTCAGATAGTTGGTGTCCACAACATGTTGTTTTTGTAATGCATGTTGAAATATAACCTCGACCCAGACCCAGAGATAATAAAACGCAGCTAATAAAGCTTAGCCCTCTAAAAGTACTTGAGAGTGCTAGGCCGCCATATGGCCCTAGGCTCAATGATAGGAAAATCCCTATGCACACCTCCGCGTGGTAGGGCGGGTAACGCTAACGTGCAGGGGGACCGAATGGATGCCGGGATAAGCAGACAACCCAGCGATGCTGGTCAGGGCACAAACTTGTCCTAGGGATGGTTAAAAGCCCCCTTAAGGCGGATGAACTGCAGGTGGCGGTCAACGGCATGATAGTCTGGTGGCGGAGGAGCTTTTTTTGTTAAAAGGCCAACGGCAGCAGCAGGTAGCGTCTGTAACCTATATTGGGCGGCTACAAAAGGCGTCTGTTTTCCCATAGTGGGCGGCCTCGAGCAGTTATGTGTTTGACCATACAAAAGGCGGGTGTGCCTGTCAAATATGAGCTTATGTATGTTATTAATCATATCTCGGAAAACACCATGGTGGAAGGATATATGCAAATACATGAACTATGACAACAAATGGAAATGAGTCCCCAAGAGGTAATCTTTTTATGGAAAATCCTTCTTCAGCTTCGGTTGCAGTAAACCGCACATCGGATTTGGGGGTGCGGCATCTTTCATGTACGAGCGTCAATCAAGACGCCATAATAATAAATGAATCGTTGACAAATAGAAGAAATCTTTCAAGATGCGCAAATGTTACTTTTGGCTACCGCATACGTACGAAAATCGGAGCATGGAACGTTCGATCCTTGTACAGCGATGGTAAATACGAGCAGGTTGATCGTGAAATGCTTCGCCTAAAGATCAGTATCCTGGGCATAAGCGAAACTAAGTGGAGAGGAAGAGCTGAATACAGATCAGACACTGGACAGACGAGAATGCTGCATTCCGGGGAAGATGAAAGAGAGGGTGGCCAAAGACTGCATGGTGTCGGAATTATGTTGAACGAAGAAGCGAGGCGTAGTTTGATCTCCTGGGCGCCCATTTCTGCGAGATTAATGACAGCAAGGTTTCTTTCAAAAATTCGTAACGTCACAATAATTCAGTGCTACGCCCCCACAAATGAAGCGACAGAGGAAGACAAAACCGCGTTCTACACTCATCTTAACTCGGTTTACAGTAGTGTACCGAGAGCCGACATCATAGTCGTTATGGGAGACCTTAATGCCCAAGTCGGTTCAGACAATTACGGACTGAAACGCGTGATGGGAAGAAATGGCTTGGGGTCACGGAATGAAAAGGGTGACTTGCTTGCCGATTTTTGTAACGCGAATCGTCTTGTGATTGGTGGGACTGTATTTAAGCATAAGACCCGCAACAAAATTACCTGGGTGCATCCAGATGGTCAAACCGAAAACCAAATTGATCATATCATGATTCAGCAGCGATGGAGGAAGTCTATGTGTGATGTCCGGAGTATAAGAAATGCCGATGAGGGAAGCGACCACCATTTGGTTCTGATGAGTCTCAAACTACGAACCGCTGCCGTACAAAAACCAGCGCAGGATGCAGCAAGGAGCTCAAAATTCATTACTAATGCTTTGAATGACCCCAACATATGTCGAAACTATGTCACCACCCTTAACGACAGAGCCTCGTCACTAAACGGAATCCAGCATTCAACAATTGATGAGATGTGGAGTGAAATTAAAAGTGTTTTATGAGGCTGAGGTAGAGACTCTTGGATATCCCAAGACACCTGGGATAAGATCGAACTTCGCAAATCGTTGAAAATCCAAACAAATGCCGAAGCAGATATTCAACGAAAGGCTGACTTGCGAAGAGAGTACCGCATTGCACATAAGAAGGTCTATCGTTGTGTGAGACGTGACAAGAGTGTGAGGTTAGATGGACTCGCAGATAATGCGGAAATCGCTGCCAGAAGAGGAGATATCCGGGAATTGTACCAAATAGCCAAAGATGTGATCGGGAACAAAAGCAACAGCAATCATCCTGTAATGGATGTGGATGGCACACTTTTGGTATCAATTGAGGATCAGCTTCGTAGATGGAAGGACCATTTTTGTGCCCTGCTAAATGAGGATTCAGTTGAGCAGAGTGCTGAAGTGCCCCAACTAAACGAGATGCGAGATGTCCTATAGGGGTATTGACATCGAACCCCCGTCAGAATCGGAAATCCTTACATCAATAAATCTCCTCAAAAACGACAAGGCAGCTGGACTGAACGGAATACCAGCTGAATTCCTGAAAGCCGATCCCGTAACAGCGGCTAGTATTTTACATCCATTGATACAAAGCATTTGGGAAAATGAATGCTATCCCATGGATTGGAAGGATGGTGTGATTGTTAAGTTGCCAAAGAAAGGTGACTTAAAGAATTGCAACAATTGGCATGGTATTACCGTTTTGTCCGTTTTCCCAAAACTAATGGCAACCATCATTCCGAGCGAATAAAGGATAGAATCGAGTCTACACTCAAGAGGCATCAAGCTGGCTTCCGCAGTGGTCGATCGTGTGTCAGCCATATCAACACCCTGCGTATCGTCCTCGAGCAGTCGATGGAATTTCAATCACCGCTTTACCTCATGTTCGTGGATTTTGAGAAGGCCTTGGATCGAGTTAACCGAGAATGTATATGGAGATCGTTGCTTGGTAGAGGAATTCCACCAAAAATTGTTGCCATTATTAAAGTTTTTCAGTTTCTCTCTCTCTCTGTGTAGTCGTCTTTTTTCATACATACTTTGTTTTAATTAAAATTAAAATTAAAATTATTATTTGCATTCCTTATCACTAACTTTTAAATCACCAACTGTTAAATTTAATTTACATGTTAATATTCAACTTTCTTATAACAAAACCCTGTGCATAATTGTGCTAATTTCCAATTAATCAATCCATAAAAAAAAATAGCCTAATTCAATACTTTATTTTATCATCGTATCGTTTACATTGTCTTGTGTGGTGTTTGCTTGCGGTGTTTAATTTGCAACTCTCTGTTCTCCTGTGTTTAAAATTGTTTAAAATTGTTAGTGCACTCTTAAAGTAAACTCACTCAGTGTTTTCTTTTTTGTTTTAATTTAATTTCTTTACCATTTTAGCTACCTTGTGTTAGTGATTTACCTATTTCATATTAATCTTATGTTGTGTGTTATAATTCCTGCGGTAAGCAATTCATAATTTCAATTAATACCTACATGCTTTACAGTATACCTATAGTTATACTTCCATTTGACTCATTGATTTTCTGTTTATTTTCTTTGTTGTTTGGTGTTTGTGTGATCTTGCTTGCTTTGACGGAACATATATATGTGTATAACCATATATATTTGTATACAAAATCTTAGGGTGACCATCTGTCATCTTTTTTTTTTTTTTTTTTTTTTTCTCCTTTTCAATTTTATTTTACTTTTTGTTTTTTAACTATCATGGATGTAATACAATGCTATTTGTGTTGTTCTGCAATTGATGATGTTTCAGACAGATTCACGCGAATGCAAACTATTGCTTTAATGAAACTTTCATTCTTGTGCAACAACTGCAAAAGCTCAAACATTTGTTTGCAACTACAAAACTTAAATCTTTCCCTCGAAAGTATCACTCGCAGTTTAGACGAGATGAAAGCTACGGTAGATAATAACTCTGCAAGATGTTTTAATGTAGAAAAAAAAGTTGAACTTCTTTTTGACCATTTTGATGATCTAGTTGGAAATGTCGATAAAATCGAAACAGTTATCGACTCTAACACTAGGGCTGTCTCGCTTAACACTTTGAGCAATGATAAAAATCATTCCAAGGTCGCAAAATCATTTAATAACTTGGAAAACATCCTTAATGAAGTATTGGAAGATAAAATAAAATTAATTAATTCCAAAATTGAAAAGAACTCGCTTCTTTCTGAGAAAAATAACGAGCAGCTGTCTTTGCTTAGTAATAATGTTAACAACTTTTGTGCAGTCAATAACTCACATCATAATAACATTTCGGAATCTGTTCTCCAGCTTTCAAAAAACTTTGACACATTATCAACAAATAATAGTAAACATTTTGATGAATTTAACAGTAATTTTATATCTGTTGAGAAAGAGTTGACAAGTACAAAAGTCATCTTTACTGAATTGATCAATTCTGCTTTTTCTCATTCTGCAAATCCCAATGTTAATAACACTAATATTAATAATGCTCCTATCACTATGTCTCTTCAAGACGAATTACTTTGTCCTACTAACAACATGAGCAATAGCTCCTCACTTAATTCAATTTCAATCAACATTAGTAGCAATAGTAACCCCAATCCAATTTCTTCTGGTGTCAACCCATCAGTTATTCACAACCCTCCATCCATTGGCATTTTTCAACCCAGAGTTGTGCCTGCTCCTAAATCTATATTTGTCTCTAAATTTGATGTTTCAACTTCTCACACGGATATTCTTAATCACGTTAAGTCTATTCTGAATCAGCATAATATTTCCAATGACCATAATCTAATAAAATGTAAAAACATTACAAGATCAAATGGCAGAGTTGCATCTTTTAAAATCACGATTCCTGAGCCCATGTTTAACGTGTTGATGTCTCCAGAATCATGGCCTGCCAATACTTTTACTCAGGAATTTGTCAATAGAAATTCTCAAGGCCCAAGCGGCAATGTTATCACAGCTCCAAAAAACTGAAATGCTTGTCCCTTTACTATCAAAATGTAAGGGGACTTCGTTCTAAAGCCCGCGATGTATTCTTAAAGTCACAAGAACTTCCTTTTGATGTTTTTGCTTTAACTGAAACTAATTTAAATAGTAATTTCAATAATAATGAGTTTTTTACTCAAGATTTCAATGTTTACCGAAAGGATGGTCTTCTTGACTTGATGGAACGGGCTGGAAGAGGAGTTCTCATAGCGGTACATTCTAGTTATGATAGTTCCTTTTTTGACATCCCTAATACTGATAATATCGAGTTGATCTGTGTAAAAATCAATGTCAAACACAAAAGTATTTTTGTTTTGTGCTGCTATCTGAGGCCTTGTAGTCCAATCGAAAGTTATCAAAATTTAATCAACGCAATAGATTTTTTGTGTGAGGCGATGGAAGTACACGACGGTTTATTGCTCTTGGGTGATTTCAATCTTCCCAACCTGATATGGTCACGATCCGAGGATGACTCTCACTTCGTTACTGAGAATGCAACAACTCAAAAAGAAATATTGTTTACTGACAATCTGTCTGATTCTGGTCTACTTCAGATTAGCAATATTAAGAACAACCTGAATAGACAACTAGATCTTATATTTGTTAATGATGCTATCAACTGCATTGTTGAAGAATGCAGCCAAACCCTTTCTACTATTGATCCCTTCCATCCGCCGTTATCCTTAGTTTATGCTTTCGAACACGATAATACGAATATTGAGGCTGATAACACATATCGTTTCAATTTCCGTAAAGCTGACTTTACCAAACTCAACGAACTCCTGAGTAATATACATTTTGATTCAATTTTCAATTCTAATTTAAGTAATAGTATCGATACTCTTACCACTAATTTTTATTCAGTAATTTTTGATTGTTTTTTTCTATCTGTACCTTATGGGCCATAGAAAAATACATCGTCATCACCTCCGTGGTATTCAAAGGAGCTTCGTACGCTGCGCAATTCCCGAAACTGTCTCTGGCAAAAATATTTAAGATCTAGAACAGAAAATGACTTCTCCCTTTACATAGTTGCATATAATGAATTTTCAACTCTTTCTAAACTGTTATATGATGCTTATATATAGTCCAGTCATCACGTCGTGAAATAGGGCCTGACCTTGCGCGCAGAGGCACTGTCTGATTTTTTTTCATGGATCGATAGAGGCTCATTCAAAAAGTCGCACAGAAAAGAATAAAGTACGGATTTATTTATAATAAGATTTTCTATTATATTATATAAAAATTAATTTGTTTAAACAAATAAAAAAAAAGTTATAGTAAGTTGAAGTAAGTTTTTATTGTTTGAAAATCACTCTTTCTTGATTATTAAGAAAAAAGGTCATTTAACGATGAGGTTTTTATTTTTTACTTTTAAAGTCTTTGTAATTACCTACAATTTAAAAAAAAATTCAGCCCTTAACTACTAACACAAGCCGAGAAATAAATTTATGAACATAGGTAAGTCGGCGCCCCCACGCAATTTTATGTTTTTAGGTTTTATTTTATATCTCAGCCCCAGTATGTCGCAAAGTTAAAATTAAAAATTTTTATTGTTTATAATAATTTTTTCTATCAACTTGCGTTAAATTAGTTGCAGCCCATTAATAGGTTTTTTTGTGTTGATTTCATTCCTTTTTTCATAACTATTGAGAAAAAAACTGTATTTAACGGTACTTTTTTTCAGGTTTACTTTATTTTTGTAGTCCATTAGTCCATTACGACAAACAGGAGCCAAGTTATTCATGAATTAAAAATGACGCGTCAGTTTCCATAACAATATTCTTTCTTTTTTTTGTGAATATCTCGACCTCTGTGTATGCATGGTATGGAATGAAACTGTATTATTTTTAATAATATTCATTATGGACTTAAGGGAATTTTATTTTCTCCAAGAAGATATCTACATACCTACAAAAGTTAAAGTTAGTAGTAACTAAGTTAATTTTTTCTTATTCCGCCCACGCTAACTCTTTA
The DNA here is from genome assembly GCA_963921185.1 of Dasysyrphus tricinctus. NCBI lineage: Eukaryota > Metazoa > Arthropoda > Insecta > Diptera > Syrphidae > Dasysyrphus > Dasysyrphus tricinctus. Next base: position 47,125,283 of record OY992534.1, on the reverse strand, counting down.
AATCTTGTGGTATCCCCTGTAGGCCTAATCCACTGCAAAGATCAATAATTAAATAGGTCTTATTCTCAACCGTTTTGGGCGTGAGGGTATTTCGTTTTCACTCTCTTCATTAGTGTTATGACATTCAAGGTTTGGTCTCTGCTCTGTTTCATTTTCGTCAGAAAAAGCTGTTGTCGTGAGCACAAGGTCGTAGTTTTCCTCGTCTTCGGAGTCATCAGCAATATCAACTACGTTGTAACAGCTTTTCCCGCAGCAGATCTTGCAGACGGCTGAACACTTCAGTCCGGCTTTTCGACACCCGCAGGTTGCACCGCATTGTTTCGTACACGTGCAGGAAATCATGTCGATGAGTGTGGGTGGGATCGTCGGCCCTGAAGCCAACACCGGCTCCAATCCTCTTGAACTTTGTTTCCAGTATTTCCCAACCAAGCTTGTACTTGATGGAATGTCCGGAATGAGTGTTGTTCTGCTGCTGATTCTGTAGGTGGCAAAGAAGCAGGATCGGATTTGATTTTAACACTCGCGCGTGAGAAAAGAGCGATGTTTCCTAACTGCTTCCTCCATATAGTGCAGTAAATACATCAATCTTCACGGTTTTCAAAAGGTTTGGAGCTTTCTTCAGCGAAGAGATTAGCTTACTTTTTCCAGATTTGAAAAAAAACAGAGGTTGTGTCACAGCAGCAACATGTACAAATGCTGAAGGCTGAGGAAAAGTGTTTGTGTGTGTGCACCGATTCAGCTATGTATGTACATATTAGGGTGGTCGTTATAATGTTTTTTTTTTAGTTTTATTATTTGGATGGACCTAAATCAGCTCTAAATGAAAAAAAAAATCCCTTAATTTTTAAGATTTTTATTTTCATCCCCTATAGTCGCTGTAGGGGTTAATTAAATGTTCCCTTTTTCAGAGCATGTAGGTGAGAAGTAGACAAGAAAAAAATCCTACTGGAGTGGGGTAATATCTCCCACCACTTGGACGGAAGGGGCAATTTAATAAAATAATTGCATAAATAGAAACAAACTAATTAATAATCAACGACAATACCTGCTGTAATGTTTTGTAGCTTTTTGGAAAGCCAGAAGTCCATTTTAATAGATGATTATTAAAAAAAAGTTCGTTGATGACAATTTCAGCAAATTCTGTTTTCAAACCTATAATAAAAAAAAAATAATAATTTTTCTTCAAAATGTTGAGCTTGAAACAATTTTTTGCCAAAACTGTTCATAAAAAATAACTTAATTTAAAAACAAGCCGTAAGAATGGACTTCTGGCTTTCCAAAAAGCTACAAATCATTACTGTAAGTATTGCCGTTGTTTTTTAATTATTTTTTTTCTATTTTATGCAAATATTTTATTAAATTACCCCTCCCGCCCAAGCGGGGGGAGATAATACCCCCCTCCCATCGGATTTTTTTCTTGTATGGTTCCCACCTAAATGCTCTGAATTTTTTTGGCAGATCTTACGCGAATTTTCTAGTATGCAGAAAAAAAGGGGAAATTTAATTTACCCCTACATGACTATAGGGGATGAAAATAAAAATCAGAAAAAATTAGGGAATTTTCTTTTCTTCATTTAGAGCCGATTTGGGTCCATCTGGGATAACCTTTTTTTTAACGACCACTCTTATGTACATACATATGTATGTTCTTTTATGGATTGCTCGATTCTCATGAATCTTACAAGGCTCAATTTTTGGTAGATAGATGGTAGATATACCTTTATCGTTCTTCTTGAAAAATATCTTCGAAATCGTGGCTTTTCAGTCTCCCAGGCCTTAGAAGATGCAGACATCTTTATAATACAAAATGCACTCACACCCAAAACGGTTGAGAATAAGACCAATTTAATTGATCTTTGCAGTGGTTTAATGGTACGGAAAAGAGTTAGCGTGGGCGGAATAAGAAAAAATTAACTTAGTTACTACTAACTTAAACTTTTGTAGGTATGTAGATATCTACTTGGAGAAAATAAAATTCCCTTAAGTCCATAATGAATATTATTAAAAATAATACAGTTTCATTCCATACCATGCATACACAGAGGTCGAGATATTCACAAAAAAAAAGAAAGAATATTGTTATGGAAACTGACGCGTCATTTTTAATTCATGAATAACTTGGCTCCTGTTTGTCGTAATAGACTAATGGACTACAAAAAAAAGTAAACCTGAAAAAAAGTACCGTTAAATACAGTTTTTTTCTCAATAGTTATGAAAAAAGGTATAAAATCAACACAAAAAAACCTATTAATGGACTACAACTTTTTTTCTATTTGTTTAAACAAATTGAATTTAACGCAAGTTGATAGAAAGAATTATTATAAACAATAAAATTTTTTAATTTTAACTTTGCGACATACTGGGGCTGAGATATAAAATAAAACCTAAAAACATAAAATTGCGTGGGGGCGCCGACTTACCTATGTTCATAAATTTATTTCTCGGCTTGTGTTAGTAGTTAAGGGCTGAATTTTTTTTTAAAATTGTAGGTAATTACAAAGACTTTAAAAGTAAAAATAAAAACCTCATCGTTAAATGAGCTTTTTTCTTAATAATCAAGAAAGAGTGATTTTCAAACAATAAAAACTTACTTCAACTTACTATAACTTTTTCTTTATTTGTTTAAACAAATTAATTTTTATATAATATAATAGCAAATTTTATTATAAATAAATCCATACTTTATTTTTTTCTGTGCGACATACTGCAGCCGAGATATTCACAAAAGACGAAAAAATGGCAAAAACACATTTTTACCAATAACTTTGGTAAAAAAAGTTGTCAGGTGGTGCAAATTTGGATTTAAGCTTTTTAAATGAGCCTCTATCGATCCATGAAAAAAAATCAGACAGTGCCTCTGCGCGCAAGGTCAAATGACCTAATGACTGGACTAATACATCAGATGCAATTCGATATTATCACTGATCCCAAACGATTTTGGCAATAAATTTATTTATTCAAAGAAAAAGTCAGATGGTTATCCAACTACTCTTAACTATTTAAATCATTCTTCTAATGATTCTAAAACTATAACTAATTTATTTGCAAATTTTTTCGGTCTTGCCTTTTCTGAAAATGATTTTGAGGTAGACTTAAGTTACTTTAACTATATGAATAATTGTAATAAAACATCTTTAGTATCAATTAATATTAATGCTGATGATGTGGTTAACAAGATAAACCATCTCAAGGATGATTTCTCATCAGGTCCAGACGGTTTGCCAGCGATTGTTTTAAAGAAATGTGCAGCCAATCTGGCTCAGCCTCTGGCAGCTCTTTTTCAAAAATCTATTTCTTTTGGAATTTTTCCGTCGTTGTGGAAGAATTCTTTTATCATTCCGATTCACAAAAAGGGCTGTAAAGCAGATATTGCAAACTATAGACCAATCGCCAAATTATCTTGCATTCCTAAACTTTTCGAAAGCATTGTCTTCAACAGTGTATACTTTCATTGCAAGTCACTTTTTTCCCCTAAACAGCATGGGTTCCTTAGAGGTAGATCTACGACCACTAACTTGACAGAATTTGTTTCTTTTACTTTGAATGCAATGGAAAATAAAAATGAAGTTGACGTTATTGCCACAGACTTTAGTAAGGCATTTGATAAAATCTCACACAAAATTATATCGTTTAAATTAAAAGCTCTTGGATTTCCTCCTGGTTTCGTTCAATGGATGGAATCTTACTTATCAGATCGTAAATATCAGGTCTTGTTTAGATCTTCTGTATCAGATCCTTTCATCGCGAAATCAGGAGTCCCTCAAGGTAGTCATTTCGGCCCAATAATTTTTATTCTAACGATTAATGACGTGGAATCTGTGATTGAGCATTCGGAACTTTCTACCTACGCGGATGATATGAAAATCTTTAGGGTAATCTCTTCACCTGTCAAAAAAATAATTTAGAACTTAATGTCGGTAAATGCCAAGCCATCACATATTCCCGCAAACGATCTCGCCCACCACCACGGGACTACTATATTAGTGTAGATCTTGTTTCCAGAGTAACAACAATTCGGGACTTAGGTGTTATTTGTGATACTGAGCTCAATTTCAGATCCCATTATGACAACATAGTTACTAGGGCTAACTCTGCTCTTGGTTTTGTCAAGCGTTGGTCTAAGGAGTTTTCAGATCCCTACGTAACGAAATCTCTTTATACAACCTTTGTACGACCTTTACTTGAATATGCTAGTCAAGTATGGTCCCCTTACCACCTTGTGCATATCAAAAGAATAGAGGCAATTCAGCGTAGATTCCTCCGTTTTGCTCTTAGAGGACTCCCATGGGTTGACAGCTTCAACTTGCCCCCATATCATGATCGGTTGCGGCTCATTAACTTACAATCCCTCGAAAAGCGCCGTGAAGTAGCTGATGTGATTTTTGTCCATCAAATTTTGTCTGGTGTTACTGATTCTTCTGCCCTCGTTGAGATAATGAGTAATAACACCAACTCACACTCTCTTAGATCAGTACCCCAATTCCAGCAAGCACCTCACAGAACTGATTATGGCAAGAATGAACCAGTTACTAGAATGTTGAGGGAAGTAAATTCTTATTCAAATATTTTTGACTATAATCATAGCAAGATCACACAGAAAAAACTTCTTTATTGTTCCTCCTATAATTAGTTGAAATTATTTAGTAAAGCTATAAAAATTTAATTAACTACTACATAGAGAAACTGAAACTACAAACTCAACGAACTTAACAAATGCCTTAGCATGCTATTCCATTTCAATTTTTTTTACTATTTTTCATTTGACTTTTTACTAGAGATCTGCTTTTGCATGGTCCTATTTTAAATCTTAGTTTGTTTTTATTTTCTCATTTTTTTTTTTCCTTTTCTTAATTTTTTTGTATTTTTAACTTTTTTTCACTTTTGTAACTGCTTGCATTAAGCAGACCCAACCTTTTTTCTCTCAGGATTCGTATCGCATTTAAAAGAAGTTATTGTGTTATTCTGGCATCAGTATAACATAATAACTATCTATCCTTATTTTCTATTTAAAATAATTTTAATGTATTAAGTACCGATATGACTTGCAATCGAAATTGCTGTCATACTCGGTGTAAATGGACCCCAGCGCGTGCGGGATCTGGGGGGGATAGAGGCGTGGGATTATTTATTTAAAAGAGTCCTACAACAACGCAAGGTGTTTTGTTTTGCACAATGGGCAGCTATCCGACTCCTTCGTAGTGCAACAGGGTGTGAGACAAGGGGATGTTTTATCGCCAATTCTCTTCCTGCTGGCGATGGACGACGCATTGACGGCCAGTGTTGGTACAGCTGAGCGACAGGGCATTCAGTGGAGACCATTCGAAAGGCTCAGTCATTTAGACTATGCCGATGACATATGTCTACTGGCAAATAACATCAGTGGGCTGAACGGGATGTGCCAAACGCTGCAAGTGAAGGGAGAGTCGAGTGGTCTAAGAATAAACAGCAAAAAGACAAAAATAATGCTCACAGGCCGCTCCACACAGCAGCGTATTATTCTACAGGAGACGCCAGTTGAAGTAGTGGAACAGTTCAACTACCTTGGCAGTATTGTTTCTGCAAACGGTGGTACGGATCTGGACGTTAGGTTAGGTTAGGTTAGGTTAATGGGCTGACAGTTGGTTTTGTTACCGTCACACTTAGATCAATGTAGATCCATTGTGGTACCCTAGAGATTGTGAACCCTATGAAAAAGAAACCTATGATACATCCCATGTTAATTCAAGCCCGTTAAGGGTGTTGAAGAGTTTTAGCAGGCTATAGCCTGAAAAGTCGGTGAATATTTCTTGGTCGTTAGAGGAGTGTCCGTTGGTATATAACCACCAGGCTGAGGAGAGGAAAACGCCTTTCAAAAGCGTGATCCTTCCTTTGCCCCCATTAGAGAAATCATCCCTCCATCAGGCCCGTAGGAGCAGTGGCTCCATGCAACGTCTGGTAGATGGGTATGATAGGTCAGTGGTTGGTTTATGCATCCGTTCGTTGAAGAAATGTCTGTTGTTTTATAATCACCTGGCTTAGAAGAAAAACGCATTTAAAAGGCGTGATCCTTCCTTTGCCCCCACTTGAGAACTCATCCCTCTATCAGGCCCGTAGGAGCAGTGGCTCCATTCAACGTCTGGTAGATGGGCATGATAGGTCAGTGGTTGGTTTATGTAAATGTTCGATGGAGAAATGTCTGTCGTCACATAATCACCTGGCTGAGAAGAAAACACCCTTTAATGGTGTGATCCTTCCTTTGCCCTCACTCGAGGAATCATCCTTCTATCAGACCCGTAGGAGCAGTGGCTCCATGCAACGTCTGGTAGAGAGGTATGATAGGTCAGTGGTTGGTATATGTATCCGTTCGTTAACTGTCATTATATAATCACCTGGCTGAGAAGATAACGCTTTTCAAAAGCGTGATGCTTCTTTTGCCCCCACTTGAGAAATCATCCCTATATCAGGCCCGTAGGAGCAGTGGCTCCATGCAACGTCTGATAGATGGGTATGATAGGTCGGTGGTTGGTTTACGTTATCGTTCGTTGAAGAAATGTTTTGTACGCCTATTGACTGTGGTTGGATAAGTTACCAATCTCATGGTCGTGTGGTTGATAGAGCGTACGGATTTTCATTTTCAAGCCATTGGGTAGCATTAATAAATTTCAATATGTTTTTGCTTGGAATGTCCGAGAGTTCTTCCAAGTCATTGAAGAAGTATCTCCCTAGGTGCTTGTTTCTGAGATGATAAAGCGCAGGGCAGTGACACAGGTAGTGAGGAGTATCCTCATGAATCTCTATGTCACCACATCCCCTGCATAAATCGTCTAAACTGAGTTTCATCTTTTTCTTGTGGTAACCTAAGTGGTTGTGACCGGTGATGATACTCACGAAAAGAGATAAAGACTTTTTATTCAGTTGGATGATGGTGTCGGTCTTTTGTTTGTTGAAACTAGGCCATAATTTTCTGGTTATAACACAGGTATCGAGCGATCTCCATCGCTTATGCGTCGAAGCTAGAGTTCTACTCTCGATTAACTGTTTAAGATTACAGGGTGGAACCTGAACTGTAGTTATTGCCTGATCAGGATCAAGAGTCGATCCGATTCTTGGAACCGTCGGTGTATATAGCTATCATCGAATCGCCGGTTGACGGCTCGTTTATTTGCCATTCCTCTCTACTAGGAAAGGCTGTTGTGAACGGTTTGTTGAAGTCTAAATGGGGTGTTATGTAGTCAGTGCACACCATATTACCCGAGTATTTCTGTAGAATTTGCGCTTGACCTGTAGCACTCTGTTTCCAGCTGCTAGTTTGGCTGAGCCAAAGTGCGCTCTTGGCTGCTGATTCATGTATATATAGATCTAGGGGTTTTAAGTTGAGTATAGCTTCCAGACCCGCTGTCGGGGTGGACCTCATTGCCCCAGTGATACCGATACATGCCAATCTTTGTACCTTTGTCATGATTTTAAGGTTGGTAACTTTGTCCAGTGAACTCCACCAGACTACGTTACCGTAAGTCAGTACAGGTCTAACTATGGCTGTGTACATCCATTTGATAATTTTTGGGCTTGGACCCCACGTTTTGCCAAATATCCTGTTGCAGGAATAGAAAGCAAACATGGCTTTCTTCGTTCTTTCTTTAATGTTGAGACTCCAGTTCAGTTTCTTATCCAAGATCACACCCAGATATTTGGCATGATCGGAGATTTTGAGCTGGGTCCCCTCAATAAAGGGAATTTGAAAAGTCGGTATTTTCCTTTTGTTCGTAAAAAGGACTAATTCTGTTTTTTGCGGGTTAACCGCTAGACCGCAGTTTTTAGTCCACGTATTTACTACTAATAAGGCATTCTTAATTTGTTCACTAATTGTGGAGGGAAATTTACCTGTCACTAGTAATGCAAGGTCATCCGCATATGCGACTACTTTTACTCCACTATATTTCAGTCTCATTAGAACTACGTTCATCACGAGTATCCAGAGAAGCGGAGAAAGGAACCCCCCTTGTGGAGTCCCTCTGGAGGTAGATACTTTGATCTGTTCTCCTCCTAGCTCCGAGTTTATCTGTCTGTTTCTTAACATGCACATTATACATCTGATGATGGCGGAATGTACTTTAAGGTTAACGAGAGCTCCTTCCACTGCCTCGTTTCGGACATTGTTAAAAGCTCCTTCAATGTCTAGAAAGGCAGCAAGGGTGTATTCTTTATCTTTGAGCGTTTTTTCGATTGTGCTGACGACGCTATGCAGTGCTGTCTCAACACTTTTGCCTTTTGAATAAGCATGCTTGGCTGGAGACAAGACTTCCGGGCTCAGTGTGCTGCGAATATGTAAGTCTATTAGTCTTTCAAATGTTTTTAAGAGAAAAGACGTGAGTCTAATGGGTCTGAAGTCTTTAGCTTCTGTGTGGCTGGGTTTTCCAGCTTTCGGAATAAAAACTACCTTGACTTCCCGCCACACCTTTGGAAAATATCCCCATTTCAGGCTACTTAGGAATATGTTTTTTAAGTGTGGGATTACAAGGTCTTCACATTTTTGTAGCATCATGGGGAAGACGCCATCTAAACCAGGTGATTTATACGGTGAAAAGGAGTTAATAGCCCACTTTATCTTTTCTTCCGTAATCAACTCGGCTGGTGTTGTGTTTTCTATGCAGAAAAAGTAGAATGAATAAAGCTCGTGCTGCCTTCGGTACCCTGTCCCCAATTTGGAAATCCAGTCCATTCTCCTTACGCCCTAAGTTGAGATTCTTCGAATCCAATGTCAAATCCGTGCTGTTATATGCTTGTGAAACCTGGAAAGTCACGTCAACTATTTCGAAGAAATTGCAGGCTTTTCTGAATCGCTGTCTTCGCCACATCCTAAAGATTCGCTGGCTACAAATAGTATCAAATGAGGAATTGTGGCACAGAACAAGTCAAGAGCGGCTGGACGTCGACATAAGAAAGCGTAAATGGCATTGGATTGGTCACACACTGAGGAAACCAAACGATAAAATTGCAAAGCAGTCCTTTGAATGGAATCCTCAGGGTGCACGGCGGGTTGGAAGACCAAGAACAACATGGAAGTCAACTGTCTTAGCGGAAGCAGAATCCCAGAGAAAGACGTGGCCACAGCTAAAGTACCTTGCAGCAGACCGTGAAGGATGGAGACGTTTTGTTGACGCCCTATGCCCCAGCCGGGGTTACAGGACACGATGATGATGATGAATAAAGCTTACGGTCGCAGTGCAAACATACCCTTATTAGCTATAATTATAGCCACTCTCAAACGGAAGAAGCGCCATCTGCCGGATTATAGCAGATTTACCAGCTGTCAAATAAAAGCTTTTGGAAGGGAAATTATTGGGAAATTTCCCCTACGGAAAGCTCTGGAAGTTTGTCAAACAAGTATAAAAGGACATGTTTGAAGGGCAGCGACACAGTTTGTTTTTAATCGTGAATGAATAAAGTTGGTTGTAATAAAAGTGAAAAGTAAAGTTTGTGAATTAATTTCAGTGGTGAATAATAAATCGTTTTGTTTGTAGTAATAAAAGTAAAGTGTTTTATTTTGTGAAATAAATAAGTTTTTTTTTTCCGTGGGTAGGTGTAAAACCTGCATCAGGCTCTATGAGGACCGGAAAACGCGTGCTCATAGAAGTGTGAGATTCTTACTACACTAAAACCACCTCCACTTCCCGATTGCAACTAAGTTGAAACTTATCTAGCAATTTATTTTTAACGAAGTTAAGTAACGTGTTGCAGGTAACTTTCCGGTGAAAGGTCCTGCTTATTCCACCATTTTAAAGCGGTTTTCCGTATACCGCACCAAGTCGGAAGGTTTTGTTCTTTGCAGACGGCGTACTAAATTCGACTCTTCAAGAATGTCAATAATCGTTGGATTAGCGTGATCTAATAGCCGATTTCAATGTTTTCGCGCGAAACTCTTTATTTCGTCTCGAACCGTTGGAATCCCGAGATCCCTGTGAAGATCTTCGTTTCTTATATACCATGGTGCATTTACAAATGACCTAAGCAATTTATTTTCAAACATTTGTAAGTTATTTAAGTTTGTATCGCAGGTACAACCCCAGAGTTGTATACCGTAAGTCCAGACAGGTTTAAGTACCTGCCTGTATAAAATCAACTTATTATCAATACTAAGCTTAGGTTATTTACCGAGTAGCCAGCTCATATCTCTTAATTTACTTTTTAATTCTTCGCATTTCTTTTTTACGTGCGGCTTCCATTTTAATTTCGCGTCTAGAGTTATTCCCAGTGCCGAGATTCAGCTAATTCGAAGCCGCAGGGAGTGAGTGAGATGAGTCACTTTTCGTCGAAAATCGATTCAGTTAGCAAAAGGGAGTGAGTGAGCGAGTGAAATGAAATGTCAGATTACTCGCCAGATATTTCCGCAGTGACTTGGTGTATGTGTTGGTAAATTTCCAGTTTTGGATAGGTATGTGTGCTTTTCACAAGAATTCCTATTCATGGATAGGAAACGAAATAAAAAACAACAACGTAGATAAAAACAACTACCCTTTTATTGATTCTTTAATTTTATTTTATTATCATATGCACATATTAAATAAATTTATATTCTATTCACTTTCAACACTTTTAAACTTTTTATTTCTCAAGGGTGAAACTCACATTAAACTTTAATTATGACAAAAAAAAAATAATTGAAACAAAAGATACTCCAAACTCCATTATTAAAGATTCCAATGTTTACATTGTTGTATTTTTTGTTTCATTTCGTTTTGCGTAACGAGTGTGACAAGGAGGTAGAATTAAGCTCTTTTATATTTATTCTTTGTCTCATGTTCGAAACTAAATTCGAACTTACTCATTTCACTTAAATAGCTGAATCGCTTTTGCAAGTGAAGTGAGATGAGTCGGCGAGTAAGGCGAGTCATCTCATCTCACTCGCTGAAATAGCTGAATCTCGGCACAGATATTTTGCCTCATTCGCAAATGGTACACGACTGGTATTAAGAAAGACGGGCAATCTATTTATTTTTGTATACGTAAAGTCCTCGTGGACTGACTTTTGTTAATTGAGCGCTATTCGCCATGTTTTTGTCCACTCATTAACATTATTAAGAGCATTTTGTAATTTAATCGTAGCTTCGTTAATCGTTTTGCCTATTGCTTGTATTGCAGTATCATCAGCAAACGTTGCTACGATAGTGTCTTCTGTTTGAGGTATATCACGTGTAAATAGAAGGTACAGAACTGGACCTAAAACACTACCTTGTGATACCCCAGCCACTATTTCTTTGGAATTAGAATATTCATTTCCATGTCTTACACGAAAAAGTCTGTTTTTTAGATATTCGTTTAGAATTTTATAAAGTCCTTCCGGCAGAACTTGTCTTAATTTGAATTTGAGGCCTTCGTGCCACACCTTGTCAAACGCTTGCGACACATCCAAAAAGACCGTCGAACAAATTTTCTTTTCTTCAAGAGCTCTCTCAATTACGTCAGTTATTCTATGCACTTGATCAATTGTTGAATGCTTGCTTCTAAATCCGAACTGATGTTCAGGTATTAATCGTTTCTCTTCTATTATAGGCCGCAGGCGCAGGAGTAGTATTCTTTCAAAAACTTTCGATATTATTGGAAGAAGCGAAATCGGTCTGTTAGAATTCTTTTCAGGAGATGGTTTGCCAGGTTTCAAAACCATTATGACTTCCGCAACTTTCCATTGGCTTGGAACATATTCCAGCCTTAGAGCGGCATTTATTATATAAAGGAGGTTAATTAATCCTTTATGAGGAAGCATTTTTAATATTTCCGCTGTTATTAAGTCATACCCCGGAGCTTTATTAGACTTTAGCTTCTTTATTTCTCTGTTCAATTCAGCGAGCGTAGCATTTCTGGTTCTGTAGTTCTCAATTGAGCTAAAACTCATATTAATATTTCCATTGAGTGCTTGCCCATCAGAAGGTTTAAATGTTTCTAGCAGGTAATCGGCGAATACCGCCGCTTTCTCTTTGTCACTTTTAGCCCATTCGTTTTGGCTTTTCTTAATCGGGGCCACTGGAAGCTTTGGTTCTTTCGTTGTTTTTATAGCTTTCCAAAGTGAGTAGTTGGATTCTTTCCCAACTGACAAGCTTTCAAGGTAATTTTCAACTTCACGGTTTTTGAAATCTGATATCGCTGTTTTTAGCATATTACACAAACGATTTAAATGAGCTTTGTGTTGAGGAGCACGGGTTCGCTGCCATTTCTTACGTGCCTTTCGTTTATCTTTTATTAAGTCTTTTATTTCCTGCGGATATTTTATATCTTTATAGCGCGGCGTAACCCTTTGATAAGGTGCGTTATTCCACGCTGCTTTTTGTATTATATTAACAAAGGTATCTACTGCATCTTCAAGCTCAAGAGGCGTTTGTAATGATACCCTTAATTCAACGTTGTCCTCGATATCTTTCGTAAATCCTTCCCAGTTGGTTTTACCGTTTCTTAACCTGGGTGGTTTTTCAATTTTGACAAGGCTTTCGCTCATAGTGAGTATGACTGCAGAATGATCTGAGAAGAGATCATGGCCTTCTGAGATTTCAATACGGTTAGAGGGTATTCCTTTTACCATAAACAAATCGATTAAGTCAGGTATTTTTGACGGATCAGTTGGCCAGTAAGTTGGCTCTCCGGTCGAATGAAAATCGCAATTATTTTCCATTCCTGCCTCATATAGCATTCGACCCTTTTGAGATATGCATCTTGAAGCCCAAAAGGTGTGCTTTGCATTAAAGTCGCCACCAACAATTAAGTTTGGGCTTAGCGACTTTATCAATGTCGTAAACTCACTTTTATCGATTTTGCAACGTGGAGGGCAATATATCGAAGAGGTATTAAGAAGAATGTTTTTAGTTCTAACCTGAACACTACTCAATTGCATCGATTCTACCTCTATTTTCAGGCCTATTGAGTGTTCAATGCACTCTTTTATATATAATGATGATCCACCCCTTGCTTTATTTGAAGGATGAACAGCGTGGTAGTCAAGAAACCCGTGGATTTTAAGATTTGATTCATTTTTGGCATGCGTTTCTGATATCAAACATATGTCGATATCATTTTCCTGCATATACGTCTCTAATTCTCCAAGTTTTTGCCATAATCCGTTGGCATTCCACGTAAGAATTTTAAACTTTTCCATCATACATTTTTTTGAGAGAGATTTGGGTCGAAAACAATTTTCGAGCCAACTTAACCTATCAAAGATAAATTTATTTGTGTCACATCGTTCCTCAAGTTTCGACAGAATTATTGAAAAGACTTTTGAAACCGGTTCGGTTTCAGTGTCGTTGTTTACGGGTATATTTTTTGCCGCTATTTGGGCATATGTGTCTGCATTTCCTTGCTTTGATATATTCTCCGAAGGTATTGACACTGTTTTCTTTTCCTTACGGATACTAGGTTTTGGAGCTTTACTAGATTTGGAAGTCTTGGGAACTACGGTTTCTATTTGCCTTTGTGGGTTTTCTTTGTGTTTTGGCAAATTTTGATCGCCGCTTTTGTAATTCTTTAGCTACTTCGCAGCCTCTATAGTTTGCCGGGTGATTTCCATTACAATTAATGCACGTCGGTGGACTTTCTCTTTTTCCGATGCAGTCAACGGTTAAATGCTTTCCGGCGCATTTTACACACCTTGGCTCTTTTTTACAATAAGTTTGGATGTGATTGAATTCTTGACAGCGTTTACACTGAGGGACTAACCTTGTGCTCTTTCTTAGAGGTTTGATCTTAACTACGATGTTTAGAATTGTTTTGATTTTATAAATTTCATCTAGTTTTTCAGTCTTATCGAACGAAAGTATAAATAGTGGAAGACCACGTTGTACCACTTTTGTTTCACCCTCTTTTGTCTGTTTCTCTCTTTTGACGATGTTCATAGCATCTAAGATTTTAGATCAATAATAGCTGTGTTTTTTTATATGTCCATATGGAGTTTGGCGAAAAAAACGACATCGGGACATTTCAACATTTGCCCTGGTCTGCCATTTTGTTCTGAACTATCTTACCAACAAACATTTGACATTTCTATACAATTTATCGATAACACAACGACAATGGTAGTCTGGCAATACCGTTTTATCGGGACAAAAGTTAACTCCAGTTAATTATCTGGACTTAGCTAACTCTATATGGACATAGTTGTTGTTGTATTTAACAGGTAAATTGTTTTGCTTTGTTGTCGTTTTTTTCACACAATTTTATCTGGACATGCAAAAAAACACAGCTAATGATATCGTCTTTTGAACATGATGCGTGTAAACCTCTCGCCACAACACGTAAGGGTCTTTCCGACTTATTTTCATAGGTATACCATTCTACTTTTTCTTCGTTTAGTTTTCGTGACAGAAGACGATTACTTTCAGGGTCTATCACACATACTTTCCATTTGTTGTTATTGAGCGAAACAACTTTAAAAGACGATGGTAGTAATGATTTTAATATGGTTTGCAACTTGTTATACTCCGCAATACCGATAACATTTATCGGTGGCGGGGGCCGCTTCTTAACAGGTTTTTCTTTTACTGTCGCATGTTTTGGTGAGACTATTATTTCAAAAGACGAGGCTGCCTCAGGTGAAGAGCCCGCTTTACGCTTTTTACTTAATCGTTTCTTTGAGTACTTTTCCGTTTCACGTGCTAGCTCTTCTTCGTCTGTTTCATATCTAGAATTATTGACTTGTGGCAAGCTAGCATTGGAGCTTATTGGAGAATTTTTGCCTTTCAACATCTCATTTTCTTTTCGAAGAAGATCGACTTCTTTCTTTAGCTCTTGATAAAGTTCCATTACTTCATCAAGTCTTCGTCGAAGTTCGTTATTATCTTTTTCAAGATTTTCTGTTTTATCTGAGTCTTTTTTGGCGCGCGCTGGCGTGACGGGTGGACTCTTTTGCCCGAATTTAGATTGTTTTATACTCGATTAAGATGGTGGTGATCGAGATACCCTTGCACTTTTTAGGAAGGGATTTATTAAATGCAATAATTGGCTCTCCCCAGAATCCATAGAGCCGACCTCCGAAGAGGGTGGGTTTTCCAGTGAACCTGGACTGCCACCTGGGGTACTATATCTTATTGTTTTTCTCATTGCATAGTTTTGGATACATCAATCTCAGTATACGGAGTTTGGATTTAAGTCGCCTCTTACGACAGGCATGTCTACCTCGGGTATATTCTTGCCCCTTACCCGCAGGGGGTAACGTTTGAATAGAGAAAATAAGTTTTATTAACGAACCTGAGAAAATATTACATTGGTGTCAGAAGTGGGATGAAACTTATTTTATCTGTGCACTCAGTTGATTCATTGTGTGTTAATTACGAAAAGTAAACGTTGACTGTGAAAAGTGAAAAGGAAAAAAAAAAGAAAAGACAATGGGTAAAACTCTGAACGATCGATTTAAATTTAGTTGAACTCGGATAAAACCCAGACACGTTGGTATTTGACATTCAAATGGAGGAAGAGCAAGAACAAGTAAGTACGTTGGATATGACAAATCTCATGTCTCAGCTGCTCGCGAGCCAAAAGAACCTTCTCGAACGTTTCGAACAACAAAACCAAGAACAAAGGAATCTTCTAGAACAGCAAAGTCAAGAGAAACGTAGTGAACAAAAGAATCTTCTCGAACGATTTGAGCAACAAAGCCAAGAGCAAAAGTATCTTCTAGAACAACAAAGCCAAGAACAAAAGTGCCTGCTGGAAAAACAGAAAACTATGCTCGAATGTAAGTTAGATGCCTTTGACAACAGAATTATTGCCCTTGACGAGCGTGTCGATAAACAATTTTCTTCTATCGATAAACAATTGTTAACTATCGATCAACACTTGTCTACTGTCGATAAGCAATTGTCGACAGTAGAATCAAAGTTCGAAAAAGTGGAAGGTAAAATCGAAACCATTACCAAGGAATTGGACAAAGTAAGGAAAATGAAGGTTCGAGAAAGTTCTGGTGACTGTCTTAGGAGTAAGGAGATGCACCCACCAACCTTCGATGGACAAACTTCTTGGTCGATCTACAAGAAGCAGTTTGACGCAGCCGCAGCAACAAATGGCTGGGACGATGAAGACAAATACATAGCCCTGGCGCTTGCCCTTAGAGGAACTGCTGCTGAACTGTTGCAAATCATACCAGCAGATAAGAATGGTAACTTCAGTGCTCTTGTTCAGGCTATTGACAAACGCTTTGGAGATGGCCATATGCAAGAAGTCTTCCGTGTTCAACTAAATACAAGAGTCCAGAGAAGGGGAGAAACTCTGCAACAGCTTCAAGCAGACATCGAACGATCGGCGCATCTGGCATATCCAGCTGCAGGAGATGAAATCATTAACCAATTCGCAACAGAAGCCTTTGTTCGTGCTGTATCTGACATCAACCTTCAGCGAGCAATTCGAACGGCTGGAAAACGCACACTCCCTGAAGCATTAGCGTTCGCCCTGACTATGGAAGAAGCAGAACAGGCTTCTTAAGGAGTTCATCGGGTAAGAGAACTAGAGATTGAGGAGTGTTCTTGCCAGAGAACTGTATTCCAAAGGAACCCGCGGAACTGTAACTGTAACAAGACCGGGCATCTCCAACGCCAGTGCAGACTGCCACCTAGAAAACCTCCATGTCAACATTGCTTAAGCAGAAACTCTAACAACAACAATGTCAATACTCCTACTCGCCCCGTTTCTCAACTGGGAAACGAGTAAGAACCAACTTCGAGGGGCAGAAGCTGGTTTCTGGTATCGATGGCCCCAGAACCACCATCCAAGTCTCACAGACGAAAAGAAACAACAAAAGTCTGACTGTGGAGGCAACACTAAACGGCAAGAAGCAAGTAGCTACGATCGACACCGGTGCCACTGCTTCCATTGTTCGAAAGGACTTGGTGAAGATGACGTGGCTGCATAACACAACGCCTACCGTCTGAAAACAGCAACAGGAGAGGCAGCCAGAGTGTACGGGGAGGTTCCTCCTACGATCCGTTTGGCAGAACTGGAGTTTTCACATCTATTTCTGGTAGCAGATATATGTGACGAGTGCATCGTTGGAATTGACTTTATGAAAGAGCATGGAGTAATTCTCGATATTGGAAAGCAAGTTCTCAAGTACCGAAATGTGGAGATTCCTATGGTTTATGGCAATGAAAACACATCAACTCTGAGGACTGTCATAAAGGAAGATCAAACCGTACGAAGTCAAGCTTAGAAAAGTTGTTGGAAAATGTGAATCCGTATCCGCAATAACTAAAATCACAGAAGTTTGATACACAAGGATATGTGGACCCAGGAAAGTGAACACTATGAAGTCAAACATTCTCAAGTCTTCAAAATTAAGTGAATATCAGCTTAGTGTTGCTGGAAGCCTCCTTCACGAGTACGCTGATATACTCTCTTCACCCAATGGGCAGTATGGCCGAACACAACTGGTGCAGCATCGAATCGACACAGGAGACGCAAGACCTATTCGACAACCAGCAAGACGTCTCCCATTAGCCAAACAAGCCGAAGTTGAAGAGATGATATCGACCATGAAGAAAGATGGACTAATCGAAAACTCTAAAAGCCCTTGGGCATCCCAGTTGTTCTTGTCAAAAAGAAGGACGGAAGTACTCGATTTTGTGTGGACTATCGGAGGCTGAACGATGCGACGAATAAAGACAGCTACCCTCTGCCAAGAATCAGCGATACTCTGGATGCGATGGAAGGAGCAGAATGGTTTTCAACATTGGACTTGATCGAGAAAAGACGGCTTTCTCCACAGGAAATGGTCTGTGGCAATTCAAAGTGATGCCTTTCGGACTATGCAATGCTCCGGCAACATTTTAGCGTTTGATGGAGTGCGTTTTACAAGGACTTACTTGGAAATCTTGCCTAACCCAAATGGACGATGTCATTGTTTATGGTAAGACATTTGATGAGCATTGTGGAAACCTTAATAGGCTTTTCACACCAAACTCCAAAACCGGTTTTCGGCGAAAGCTTTTCCAAAACTCGAAAACCATTCACACTGAACATTACACGTTTTCGTTTGACATCCCAGTATTTTTTACACAAACCACGCACAATTTTTTGTATTTTCTTCCATTTTTTAGAAATAAATCGGTGATTTATTTTATAGAGAGGATCCATATGAACAATTTGACTTGCCACTAACAATTATCTATCAATTTTTAATAAAATAATTTATTTTGAGGTTCGAATTTTATATTTGATATGACAGAATTTCGTCAGCTGTTTGCAATTTCTTTTGGAAGCATCCCATCAGTTTCTTTTTTGACACTTCAATAGGCGCTGAACTTATTAAAAGGTATGTTTGTTTTGTTCATCTCTGAATTCCAACATGTTTTCGACTGGTTTTATATAAAACTTGTGTTTTACGAAAACCTGAAGCTACAAAAAATGTATGAGAAAACTTGTGTTTTCGATTAGGTTTTTCTCCAAAACCGATATTTTCGCGAAAACCGCGCTTTGGGTTCGGTGTGAAAAGGCTATAAGGCCGTGTTCCAGAGGCTTCGAGAAGCAAACTTGAAATTGAACCCAGACAAGTGCGAGTTTTTTCAAGTCTGAGGTAAAATACTTGTGACATATCATCTCTTCCCAAGGAGTGAAGACTGATCCTGAAAAAGCTGACACCGTAAAGAATTGGCCAACACCACAGGATAAACATCAACTCCGGAGCTTTCTTGGTCTAGCCACGTACTATCGACGATTTGTGAAGGATTTTGCTGGGATCGCTAAAAGCTTGCACCAGCTAACAGAGAAAAGCAAACCGTTCAAATGGTCAAGCGAGTGCGAGAAAAGCTTCCGGGAACTTAAGTAGCGCCTATGCAATACACCAGTTTTGACCTATCCGACACCAGGGAAACCTTTCATCATCGACGCTGACGCAAGTAACGTGGGAATTGGTGCCATACTATCACAAGTCCACGAAAGAGAAGAGAAGGTCGTTGCCTATTACAGCAAGGTGCTCTCAAAGCCAGAAAGAAATTACTGTGTGACCAGGTGAGAACTTCTAGCTTTAGTATCGGCAACAAAACACTTCCATAAGTACATCTATGGACACAAGTTCCTTCTTCGATCAGATCATGGCGCACTCAATTGGCTGTTGAACTTCAAAAATTCAGAAGGTCAAGTGGCAAGATGGATTGAGAGATTGCAGACATACGACTACCAGATCCAACATCAAAGAGGAAGGTTGCACTCAAACGCAGATGCTTTATCTCGGAGACCATGCAAACCGGACTGCAAGCACTGCACACGTCAAGAAGAGAAGGAGGTTGCTTCCATCCAGCGATTAAGAGCCGATCCCGTTTATGGTTGGAGTAATGAAGAAATAAGAGCTGCCCAACAAGAAGACTCGGATATTGAACCCATTCTTGCATGGAAGGAACACCAGGAGAAACCAGAATGGGGTGACCCGATAGAAGTCCAACTCTTAAAGTATATTGGGCACAATGGGACTCGCTTCATGTACAAGAAGGAGTACTAAGACGTAAATGGGAGTCCACAGACGGGAAATCTTATGTGATG
The DNA here is from genome assembly GCA_963921185.1 of Dasysyrphus tricinctus. NCBI lineage: Eukaryota > Metazoa > Arthropoda > Insecta > Diptera > Syrphidae > Dasysyrphus > Dasysyrphus tricinctus. Next base: position 47,105,798 of record OY992534.1, on the reverse strand, counting down.
CAGTTAGTCGTACCTCGTTCCAAAGTTGATGACGTTCTTCAAGAGATGCATGATGGAGCTTCCGGAGGACATTTGGGTGTCAATAAGACACTGGAAAAGGTAAGGCAGCGATTCTACTGGCTACACGCAAGAGAAGACGTCGAAAAATGGTGCCGAAAATGTGATACTTGTGCTGCAAGCAAGGGACCAGGCAGAAAAGTCCAGAGTAGAATGCAGCAGTATAATGTGGACACGCCTTTTGAAAGAATTGCAATAGACGTTGCAGGCCCTTTTCCAGAAACCGATATATCCTGGTAGTAATGGACTACTTCAGCAAGTGGCCTGAGGCATTTGCCATCCAAAATCAGGAAACCAAAACAGTCTCGGATCAGATTGTTTTCAACTGGGTAAGCAGGTTTGGTGTACCTATGGAACTCCATTCAGATCAAGGGAGGAACTTCGAGTCCAAAATCTTTCAGGAAGTTTGTACACTCCTTGGTATTAAAAAGACGAGAACAACACCGCTTAACCCACAATCTGATGGGATGGTTGAACTATTCAACCGGACCCTTAAAGAACACCTTTCCAAAGTTGTAAGCGACAACCAACGAGACTGGGATCGGCATATTGCATTATTCTTGATGGCCTATCGAAGTGCGGTACATAGCTCAACAGGTCATACACCATCGGAAATCCTCCTCGGGAGCACAATACGACTACCAAGTGAAATAAAATTAGGATGTTATGCAACTGAGCCACAAGGAATAGACGAATACGTGGACAACCTCAAAGAAAAGCTAGTTGACATTCACGAAAGAACGAGGGCAAATATAAAGCTGTCAAGTGATCGGATGAAAACACGATATGACACAAAAGCAACAACAACAGGATTCAAGCGGGAGATCTTGTGTGGTTTTATAATCCCCACCGTCGGAAGGGACTTTCACCTCAGCTTCAACAAAATTGGGAGGACCCTTACACTGTAGTAACACGAATAAACGATGTCGTCTACCGCATTCAGAGAGGATTAAGAGGCAAACTAAAAGTAGTTCACAGCGACCGTTTACATTGTTATAATGGTGAAGGAAGTGATGGATTTTCTCGGGACAATCAATCCTAAGAGGGGGACAGTGTAATAACTTTCCATATTTGAACTATAACGACTCCGAAAAGCAAACAAACGGACACAATAAAGCTTACGGTTGCAGTGCAAACATACCCTTATTAGCTATAATTTTAGCATCTCTCAAACGAAAGAAGCGCCATTTGCCGGATTATAGCAGATTTACCAGCTGTCAAGTAAAAGCTTTTGGAAGGGAGATTATTGGGAAATTTCCCCTACGGAAAGCTCTGGAAGCAGAGACCAGGGCCCCTATTCCGGTTCTATGATAAAATGAAATGATAAGTTTTTTATCACGAGAGTTTTCATATCGCTTTTTCATTTTATTATATCATTTTTCCCAAAATGTTGATTCTCGTTATACCAGTGAAAAAATCAGCTGATTTTGTGCTGAATACGTGCTGAATGAAAAATATATCATTTTTGACAAAATAAATCCTTCGTGTTTTTTTACTTTTCGTATAGTTTGGATTATTGCGACAATATTTTTCGGAAGATTCTTTGCTCGAATTTGTTTAAAAAAATGAAGATAATTGTCCAGTCTATATTTCTGAGGGCTCAGAGAATTTCCCCAGTTTTGCTGTCAAATACTAAGTAAAAAAAATGTTTGCTTCGTCAGCTCAGTGAGCGCTCATGAAATATAAACTGAACAAATGAAACAAAAAGATTAAAGTGAATGAAATTTTAATTCCAATTTAGTTCTAAAGCTGGGCATTCACGACAGAGCCATCCGATCCATTTGGCTCGGTTGGATTTCAGATTGGCTGAAAATCCAAATGGATTGGCGGCCGATCCACCTCACACACGACCAGTTTTGGATCGTTGCGGGGCCATTTGGCTCTTTGGTCTTCTCGTATATAGCCAGCTTAAGTAAAAAATAATGGTTAAAATAAAATGATACCAAAGAGTACATTCAATAAAACTTTATAAAATGTAAAATTTGAAAATATATGCACCAATTTGTTTTGCTCAACCCAAACCTGTTTATTTCCTCTGCCAGTTCATATGATGTAAATACTCTTTTGACAACAACTTCAATAATTTACATGCATAATATGACTCCTTACATATCATGGCTCTGTAAATAGATTTTTTTTTTTTTTAAGTCAATTACAGGGTTTCTTGTTTTGTTCACTCTTTTCACTTCATTTTTGCCCATATTTCTTGTTTTGCGTTTGGTTTTTAGACTATCGGAGGAATTTATCAGCCAAAAGTAATCGATGATAAATAACTTTTCATCTGATAAATTTTTGATAGAAGTTTTCACGTTTACCCAGAACGAGAATCGCAAAACGGAATTTATCACTGAAAAAACTTTTCATCGCGTTTATCATAGAACCGGAATAGCCCCCCAGAACGTACTCCTTATTTCCAGAGTTTGTCAAACAAGTATAAAAGGACATGTTTGAAGGGCAGCGACACAGCTTGTTTTTAATCGTGAATTAATAAAGTTGGTTGTAATAAAAGTGAAAAGTAAAGTTTGCGAATTAATTTCAGTGGTGAATAATAAATCGTTTTGTTTGTAGTAAGAAAAGTAAAGTGTTTTATTTTGTGAAATAAATAAGTGGACGTTTTGAATAGAGAAAATAAGTTTTATTAACGAACCTGAGAAAATATTACATTGGTGTCAGAAGTGGGATAAAACTTATTTTATCTGTGCACTCAGTTGATTCATTGTGTGTTAATTACGAAAAGTAAACGTTGAAAAGGAAAGAAAAAAAAAGACAATGGGTAAAGCTCTGAACGATCGATTTAAATTTAGTTGAACTCGGATAAAACCCAGACACGTTGGTATTTGACATTCAAATGGAGGAAGAGCAAGAACAAGTAAGTACGTTGGATATGACAAATCTCATGTCTCAGTTGCTCGCGAGCCAAAAGAACCTTCTCGAACGTTTCGAACAACAAAACCAAGAACAAAGGAATCTTCTAGAACAGCAAACCCAAGAACAACGTAGTGAACAAAAGAATCTTCACGAACGATTCGAGCAACAAAGCCAAGAGCAAAAGTATCTTCTAGAACAACAAAGCCAAGAACAAAAGTGCCTGCTGGAAAAACAGACAAATATGCTCGAATGTAAGTTAGATGCCTTTGACAACAGAATTATTGCCCTTGACGAGCGTGTCGATAAACAATTTTCTTCTATCGATAAAGAATTGTTAATTTGCTGTATTATAGAATCAATAAATAGAGGCCGATCTGTATTCCATCGAGTGCACACGTCATGGGAAAGTCTGTCTCGTCGAAAGAAAAGTTCGTTGTGTGTGCCGTACCCGTTGTCGTATTTTCACTGTGTTTCAATCCCCCAAATTTAACTTAATTACAAATAAAAAAAATACGAATAACCATCATTCAAAAATTGCATATCAAAAAAAAATATTAAAGCAATAGTCCCCAAACACCAATAAAAAAAAAATACCTACTCCCGCCGCAAACCTAATTTGTCTCAGTGCAAGTGCATCATCAACAACAAATATATACAGTGTCGCTAACATTATGTGCAAAAAAAATCTAATTAACATAAATCATCATCACACAACGAGCGGTAATCCTTCTCTTTTTCCTTTCACCTTTCACAGTCGATTTGGTTTAGTTATTGTTAAATTGCATGGGGTATCTCACACAGTACATGCAGTGACTAAAGGTAGCGCTAAACGACGAACATGCTCGCCGAACTTGTTCGTTTGCGTTATCCCCTACACGACGAACTCATTTGACGAACATTCATTTCGTATTGATTTTTCAAAGCGTACGCATGTGCGATAAGGTAGCACAAGTGGTTCACGTTCATTGCAAAAATAAGGTTTGCTCGCGAACATGGCCCTACATGGAGAACATTGAAGCCAACGAACACGACAAAATCGAAATTTTTCGCCAACAGCGAACCGTTCGCGAACCAGCCCCTACACGACGAATATATAGCAAGCACGAACAAGTTCGGCGAGCATGTTCGTCGTTTAGGACTAGCTTAAGCCAATTTGATTCTCGTGCAGATAGCTGTTTGTCTAATATGTAACCAGGGGCGGATCAGAACTTTTTATTACTAAGGCATAACACTAGAAATAAATTGCTTTGTGAAGTCGAATTGGAGCATAGAGTAGACACTCATCTTAGATACACGTCTGGGTTGGTTTTGTAAGTTTTTGAATATTTAGGAATGGTGGGTAATTTTAGGGTCGATTTTAGCAACATTCGTGGGCTAAGAAAAAATTTCTATTCTGCGTATGTCTACACTGCATTAAACAGGCCAGCTGTTTTGGCATTAAGTGAAACTCAAGTGGGTGACAATACCGATTACACGGATTTCAATCTCCATGGGTATAACTTAGTGCCGTTATTCTTTCCCCATCATGGTCTCGCCGTCTATATAAGAAACGATGTCGCGTACCAACTTCAGCCTCAATATGGTTTGTGCTCAAACACAAACTTTAACTTCATGTGGCTTAAATTTTCGGTCAATAAGCACATCATTCACACTTGTTTTATTTATAGAAGCCCAAACTTGGACAGAAACTCAACTTTTAACGAGTTTGATGCTCTGTCCGACTCCATTCAAAGAATTGTTGCCCATTATCCTCACTCTGAAATCGTCATTGCGGGCGATTTCAATGTACACAATTCTTCGTTGCTTCGCTTTTCGGGCCAGATAACACCCGAAGGAAGGTATGTTGAGGACTTCGCTGAGTTAAACCAACTGACTCAGCTTGTTGACGAGCCAACTCGAATCCCTGACGTTGCAGGTCAATCCGGGAACACTCTAGACTTGTTTCTTACCTCTGACACTGTAAGTGTATTATCACCTCTAGGCACATCAGACCATTGTGTCATATCTGCAAATTTCTCGTGCCAAAAAACCTCAGTTAAAGAGAAAACCCCCAAGAGAACCGTTTGGCAACACGAGAAAGCCAACTGGGACGGTCTCAACAATTTTTTCAGGAACTTTAACTGGTCACTATGCTTCCTCGATAGTGATGTAGACTCCAGCGCAGATATGATAACAAACTTAATTCTTTACGGGATGAGAAATTATATACCGAATAGGATAAAATCTATCAAACCGAAAGAAAATTCTTGGTTTGATTCGAGCTGTAAAGAGGTTATTAGGGTTAGAGAAGTAAGTGTCCGATGTTATAAAGCCAACCCTACTGAGGAAAACCGGAAGAAGTTCAAATAAGCTAGAAAGACCTGCAACGGACATATTCAAAGAACCAAATTTTTGCATGAGCAAAAATTACGGCAAGAAATACTACAATGTCCCAAAGGTAGTAAAAATTTTTGGTCATTTGTAAAAAACATTCGAAATACTACTTCGTCCGCGGTTCCAACACTCGTCTTTAATGACACTCCCTTTGTAAGCTCACAAGAAAAAGCCAATTTGCTTGCAGCACAGTTTGCTGTTAATTCGACGCTACCAGAGAGTGTCATGACTCCATCTGTACTTGAGAGCGCCAATGATTTTATGGGACAAATCTTCTTTCGCACTCGTGCAGTAGCAAGAGTCTTAAAAGATCTCGATGTTCACAAATCCGCTGGCCCGGATAGTATCCCTCCCATTGTTCTGAAGAGGTGTTCTTCAACGCTGGCAAAAACCACTGCGTAAGCTTTTCCATCTGTCCTACTCTACAGGTCTCTTTCCGAGTGGATGGAAAACAGCATTTGTCCAGCCTGTCCCTAAGAAAAGCGTATCTTCTTCTCCCTCTAATTATCGTCCAATTGAACGTACGTCCCTTCTTTCCAAGGTCATGGAAACGCTGATTAATTATCAGCTTAAGAAATATCTTGAAGAACGAAAGCTTCTTAATGACTGACAGTATGGCTTTCGTAGCAATAGGTCCACTGGTGATATGATGGTTTATCTCACCGAACAGTGGAACAAATCTTTACATCGTTTTGGAGAAAGTAAGATTATTGCACTTGATATTTCAAAGGCATTTGATAGAGTTTGGCATCAAGCTCTTCGGATCGCTCAATACAAGTCGTCTTGGATGGTTACAAGTCTGATATTAATAAAATAAATGCTGGTGTGCCCCAGGGCTCCGTTTTGTCTCCGACTCTCTTTCTCATTTTCATTAATGACCTCTTGTCTGAAACTTCTAATCCAATAAATTGTTTTGCTGACGATAGCACCCTCAGCTTTTCATATTCGTTTCTAGATTCACATCCCTGTCCTTCGGATGTGGAACTTCAACGGCACCGTATGATAAGCTCATTAAATTCTGATCTTGACAGCATTGTCCAGTGGGGAGTTAAAAACCGTGTTGAATTTAAAGCTTCAAAAACCCAATGCTGTCTGCTGTCGCTGAAGCAGAACCCACTCTCAATGCCGCTATCCATGAGCGCTACTTGCATCGAGGAAACTGACCAGCTTTCAGTCCTGGGTATGTGTATCACAGATCACCTTTTGTGGAACGATCACATATTCAATGTTGCCAAAAATGCTGCAAAGTGTTTAGGTTTTCTCCGAAGGTGTAAGAAATTCGTTTCCCCTTCTGATCTGGCTATAATCTACAAGGCCTTCATCCGACCCAAGCTTGAGTATAACTCCCACATTTGGGCAGGTGCTCCTATAACTCACTTGAATCTCTCAGATAGAATACAAAATAGAGCCTTAAAAATGATAGGTGATAGATCTATTACTCAAACAATCACAACTCTGAAACATCACCACCATGTTTCATGTCTCTCATTATTTTATCGCTATTTTTACAAGCAATGTTCTAGTGAAATAGCCAGTTGCATTCCTCCCCTTAAACAATTAAACCGTAATACTCGCGCTTTTAGGAATGCCCATCAGTTTACCCTTGAGCCCAACTTTGCACGTACTGTCAAGTACAGAGATTCTTTCTTTAGCCGTACAAGACGAATGTGGAATGCTTTACCAGGCTCTGTTTTTCCCTTCCATTTTGATATTCAGAGCTTAAAAACCAATGTGCATCGGTATCTCCTCTTGAATCCTTCCCTATTTTCCTGATCGCTCGCACTGTGTCTCATCATATTATAAAAAAAAAAAAACTATCGATCAACACTTGTCTACTGTCGATAAGCAATTGTCGACAGTAGAATCAAAGTTCGAAAAAGTGGAAGATAAAATCGAATCCATTACCAAGGAATTGGACAAAGTAAGGAAAATGAAGGCTCGAGAAAGTTCTGGTGACTGTCCTAGGAGTAAGGAGATGCACCCACCAACCTTCGATGGACAAACTTTTTGATCGATCTACCGATCTACAAGAAGCAGTTTGAGGCAGCCGCAGCAACAAATGGCTCGGACGATGAAGACAAATACATAGCCCTGACGCTTGCCCTCAGAGGAACTGCTGCTGAACTGTTGCAAACCATACCAGCAGATAAGAATGGTAACTTCAGTGCTCTTGTTCAGGCTATTGACAAACGCTTTGGAGATGGCCATATGCAAGAAGTCTTCCGTGTTCAACTAAATACAAAAGTCCAGAGAAGGAGAGAAACTCTGCAACAGCTTCAATCAGACATCGAGCGATTGGCGCATCTGGCATATCCAGCTACAGGAGATGAAATCATTAACCAATTCGCAACAGAAGCCTTTGTTCGTACTGCATCTGACATCAACCTTCAGCGAGCAATTCGAACGGCTGGAAAACGCACACTCCCTGATGCATTAGCGTTCGCCCTGACTATGGAAGCAGCAGAACAGGCTTCTCAAGGGGTTCATCGGGTAAGAGAACTAGAGATTGAGGAGTGTTCTTGCCAGAGAACTGTATTCCAAAGGAACCAGCGAGATGGGCCTGCTCGATCCTGAAACTGTAACAAGACCGGACATCTCCAACGCCAGTGCAGACTGCCACCTAGAAAACCTCCATGTCAACATTGTGGAAGCAGAAACTCTAACAACAACAATGTCAAGAACCAACTTCGAGGGGCAGAAGCTGGTTTCTGGTATCGATGGCCCCAGAACCACCATCCAAGTCTCACAGACGAAAAGAAACAACAAAAGTCTGACTGTGGAGGCAACACTAAACGGCAAGAAGCAAGTAGCTGCGATCGACACCGGTGCCACTGCTTCCATTGTTCGAAAGGACTTGGTGAAGATGACGTGGCTGCATAACACCAACGCCTACCGTCTGAAAACAGCAACAGGAGAGGCAGCCAGAGTGTACGGGGAGGTTCCTCTTACGATCCGTTTGGCAGAACTGGAGTTTTCACATCTATTTCTGGTAGCAGATATATGTGACGAGTGCATCGTTGGAATCGACTTTATGAAAGAGCATGGAGTAATTCTCGGTATTGGAAAGCATCAACTCTGAGGACTGTCATAAAGGAAGATATATGCCTACCGCCTTCTTCAGAAGTGTTCGTTTGGACGAAAATAAAGGGTGATTTGGGTAGCCATCGATACCTAATGGTGGAGCCGAATCTGAGCAGTCTTCTCAAAACATCATCCTAGGGAAGACCCTTGTGGCGCCAAAGAACAACATGGTGCTCGTGCGGATACTCAACATTAAACCGTACGAAGTCAAGCTTTGAAAAGGAGAAGTTGTTGGAAAATGTGAATCCGTATCCGCAATAACTAAAATCACAGAAGTTTGATACACAAGGATATGTGGACCCAGGAAAGTGAACACTATGAAGTCAAACATTCTCAAGTCTTCAAAATTAAGTGAATATCAGCTTAGTGTTGCTGGAAGCCTCCTTCACGAGTACGCTGATATACTCTCTTCACCCAATGGGCAGTATGGCCGAACACAACTGGTGCAGCATCGAATCGACACAGGAGACGCAAGACCTATTCGACAACCAGCAAGACGTCTCCCATTAGCCAAACAAGCCGAAGTTGAAGAGATGATATCGACCATGAAGAAAGATGGACTAATCAAAAACTCTAAAAGCCCTTGGGCAACCCCAGTTGTTCTTGTCAAAAAGAAGGACGGAATAACTCGATTTTGTGTGGACTATCGGAGGCTGAACGATGTGACGAAGAAAGACAGCTACCCTCTGCCAAGAATCAGCGATACTCTGGATGCGATGGAAGGAGCTGAATGGTTTTCAACATTGGACTTGAAGAGTGGCTACTTGCAGGTAGAAATCCATCCAGAAGATCGAGAAAAGACGGCTTTCTCCACAGGAAATTGTCTGTGGCAATTTAAAGTTATGCCTTTCGGACTATGCAACGCTCCGGCAACATTTTAGCGTTTGATGGAGGGTGTTTTACAAGGACTTACTTGGAAATCTTGCTTATGCTATGTTTCCACCAAAGGATTATCTCAGTTCAGATTTAATAAATCTATTTGGTGTTTCCACCGCACAAAAAGATTTAAAAAAGATTTACTTTTACAGCCCTTTTTAAAGAGCAAATGGTGTTTCATTTTTTCTCATAAAGAGGAAGTGAGATAGATTGTTTCCTCTTTGAATAACTGAATTCAGCCATAAATTAATCCTTCAGCGCCATACAGGAATAGGTTAGTTCGATTTGTGAAAGTATTTGTCCTAGAAAGATTTAACAGGATTAATTTCTAATCTTCAAGATTTATGAAATAATTGTGTACGGTAAATCTTCGAGATTTAAAGGAGATTTGCGGATAATCTTATTAAATCTCAGATTAGCGTTAGGTGGAAATGTAGCATTAGTATATTTGGATGATGTCATTGTTTATGGTAAGACATTTGATGAGCATTGTGGAAACCTTAAGGCCGTGTTCCAGAGGCTTCGAGAAGCAAACTTGAAATTGAACCCAGACAAGCGCGAGTTTTTCACGTCTGAGGTAAAATACTTGGGACATATCATCTCTTCCCAAGGAGTGAAGACTGATCCTAAAAAAGTTGACACCGTAAAGAATTGGCCAACACTACAGGATAAACATCAACTCCGGAGCTTTCTTGGTCTAGCCACGTACTATCAAGGATTTGTGAAGGATTTTGCTGGGATCGCTAAAAGCTTGCACCAGCTAACAGAGAAAAGCAAACCGTTCAAATAGTCAAGCGAGTGGGAGAAAAGCTTCCCGGAACTTAAGCAGCGCCTATGCAATACACCAGTTTTGGCCTATCCGACACCAGGGAAACTGCCCAACTAACAATTTAACTTGTATTAGGTCCGATTTTTAAAATCTGATAAGCTATAGCTCACATAGAACTAATATAAGGCTTTCTTATACAATTCAACCATTTTCCAATATTTATTTTTGTTTATAGCCTGTTTAATGCCTTTTAAAATGAAACTAACAAGTTATACATAAGGCTTGTATACTTAAGTATAAAAGCCTTGTTTAAGGCCTGCCCAAGTTGTTTTACTGAAAGTAAACAAGATAAATTCGTATACGACTTTCTTAAATAAGCTTGCTACACATCACACAGCAGCAAGATTTGACATTTCTCTGGAGTTGAAAATATTCTGCAGCGGGTGTAACAAATATTCTAAAGTGTTCGTCATTAAATTGAAAAGATTAAAAACAAATATTTTATTAAAAAACCTAATTCGTCAAAAAATAGTGAATAATTAATAAGAAGTTATCAAAACATCAATGAACTTCGATTTCAAGTGTCCAAAGTCGATTAACACTATGAAGCGCGCGCTCGCCGATGTGTTCCTCGATTGATGTGTTTCTTGATAGAATTTGTGTTTTTTTTTTCTTAACTTTAATGAATGCATAACTATTTTTGTTTATTTTTGCAACTTTTCTCGTAAATATATTTGTTTTTAATCTTACAAAACAATGCGAAAAAATAAATGCACTTTTGAATGTTTGATATGAATTTGTATGCGCATAAGTGTGTTTGCTTTTTGCCTCAAATCTACTGACAAATGGCACACACAATCCCACATAAAAAAATTTAATTTTTACAAATACCATCGAATCAAAAATCGTTCTGAAATGATTTTAAGGAATTCGGCATTAAATCATTTAAAAATAAAATAAAAATTTTAAAGCAACCTTATTGAAATTATTGCCTTTTTTGGTGAGCTACATATAGTTTTGTTTGTATAACAGCTGTATCCCTCCGTGAGGAAATTAATAGTTTTTATAAAATGTTAGTAGCAAACTTATTCAAATGATTGTCTTCTTTGGTGAGCTATTTCGTTTGGCTTGTGACAGCTGTGTTGCTGTGTACCTCCTTGAGGAAGTGTATAGTTTTTATAAAACGTTTGTGACAAACTTAATGAAATTATTGTCTCATTTCGTGAGCTATTTCGTATGGGTTGTGACAGCTGGGCACATCTATGACGAAATATATAGTTTTTATAAAATGTTAGTAGCAAACTTATTGAAATGATTACCTTCTTCAGTAAGCTACCCTAGCAGTGGACACAAAACATACACCAACGAGTCGCACTTACTTGCTGTTATAATTAAGTTTTTTCCTTAACGAGAACATTTATTTTTAAAATTGTGATTTGATAGAAAAAGAAGTATAAAGTGTGATCTTTTAAAAATAATTAACTCATTTTACACTCAAATGGTTATGTAGCCTCACATAATAATAGAGAAATAATTGTTTAAGATTTATACCTGCATATATAACTATATAAACTCGTATGTTCTTATATATTTCTTCTTTCAAACCCTTCAAGAATTAATTGATTCACACTTTTTGAACTTAAAAAAAGTAACAAATATCAAGAAAATCGTATCATATCAGTATGATTTTGGGTAGATGACTCATCTACAAAAATATACATAGTTGTAGATGTTCTCTGTCATCGTATTATTATGATTAAAATCTGGAGTGAATTTTTTTAAAATCCAAAACGTGACCTTAACTACCTGTATATTGCTGGTAAGATTGTACAAGCACAAGTATCAACTCATTAGAATTTTAACATGCATCTTCTGAATTACGAATTGGCGTAGTGGGTAGCGTGCTGGATATGTGATTGGAGGGATGCGAGTTCAATCCTCGGAAAAGTAAGTAACATTTTTATAAATTAAATAATATTCTTATCATTTCAGAATATAGGAAAACGTTATCCAAACTCCCGTAAGGAAAATAAACTCACAAAATAAAAATAATAAAAATTAAATAAAATAATTCCAAGCAAGCAAATTTCTTTTATTACACCTGCATTGAGTGGCTTTTATAAGGCCTAAATGTAAAATGTTTGTATGGCCTTTTCAATGCCTTATTATACAAGCCTTATTATAACTTGTTTAGTTGAGCAATATTTTGTCTTTTTAAGACCTTTTTACAATATTGTTGGAAAGCTATTTAATTGCATAGGACTTGTGACGAAAGGTTTTAAGGGAATCAAATAGCTTCTTCAATGTGCGCCAAAATGATTTGCATAAGGCTAATTTAAGTTTCTAGACAAGTCTGAAAATAGCTTGTATTGACACTTAAACAACTTAAATTGTTAGTTGGGTGTTGCGGGCTCCTTTCTTGCCATCGGGGTCAGTGCTGGCATGCTTGACCGGCCTCACGCTCGTCGGAGGGTGTTGGTTCTTGACCCCAATCGGAACCGCGCAGACAAAAATCATGCCAGGCTCAACGTCGAGGTGATATGACGTTGCGAGAAACACTAGTCATTACCCACCCTGCCATGGTTACCTATCTCGCCTAAGCAACCCCTTAAGTCGCCATCTTTTATCCCCTCATCTCACTCTTACCATCATTGTTGATCCTCATCCTTTATCCTTCTATAATTAAACACCCATTTTTATATTATGTTTCCATGATCAAACGTTATAAATTATATTTGTATTGCCCATTTAATAAAAAAGATGTAATAAATTAAACAAAAAAAATCAAAATAATCATAAAAAAAAAACAATTACGCAAATTTTTACAAACAAAAGTTAAAAATGGTCCACTATTGTTCGACCAAAACAATCAACAAAACAATTACAAAAAATCAAATTAAAACGTAAGTATCGTAAAGTTAAATCTTGTGTATACCGCGTATTTATATTTATAAATCTATATACCTAGAATAGGTGCGTTTGAATGCACAGCACTTGCTACTACCGATATGTCACAATAGTCCCCCTCCCTTGAATCCTCTTTTTTATATTTACAAGCTTAAAGTTAATAAGAGCAGGTAAAATGGTGACTCACCCTTTTTGGTGTTTTAGCATCTAGCTGACGATGATGTGGCCACAGCATCCAGGCTGATGAGTTACCTGTAAAATCTTCTCAAAACTGCCTTTGTAAATATTCAAAACAATTCAATTAATTTTACCCTTTCAAAAGCGCTAAAACAAATGCATTCAAGTAGCTAGGCATATAAATGTATAAATATACATACATATGTGCACTACCAGATGCTAACTTCTTTTTCTTTATAATTTACGTTATAAGTCTTAACGTTTTACTTCCCCCCCGTGGTTTTCACCTTGATGTGGTGGGGGGGCTTACGTTCGTTCCTCCAGCAATCCAGCTGCAGGATCGAACAACCAAGAAAAACCAACAGAGATGTTAATCTACTTTTGAACCATTATAGACAAATATGGAAAGTTATACAAATTTATCTAAAAACCGAGTGGGGATATACACTCCAGTGTCGGCAGAAGTCACGGCTGCCGGCGAGGGCTTGGCTACGGCTAAGTCGCCAGTGACACCAACAATAACAACAACAACAACAACGACAACAACAACGACAACTACAACAACAACAACAACATCATCATCATCAACAGCTACAACAACTAAAGCCTGCAGCAGTGGTGCCCGTAAGTTTGATGGGGTATTTTCTGAATACCTCATGGAACTTACTGACTCTGAGGACGGGGCTGTTGGAACTGGGGAAGAGGAGATGGCGTCTGATGAGGAAAACCGTATCCTTAACGACGACGACTATCAATCCTTCGCCAGTTCAGACAGCTCAGACGCAGATGTCACTGTGGCCGAGAACCCTGCGGCAGGAATGATGAAAGCACCCCCTCAAGGCGAGTCTGTGGCGAAGCACCTGGCGACAGGAGCCAAGACTACTTCAACTCCTTACAAAGGGTCTGGGGCAAGTGATCCAACCGAAGTCTGCGCGGATGGCCCAGGGTCTTCCAAGACCGTGATGGCGGCCTTATCCGAAAGTCGATGTCCGTCAATCGATGGGCCAAAACCGACCGAAGGAAAAGTGGCGAATCCAAAAAAGCAGAACAAGGGAGGAGATCTTAATCCAGACCTAAAAAGGATTGGAAACGCCAAGAGGGCCGTGCGTAGGTATGGCAAGGGTGATCCTAAGAAGCTGAGCCTTAGGGAGTGGAAGCGGTTGGGCTGGGCCCAAAAACTGCTTGCCAAGTTAGAAACCAAAGGCATGAGTACGGTCGTCTCTAAGTCAAACGACAAGAAAGAAGTTGACAAGCCCCGAGCTCAGAATGCCTCTTCCTCCAAATCGTCTGGCGGCAACCCTAAAGTGAGGCCATTGAATGGTCCAAAACACTCGAGGGTCGAGAAAACTGGCCCAAGTCAAAATAAGAGGATGAGGCACAATGATTCGACGCCCCCTCAAACGTCATCCAACAAAAAATTTAAAACGTCCCACAGCGCAGGCACGCTAGCAGACATTGTTAGCCAAAGTCTCCAAGTGGCCGTTGTAAATGAGGGAAGCTCCGAGTTGGTGCTCACAAACGAGCAGTGGGCTCGGGTGGAGGTTAGGATTCTCGAATGTATCAACACCGAGATCCTGGCCTCTACCGGGTTTGTGCCGCAATTCGGGCCATTATCGACATTGAAGGGGTTCAAAATACTAACCTGCAAAGATGAACCCACCTTGAAATGGCTTAGGTTGAAAGTTTCGGAGATGACTGGGTTGCTCGAAGGGGTAACATTGAAAGTTGCTTCCAAAATGGACCTCCCCACTAGACCAAAAGTCCGCATAAATGTGCCGGGCCCTCACATCACCAAGGAACTCCTGGAAAACCTCCTCCGAGGTCAAAATTCCAGTTTTCCCAGCGGTGACTGGAAGGTCTTGGAGATAGAAGCGCCCTCCAAAACGGGCCAGGAAGCCATAGTGATGTTAAATCACGAGACTATGGCAATGCTTCCCTCCAAGGGTTTCAAGCTAATGGTGGGCATCAATATGGTTAAGGTGCGCCCGGTAGCCAGCCTACAAAAAACAAAAAACAAAAATGATGATGAAGGTGATACAGGCAAACATTCAACACAGTAAGTTGGCCTCGGCCACCTTAACCTCTTTGATGTCCAAAGATAACATTGATATCGCCCTTATTCAGGAGCCCTGGATCAACAGCGGCAGGATCTGCGGACTCAGCTCCAAAGATGTAAACCTGTTTTTTAATAAAGGGCCTACAGAAGGTAACTATCGGACATGTATAGTGGCGAAAAAAATTATAAATCTTTTCCTCTTATCTTCCCATAGTAGTGCAGACATGACGACGGTGAAGTGCGACAGAAAAGGGGCCCCGCCCCTGATCCTAGCCTCCATCTACATGCCAGGTGATTCACCGGGGCCACCGCCGTCAGCAGCCCTTGATGATCTCGTCAAAACAACAGGTAAGAACGGTTGGGACCTCCTGGTTTGTTGCGACGCTAATGCTCATCATCTACAATGGGGGAGCACCGACACAAATAAAAGAGGTGAGTCACTATTTGAATTTATTATTAAAGAAAATTTATTGATTTTAAATAAGGGTAACGAACCAACCTTTGTTACCAGAAACAGAAGAGAAGTGCTCGACGTGACGCTTTCCAGTAACTCAGACTCAATAAAGGTCAGTGACTGGAAGGTATCAAGTAATGTTTCATTCTCAGATCATAGAATGATAACATTCCAAATAGAGCACAAAATTGAAAACTTAAAACCCTATAGAAACCCCAGGAAAACAAACTGGGATGCCTTCAACACTAGATTGGCCACATCTTTGGGTCACTATGAACATTTACCATTGACAACCTGCTCTGACATTGACAAACGTGTAAATGAAATAACGTTAGCCATAAACAATGCTTACGAAAGTTCCTGCCCCATTACCAAAAGTAAAGGCAGGCTCAACCCCGTATGGTGGTCCAAAGAGCTGTCTATACTTAGGAAAAACTCAAGGAGGCTTTTCAATAGAGCAAAATTCAGCAACGAACCTGCTGATTAGGACATCTTTAAGGTCAGTAAAAATCTGTACAAAAACCGAACGACCTATGCAAAAAGAGCAGCCTGGCAAAAATTTTGTTCAGACATTGAGTCTACAAATGAAGCTGCTAGGCTCAGGAAAGTCATGTCTAAGGTACCCTCTCCCCCGGGATTTCTAAAAAGACCGGATAATACCTGGACAGACTCCTGCTCTGAGACTTTAGAGTCACTTATAAGCACTCACTTCCCAGGGTGTACTATCAGTACATCTCCTGTGGACAGAGGGCCCAACATAAGTGAAATCTATGATATAGGCAAACAAATCGTAGATAGTAGGAAGGTGGCTTGGGCCATTGACTCCTTCTCGGCATACAAATCTGCAGGGCCTGATGGAATCATTCCAATTATGCTCCAAAGCTCTAAAGATACAATTGTTCCAATTCTAGTGGATATTTATATAGGCTGTCTTAACATCACCTATATTCCCGCTGGATGGAGAGAAGTCAATGTCATCTTCATCCCGAAAGCTGGCAAGCCCACCCATACCGAACCGAAGGACTTCAGGCCTATCAGCCTTTCCTCCTTTCTCCTGAAGACCTTAGAAAGATTAATTGACACTCATATTCGCCTAAAACTGAATGGTGGTGTGCTCTCACAGGCCCAACATGCGTACTTGAAGGGCAAATCTGTTGAGACAGCACTTCATGAAGTGGTTGGTACGATTGAGAAGTCGATACACTTCAAGGAATTCACTTTAGCAGCATTCCTTGACATAGAAGGGGCCTTCAATAATGTTGATAACGGTGCAATTCGACAAGCCCTAAACTCCGTCAGCATCGATCCATCATTGATAAACTGGATTGATTTCATGCTTCAAACGAGACTCATTAATGCAGAAATGGGTGACAGCAAGATAAGAGTTAGGACAAGTAGGGGCACTCCACAGGGTGGAGTACTTTCTCCTTTGCTTTGGCTCCTTGTCGTCAACCAGATCTTAGTTAAACTAAATCTGGGCGGCATCAAGGTAGTTGCATATGCCGATGACATTGTGTTATTGGCCTCTGGAAAATTTGCTCCCACTCTGAGCGAGCTCCTACAAACGTCCCTGGACAAGCTCAAAAATTGGGCCAGTAGTTGTGGCCTCAATGTTAACCCACTGAAGACAGAACTGGTGCTGCTTACAAGGAAACGTAATATTCCAAACATAAACCCGCCAACCATTAACGGAATACCGTTACAGGTTTCGGGTACTGCCAAATATCTTGGCGTTGTTCTCGATCGTAAACTAAACTGGAAAGAAAATATTAAAGAAAGAGAAAGAAAAGCCTCAATAGCTTTCTACACTTGCAGCAGAATTTTTGGTAAAAGATGGGGTCCCAGCCCCAGAACCATTCATTGGATGTACACAGCCATTATAAGGCCAATTCTAACGTACGCATGCATGGTCTGGTGGCCAGCCTTAGATAAGGAAACCAATCTAAAAACCATGACTAAAATTCAAAGACTAGCGTGTATTGGTACAACCAGTGCTATCAGGACCACACCAACGGCTGCCCTTGAAACTTTCCTTTCACTTGCCCCACTCGATCTGTTCACGAAAGAGTTGGCGGCCAAAAGTGCTTTAAGACTTCACCAATGTAAAAATTGGAAAAAGGGCCTCTACGGTCACAGAACTATAATGAATTTTACAGACATAGACATTCAAACAGACTACGTTTCACCGCACATAGATTTCAACCCAGTAACCATAACAGATATTCCAACCAGGGAACTCTGGAATGAAAACAGGGTCATAAATGAAAATCATGTTTCGGTCTTTACTGACGGTTCCAAAACCTCGGAGGGGGTTGGGTCAGGCATCTACTCAGATAACCCATCCATAAATAGATCGTTGAGGCTTCCAAACTTTTGCAGTGTATTCCAAGCGGAAGTACTGGCAGTTTGCGAAGCGGCGAAACATCTTGCCTCATGTGAATTAGTAAACAACAATATTGATATTTTCATAGACAGCCAGGCGGCAATTAAAGCCATTTGCTCAATCACCACAAAGTCCAAACTGGTCGACCGTTGCCGGAACGAGCTAAGAGTACTCAATGCAACGAACACAGTAACCCTAAGATGGGTTCCAGGACATAGGGATATTCACGGGAACGAAATGGCGGATGAACTGGCCAAAAGCGGTTCATCTCTTGATCCGAGCCAAATCGAAGCCTCTGTGCTCATGCCACTGGAGCAAGAAAAAAGTAGAATACACCAGAGTTTCTTAGAGGCTGCAAATGTCAGATGGTCATCCATCGACACTTGTCGGGTTTCTAGGAATCTATGGCCAAATATTTCAAAGAAAAAAACTGATTACTTACTCAAGCTAAGCAGGCCTCAATTATCTCTCATGGTTGGTGTCCTTACGGGCCACAACTCAATGGGAACCCACTTGAACAGAATGGGCATCAGCTCATCGGACTTATGTAGAGGGTGTCATGATGAAGAGGCAGAGGAGGGCTCCCCTCACTTCCTTTGCGAATGCCCCAGCCTAGCTAGAACCAGAAAAGAGGCCCTTGGAGAATATTTCTTCGACGAACTGGGCGACATCTCTGTTTTGCCACTAAAGAACATTCTGAAATTCATTCAGAACTCAGGATGGTTCAAGGAGGCCCCTAACACCTAAAACTTCCTATTAACTCCCTCCCTATCCCTCCTCACTAACCACCTATACCCCGGGGAGCGCAATGGATCCTACGAGATCCGAGTGAGATTGTGCGGCTTGCCGTATTATCACCCCTTCCAACCTAACCTAACCTAACGTTTTACTTTTACTCTATAGGGCAAAATCAATTAAAATCTACTAAATTTATAAAAACCAAAAAAAATAACATTAAAAAAAAAATGATGCTAACGGCCGGAATCGAACCCAGGACCCTTGGTTTGACGGGCAGTCACCTAGCTGGCTGAGCCACGGAGGTCCTTGCTTTAGGTCTGGTATATAATGTATTTAGGTTGGATATTTTGGATATAGTTGGTGGTCACAATAAACTATTTAGAGCAGTTGGTTGCGACACTTTTTTCCACAGTAGAAACTGCACCAACCCGAGCTCTTTTGTCGATTGCTGATTAAAATATTCGGCCACCCACTTTGTGGGGGCCGTGATCACAACTTTGCACAGCAGGTACAATTCCTATAACCAATATAAAAAAAAACTACAATTTGACTCTGCATATGGCTCTGAGTAGGTATGCTATACCGATATAATATACCTGTTGTTCTCGTGACTTTATTTAAGAGATTTTATTAGGATAATTGAATATGAAGAAAATTTGAAAAGAAATTCTTCTGTTTAAGTGGAGTGACCGAATATATAATTCAAGTTAAAAGTTCAAGTGAGCTCAACTCCATGATTGCGTTTCGCCCAGGTACGATAGTTGGGCTCATCAGTTAGATGACTATCGTACCCTTCTAAGACGCAATTTTGTATCGATGTTTACCGACTAATATAAAAATCACAGCAATAAGATACTATGAATTTTATTATTCTAAGGGAATTTGGTTAAATTCAGACACTTAGAATTTCAAATGCCCGCGCTCAGGCTTTTTATAATAATTGAATATGAAGAAAATTTGAAAAGAAATTCTTCTGTTTAAGTGGAGTGACCGAATATATAATTCAAGTTAAAAGTTCAAGTGAGCTCAACTCCATGATTGCGTTTCGCCCAGGTACGATAGTTGGGCTCATCAGTTAGATGACTATCGTACCCTTCTAAGACGCAATTTTGTATCGATGTTTACCGACTAATATAAAAATCACAGCAATAAGATACTATGAATTTTATTATTCTAAGGGAATTTGGTTAAATTCAGACACTTAGAATTTCAAATGCCCGCGCTCAGGCTTTTTATAATAATTGAATATGAAGAAAATTTGAAAAGAAATTCTTCTGTTTAAGTGGAGTGACCGAATATATAATTCAAGTTAAAAGTTCAAGTGAGCTCAACTTCATGAATTTCTTTTCAAATTTTCTTCATATTCAATTATTATAAAAAGCCTGAGCGCGGGCATTTGAAATTCTAAGTGTCTGAATTTAACCAAATTCCCTTAGTATAATAAAATTCATAGTATCTTATTGCTGTGATTTTTATATTAGTCGGTAAACATCGATACAAAATTGCGTCTTAGAAGGGTACGATAGTCATCTAACTGATGAGCCCAACTATCGTACCTGGGCGAAACGCAATCATGGAGTTGAGCTCACTTGAACTTTTAACTTGAATTATATATTCGGTCACTCCACTTAAACAGAAGAATTTCTTTTCAAATTTTCTTCATATTCAATTATTATAAAAAGCCTGAGCGCGGGCATTTGAAATTCTAAGTGTCTGAATTTAACCAAATCTTTGTATATGAAAACCATAGTATTCTCATGAAAAATTTTTTTTAGTTGAACGTGGACCTTGTGGGGGCGCCACATTCGACCGCATTCGATTGCGTGGAGAATTATGGATGCGGGGTACATAAAGAATCGAAGACAAGTAGTAAGAGCAAGAGAAAAGTATTATTTTCATGCTCATAAGAAATAAAGGGAGTAAGAGAGATAAGCAATCAGCTGTTTTCAAAATGTCAAAGAATAGAAAAACGTGAAGAAAATAAGAAAAAAATTGTCGTCTCCTCTTTGAATAGAAGAATATTTGTGTTGGTTTATTTAGGAATGTATTTTGTTTGCAGGCAGAGAAGCAAAGAAATTATATGAAGTGGTGAACGAGTTGATCGTGTCGCTTCTGCTTGCGTCGTCGTCACCCGTCGTTGGTGTCTAGTTCGTAGCAACGAGTAGAAAAATTATTATTTGCAGAGATTTTCTGGTATGTGAGTGTGAAAAGACAAACGTGTGTAGGTCGTTGCTATATTTTCTTATTGAGGGTAGGTTTTGTTTTTGCTTCTTTTTTAATTGACTTGAAACTTTCTTGCAAAGTTTCGAGGATAGGCTAGGCATATATCTTTTGGTAGATATTTTGATTGAAATTTTCTTGCATGATTTCGGTGGTAGGTATTTTGGTGTGTAGGTAGGTATTTGAATTTTTAGATGCACTCTCTTTTGCGAGGATTGGTCTTTTGGTATGTAGGTAGGTAGGTACATATTTGAATTAAAGTTTTTGTGCAATTACTATTAATTTTTTGCTAGATAGTTTTTTTGTTAATAGTTTTTATTACCTACATAGGTAGGTACCTACATATTATATAAATTATTTCGAGTAGTTATGTTTAATAGGTATTTGTAGGTATTTTAATTAAATTTTGTATGCAAAATTCGGGGGTGGGTTAAGGCATAGATATTTTTGATAGATAGGTATAGGTACCTACATGTATTTTAACTAAAGTTTTTATTGCTAAATTCGGGGGTAGGTTTAGGTTTAGGTACCTTCATACCTAGGTAGGTTTTTCTTTTAATATGTACCTAGGTATTTGTTTTTTTTTGTTTTGCAAAATTCGAGGGTAGGTATGTATTTCTTTGAGTAGGTAGGTAGGTAAGGTATCTACTTATTTGACCTTAATTTCTTCGAATTTTGTAAAAAGATAACCTAATATTATTCACTAGTCTGTAAGTGGGAATCCCTATGCCAGTTCCAAATACTGTCAAAACAAATTTAATTTCAAATTTCTTACCAGTGATTTTCGAAAAATTCATTCCTAGCCTTATTGGCTCCAACGTCGAAGTTCATTTCGACTCATCGGAAGGTATTTTATTTAAAGGTTTTTGTTGCAAAATTCAAGGGTAGGTAGGTACGTAGGTACCTATTTCTTTGAGTACCTATTTGACCTTGAATTTAAAACTAATTTTATGTATATTAGGTAAGCATAGGTAGGTAGGTATGTATGTAGGTACCTAATAAACTTTTTATCTAATGAAATTTTTACAGATTTATTTTGTATAAGTTGGTAGGTACCTAGGTATATAGCAACCATTTTTCTGCCTAATAATTTAAAATCAACAATTTAAATATGCATTATTTTGAAGGCGCGTTGAAATATTTCGAGGTAAAATATACAAATTAGTAGATAAAATTTCAATCGCAGTAAGATTCTAGTTCTCATATATGTATGTGAAATACAATAAATATAATAATGCCACTATTAATTGAAGATAAATACTCTTACAAAAAATGTCTTTCATTACTATTATTTTGTAATATATTTTGTATTAATTTTCATGAAAAGAATCTACAAATTAAATTTCAAGTAGGTAATTAAGTATTATATTATAATACCTTTGTATTATTATAAAATATAGATTTCGTATTCCTTTGTAATATCTGATATTATTAAGTTTTAATATACCTATTTTAAATAAACTTCCAAATTTTAATATTGCCAAGTATTAAATTTCAATATATTTTTGGTGTTGTCATATATGTAACCCAGAAAATATTAAAAAGTACCTACCCCAAAATTTTTAACCGTGCTTAAAGTTCTTCTTTGTAAATTGTGCCAAATAAACTTGTGAATTTTTGTACCTATCAAGTTGATTTTTTTTCAAAATTTTTGGCAATTAGGTGATATTTTTTGTATGTAAAGCATAGTTTACAGTTCCGATGCGAAAAAAAAATCAAAATTTTCAAAACGATTTTCCACTTTTCTGCGCACCTAGTTGTCTAATATTCAAGGCGAAAAACGTTTGCTTTGGCCTAAACCACCCATTGAGTCATTAATTTATCCTTAATTGACAAGCTATAGGCCTAAAAATGGAAAATAATTATTTTTGGATGCGAAAACCATTTGCATGCAAATAATGTCTTGAGGTGAATATATTTTTTTTTTCGGAAGTATAAACCGACCATCAAAAAAAAAATATTTTATTCACCACACTTTTTTTCGCATGCAAATCAATTGCCGGTCCATTGTTTTGCATGACATTCCATGACAGCATAGCTTTTTTTTTTTGCATGAAACTGTAAACCAATCATGCAAACAATTAATTTTACATTTCACCTCAATTATTTTTGACATGCGAGAATATTTGCATAGATTTTTTTTGCGCACGGGAACTGTAAACTAGGCTTAATATTCAAAGCCTTTATTATTTTTTAGTCAAGTTCTGAAGCCCGGATGTGAAAAATTTCTTATAGATTTTAAGCTATTTAAAAAAACTTAAAGGAACTTTTTTCCATTGCTTGTTTGTTTTATGCTCATGAAGCAAAAAAAATACTAATCATAATATTATAACCCTTTTTCGGGTTTTTTAGGAAAGTACCTTTAATTTATTAATTTCTCAAAAATTAAGAAAGATTTTTGCATTTGGTTGTCGATTTTTAACTGAAAATTGATAAGAGCATTGGATATCAAGAACAACATGGCACTTAACTACGCAAAGTTTGAAATAAATTAACTTAAAAATATACAATTTTTTTTTTCAAAAATTTTGACTTTGAAATTTAATTTCTAAAAACCATTCTTTTAAACATCTCCATTACAAAAAAAAGAAATAGAATATTGACTTTCAAAATAGCTATAACAGGTTATTGTATGTTTTTTCGTTGACATATTAAAATATTTTTGTTTGCATTTAAAGTCAGTTTTTTTTTGACCATTATTAAATAAGTTATTAATGACCAATTAAATAATTAAGTCAAGAATAAAATGAAGAAAACTACAAAAATTCCGCACTTTAAGATGTATTTTCTGATTTTAATTTTTTCTATTTGACATTTGTCGCAAGAAAAATTGATTATAATGAATTTTTCCTGTGACAGCGATGAATTTTTAGCGAATGAATTCATTCGCTAACCCTAACGTACATAACATTCGCCAAATCGTTCGACTTCAAGTGAACGTTCGATTCGCGAACCGTAATAAGGCCCTAAATCTTTTTTGCAAAGAGCTATCGACTATTTACGTAAGTCGTCCAAAACTTTAAACGGCCGTATTTGAAAACTTGGTTTTTCGTTTAGTGCCACTTTTGTTTTCAATGCGCGATATATTAATATTTTTTAAGACAAAAAAAAAAATAGTAAAATGTATAAATTTAAAAAAATCTATAAACATTTTTGTATACTTATATGTCTGTTCGCGTACTTCCCAAAACTACGAATTTCTACGAATTTAATTTTTTTCATATGAGCTTTGACATAACTTTGGGCTAAATTCGTAGAAATTCGTAGTTTTGGGAGGTACGCGAACAGACATATTATTTTAAACAAAATTCTCATCAAACTATTTTAATTCCTTTAAAAGTTTTACTAAACATCAAAGAAAACAAAAAGCTATTTTGATTAAGTGGATCAATGGAAGATTTAATTGTTATTTTAAATACATAAATTGATTATAATTTTGTAATTTTATTTTGTTAGAACGAAATATGGAGATTCGACTATATTATAATTTTTGAATTTCATTTTGTCAAAACAAAATTTCATAATTTATTGACTCGTTTTCAAACTCATTTTCTGATTTCTTTTTTATATAATAAAACAGGTACCTACCTACCCAAAGTGCATATAACTTTTATCGGGAACTTTTCTGATATTTTAATAGTTATTCTCCTATTTGAGGCGGAGACAAATCCAACAAACCATAGATAATTAAAATTCGTTCAGCCGTTCTTCAGTTATAACTTATAAATGGTGTAACTAACCTGACTTTGTTGTATATATTAAGATATCCAACTTTATCATTTTGAGATCTTTAAATAGAAGAGTATTTAAAAGCAGAGTATAGATTATACTTTAAGTGTGGGCTTAAATGCCAAATCCAAAAAGCAATAGCACCCGCGGTTCTTTTTTCTTTTCTTTCGTGGGTTATTGCCATTTTAAAATGGAAAATAAACCCGTGGGTATTTTTTCCTTTTATTTTGGGAAATAACGCCCACGGCCCAAGGGCTTTATTACCGCGGCACAGTGTTTCGCGTAGAACAAGCTAGGTGGACAAAATATTTTTTTTGTTGTTTTTGAATTGATATGGGGTGATCACGTTATATTATTGTAAATTATAATAAATAAAGTTTAAATTAAGATTTTATTATACAAAAAAAAAACAATTAAAAATTAGTGTAGGTACATAACATACATAGGTACTTATTGAAGATGATTTTCATAGCACATGTCATTGTAGGTATTTATTAAAGAATTAGAGCATATAGGTTGGGTCCTATGATATAAGGAGTTTATGTATCCCCATTTATTCGGGAGGTGCAATCTTCTAAAAATTTTCAAACTCAAAATTTCGTTATCAATTTGAACAAAAACTCAAAAAGTTTTTTCACAAATTTCCTTAAGTAAGTTGTTTATCCTAAATCCTAGTACTTAAAAGCAAACAAACGCAACTGCCATATCTTCTCCCACCAGATGTCCTTCCGTTTTGCACATTGAACGAAAGAGTAAATATTATTACAATTTGTATGGGAAAAGTTATAAAGTATGGTCTTAGAGACGCGAGATGGTAACCTCTGACAAATAATTTTAGTTGGTTAAGAACTTTTTTTATGGCAAACACTTTTTA
The DNA here is from genome assembly GCA_963921185.1 of Dasysyrphus tricinctus. Taxonomy (NCBI): domain Eukaryota; kingdom Metazoa; phylum Arthropoda; class Insecta; order Diptera; family Syrphidae; genus Dasysyrphus; species Dasysyrphus tricinctus. The sequence goes on along the minus strand of OY992534.1, from coordinate 47,080,236 downwards.
AAATGATTTTAGAAAATAACGGACACCCTAATGTCAAATCTCTTCTGGCAATTTTTCGGTTCCACCTTTACTTTCCGACTAATAGAAATCAAAATAAATCATTTGTTTAAGGGTAATATGGGGAAGTGTGAGAGAAAAGTAACTAGTAATATTAAAAATAAAATATTATGACATTTGGGTTTCTTATATTTTAAATTCATCGTTTTATCTATCGATAGTGGTGTTTGTGTTTTCAATTTATATTAAATACCCAAAAAAGAGATTCTTCTAAAATTTATTATTTTATATTATTTATTTATCATTGGAACTTAAATTAATACGAGCAATGGATTTCAAAAAGCCAAAGCAGTCACTTAATTAGTTAAAATTTAAAATAAAATCATTTTTATTTTTTTTTTATCTTTTATGATGGTAGGTATGAAAATTAATTTTTCAAAAAATATTCATTAAAATAACTTGATTTTAATTAAAAAAGTCGATTCGTAACTTAAAAAAAAGTATATATATTAAGTCAATTTTTTAAAGGAAACTGCCTTAAACCTTAACGGCAGGAAAGAGACCTCTACCCACTTCCCATACTAATTTTCCTTGATTTTTCCAAGGAAATTAATTCAAAAAGTTTGGCGTTTTCATCTATTCGTAATAAGTCATTAATTGAAAAAAAAACTTATGTTTCGACATTGAGTGAACGTATTTTAAATAAAATTAAAATAATAATAGATGAACTCAAGTGTGCAGGCTAAAATATATGTTCTTATAATTATGAAGGATGCTCCTAACACATATGAAAAATTTAGCCCGGGTACATGAGGTTACAAATACTTAACACGCCTTTAAAGTTTTGACTACAACTGAAATTATAATTTTTTTAACTAATACTTTCAAATCCTTATCATGTATTAATTAAACAAGATAAATAAATCATTTTGATAAATAAATAAAGTTCATACCTTTATTAACTAAATCCATCACTAAAACATTCCAGTTGGTTACAAAAAATTACAGTTATATGCAATCCAATCGACCCCCAATTAAACAATAAATTTTATTTAAATTTAATTTTTGTTTTTAGTTGTTTTTTGAACGCGATCACTCGTCACTGATATATATAAGACGCATATATTTTTTGAAATCGGGAGTCTGGGAGTATTTTGTACAATACCTGATTCCTTATTTTTTGAAAGGAAGAAATGGGATTTGTCCACCTAGCTTGTTCTAGGCGAAACACTGTGCGCGGGTGTTATTGCACTGCACCTTAATAACCATTTTTTTGAAAATGGTATTCCACCTCAATGTAGCCTTTACTAAAATATTGTATATATATTAAGGAAAGAAGCGAAAGAAAAGTTTGAAAAGTGCGAAAAGTTTGCATGTACATCATTTGTAAAAAATCCTGCACACAAAACGCCTACATTTGAGTAGATGAGAACGAAAACTCATCATACCTATCCACTTATATCAAAAATTGAGATTTTGATCCAGATTTGTTAAGCTGGGCATATTGAATAGTTTTTAAAGAAAATTTGACACCCTTACCCCTCTAAGCCCCTTTAATATTGATGTCAAACATCGTTATTGTTTCCAAAACTCTCGATATCCACAGTGCAATTTACATCAAAACTTTCCATATCCATTCTAAGCAGTAGGTTTGCTTTCAAAACTCTTCTTATCCATCATAGGCTATTAATTATGTTATATAAGAAGGAACTAAAACGTTCACAGGTTTTTATTGTAAACAATTTTAAATGGATCATTAAAGATTGGAAAGTAGGGGAGTGCTTTTATATTAGAGGGTGCAATTGTGAGAGGGGGGAATGGTGGGGAAACTGGCCATATCCAATCATTTGCAACAAAACTCTTCATAACCAAATTTAATTGTTAAATATCTTTTAAACGGAACTTCCAATATTTGTTTGCTCTCAATCATAACATAGATTGAAAAATCTTCTATTATAGCTTTGTATATGAAAAATTTTCATATGCAAAGATTATAGGTATAAAATAAAATCTTTTATAACATCTACGATTTCACCTTAATTAGTTTTTTTTTTTTTTCATTTGCACAAAATGAAAATTTTGGATATGACGAGTTTTGGTTCTCAACTACCCACTCAGTTGTAAAAACTAACCCACATACCTACCTACCTATATTCCTATATTCCAATGTATAACAACATCTTCCGCTTGCACCATAGAAACCCAAATATATTGAAGACAATACGCCTACAGCTGTGAAAAAACAAATACACCTTCACATGTATACCTACCCCTTTCCCTTGCACCATAAAAACCCCATAAGCCAAAAAGAATATCCAAAATTGTTCTTTTTGTGTCTTTCAGCTTTATCTGCATAGTAAAAAAAATGTAAACAAAATCGATAACCAAAACAAAATTGAATATTTTCTCCAAAATGCCTTCTACCTGATTCACTCTAACTCTCATAAATTCAGTATACGTCTTTCCCATGCTTATACTATTCTTCACGTCCACACTTCCACTTATTCCACAATTCTCCACGTCAAGGTACCCCTTGGAGACTTGAGATGTCGCCCTCTTCGAGTGCCACCATGATAGTACTATGGTTTTCATATACAAAGACCAAATTCCCTTAGAATAATAAAGTTCATAGTATCTTATTGCTGTGATTTTTATATTAGTCGGTAAACATCGATACAAAATTGCGTCTTAGAAGGGTACGATAGTCATCTAACTGATGAGCCCAACTATCGTACCTGGGCGAAACGCAATCATGGAGTTGAGCTCACTTGAACTTTTAACTTGAATTATATATTCGGTCACTCCACTTAAACAGAAGAATTTCTTTTCAAATTTTCTTCATATTCAATTATTATAAAAAGCCTGAGCGCGGGCATTTGAAATTCTAAGTGTCTGAATTTAACCAAATTCCCTTAGAATAATAAAATTCATAGTATCTTATTGCTGTGATTTTTATATTAGTCGGTAAACATCGATACAAAATTGCGTCTTAGAAGGGTACGATAGTCATCTAACTGATGAGCCCAACTATCGTACCTGGGCGAAACGCAATCATGGAGTTGAGCTCACTTGAACTTTTAACTTGAATTATATATTCGGTCACTCCACTTAAACAGAAGAATTTCTTTTCAAATTTTCTTCATATTCAATTATTATAAAAAGCCTGAGCGCGGGCATTTGAAATTCTAAGTGTCTGAATTTAACCAAATTCCCTTAGAATAATAAAATTCATAGTATCTTATTGCTGTGATTTTTATATTAGTCGGTAAACATCGATACAAAATTGCGTCTTAGAAGGGTACGATAGTCATCTAACTGATGAGCCCAACTATCGTACCTGGGCGAAACGCAATCATGGAGTTGAGCTCACTTGAACTTTTAACTTGAATTATAGATTTTATTAGGCTTAAGTTTCCTCCTTTCTTTCACCTTCACTTGTTTTTTTAATTTGTGTAGGAAAACAAATTAAAAATTAACTTAATACGGTTTTTTTGTTTTAAACTATTTGTTATCTTCCTTTTTGTTTATAATTAAAACTTTTAAATAAAATTCGAATAGGCACTTATGAGGGAAAATTATTCGCACTATTAGATATGAGTGAGGATTTTGTCTTTGGACATCTCCATCTATGTTCCCCTGTATGTTGCCGGGAAAAGTGCCACCGCCTTTTCAACGGTGATGATTCACACCCTCACACATATACACTTTTCTCCTACTTTCGCCAAATTGTAGGGGAGTAGTGGCTTATGCATTTTACGAAAAAAATAAAATTAAATAATTAAAAATGCATTTCGTTACAAAGGGCTTTGCGTTTTGTTAACATTCACTTTGTTAACAAAATTGCAAATTGAACCCACAAAAATATGCTTTTATGAGTAGCAACCCAACGTGGGAGCCGTACCCACAATATAGCCGGGCAAAAGAAATCAACGCCAGAAACCAAAGTGTCAGAACTCACGTTCAAGCAAAGTCAGTCCCTGTCAAATTCCCGTGAAATACCTTCCTTACCCCACATCACTGACGAATATCCTTGGCATGGTAAAATCCTATCATTTTGCCAGCCAAAGTCTCAAGCTCGTACATGCAGTTCCCTACTGTACGGCGAATACGAGCCTTGATGAACTTTGGAAGCAATTTTGAGTTTTGCCCTTGAGCAAAATTGCTCAGAGCAAAATTCCGATAGAAGATTTCCTGACCTACCCTAAACGAAGTTCGCCTTGACCTGGTATTGTAAGTAGCCTTCGACCGTTCATGTGCGCTTTGCAAATTTTTAGACAACTTTTGTCGTGCAAGTGCAATCTTTGCTTCGCGAGGCACAACATCTTGTTCGGGATCATGAAGTGCTCCTAAATTTCTGAGAATTTTGTACGCTGATCCATGGTTAACCATATTCTGTCCGAACATTACATAATATGGCTGACAGCCGATAGAGTCATGGTTATCAGACCTCAAAGCACAAGCTATGCTTGAGAGGTATGAGTCCCAATTATCTTGATCGTCTCGTACAAACACTCCCAGTTTATTTAAGATACTTCAGTTCACCCTCTCTGATATATTTGCCTGTGGAGAATAAAATGCTGTTCGGATATGCTGCACGCCATAGCTCTCCAAAAACTTTGCAAGCTCAGACGATGTAAATTGCTTTCCATTGTCTGAGTGCACAAACTCGGGCGTTCCAAAAGCATGGAAGACCTCCTCCGGTTCCAAGAATCGAATAATGTTAGTTGATGTTGCTTTCGGCAACGCTTTGAGGAAAGTATACTTGGAGAAGTGGTCAACAGCGATGAAAATAAAAGTATTGCCGCGTTCTGTACGTTGGGAAGGTCCCAACAAATCCACGTACATACGCTGCATCGGTCGCCCAGAGACGATCTGCTTCGTAATCGGAGGCCGAAGACTTCTGTTTGGCGCTTTTGTGGTTTTGCATACCTCACACTGGCTCACGTATGACTTGACCTCCGTAGCCATCTTAGGCCAATATAATATTTCTCTCTAACTCGAGCATAGGTCTTTGAGAAACCACTATGACAACTAAGCTTGGTCCCGTGGGCCATTTCAATCACTTCGTGAGTCAAAGTGCTCGGTATCCACAATCACCACAAAGAATCTTCGCTTTCAAGTTCTTCACTCCTGAATCTAACTCTTTCGTATATATACTTGTCGGATACAACTAGATCTGGGAGTGAAGCTTGATTTTTAACTATTTCCTCTCTTTTTGATCTGTACTAAGCAGAGTCGAACTCTGGCGAGTCGATATCTACTTCCTCTCCTATCGCTGTGATCGAAATCTCTTCCATATCTCCCCTCGAAATCGCATCTGGAACAACATTCAACGAACCCTTACGATGTTCGATCTTGAAATGGAAACCTTGAAGCTCCAAACTCCATCTTGCGAGCCGCCCACTCAAATCTTTCAGTGACATAAGCCACTTCAGACTTGAATGGTCAGTAATAACACGAAAAGGCAAGCCTTCGACGTACGCACGAAACTTTCTAATGCTGAGTACTGCTGCCAAGCACTCGAGCTCTGTCACCGTATAATTCTTTTGTGCCTTGTTTAACTTCTTTGACATAAAAGTTATAGGTTTCTCATTGCCATCTGCATCCAACTGGAAGAGAACGCCTCCAACTCCCTCAGACGACGCATCACACTGAATCGTGAATTCCTTTTTAAAGTCTGGCTGAGTCAAAACTGGAGCGGAAGTTAACGCTTCTTTCAATTTTTCGAATGCTTCCTTGGCTGCAGATGTTAATTCAAAATTCCTTTGCTTTTTAAGACAATCGGTTAATGGAGCTGCGAGGTCAGCGTAGTTCTTGATAAAACGCCTGTACCAACCCGTCATACCAATAAATCTCCTCACCTGTCTCGCCGATTTAGGAAGAGCAAAGTTTACCATCGCGTCTACCTTTTCAGGATTAGTTTTTAGCGTTCCCTGACCGACAATGTAACCAAGAAACTTTATCTCACGCATGCAGAACTTAGACTTATTGAGGTTGATGGTTAAATTTGCTTTCCGAAGACAGGCTGCCACATCCGCCAATACTTGGATATGAGTTTCGAAATCCGCTGTGCATATTAAAAGATCATCTAAATAAACGAAAACATGTTGTCTAAGGCGAGCTGGAATTACTCGGTCCATTAGACGACACATTCTCTGTGCGGCGTTGCATAACCCAAACGGCATCACATTAAAGTGATACAGTGGCCGTCCAGGTACAGCGAATGCCGTTTTTTGTTTTGACTCTTCATCTAACGGTATCTGCCAAAATGCGTCTTTAAGGTCTAGCCCCGTTATGAAATGAGTGTCTTCTAATCTACTGATGATACCTTCAATATGTGACAGCGGATATGCATAATTAACCATTTTGCTGTTAAGCTTACGGCTATCCAAGCACAGGCGAACCTTTCCTGGTTTTTTACCATCACTATTGGCGAGCACCAAGGAGAATTACTCTCCTCAATAGCTCCAAGTCCCAACATGCGATCGAGTTCTTTATAAACCTCCTCTTGCTTCACCGGCGAAAGAGGATAATGCCTGGATTTTATTGGCACGGCGTCACCTGTCTCAATTGTGAGGGTTTCGACGTGCGTTCTACCAAGACCTAGCTCAGCAAAGTTTGGAAAAAGCCGCTTTACCGAGTCTAACTTGATTCGTTGAATAGTCGTTAGATCGATAAAAGCCGCTTCCTCAGCAACTTCGCGACTTTCCTCAAACATGTTATTACTGTCGATCTGGCTCACTTGTGGGGTCAGGTGAAATTTGTTCCAGAAATTCATGCCAAGATAAACCTTTTGCGTCAAGTTAGGAATTACATAGAACGTAATGGTCTTCGTTATACCATCAAGTGTTGTCGGAATTTTACAATACCCAACGATATCGTGGGATTTACCGTCAGCCGTTTTTACAACATTCTTGTATGGTAACATTTGAATTCCATTCCGTTCTATGAATTCAAAACAAGAGTCTCCCAAAACAGAGATAGATGCGCCACTGTCCAATAGGCCTGAAACAAGCTCGTCTTTCAGCTTTAACTGTGCATACATTCTACCATCTGTTTTGGAAGTCAAGATTGTCTCGACTATGTGTCTCTGAAAGTCCTTTCGCTTCCTATACCTTTCCCTACACTTTTGGATCTGGGCACTTACAATTGGTTTGCCAACAATTTCGGAGCGTTTCCTGTAGTAATTGAGCTTCCTCTCGTGAAGAGATTTCAACCCAAGAACTTTAACAGGATGACTCTCCGAAATTGGAATCTCTCCTCGAAGAATTCTGACTGGCCCATCCGATTCTAAAACCTTACCCTCCTCAAGCTTCTCTGCCCCATCAAACGACTTCTGAACAACCAACTCAACTGAACCCGGTTCACTTTCCCTACCCGTTCCGTCTCCTATTGCAGCTTTCTTTGATCGGGATAGTTCTTTTGGAAACGACTCTCCCCGACTGTTCTGTCGTTCCCTTGACGGTTTCCCTGGTGTTTTTGACATTCTGGGGTACTCACGCCTTTTTCGCCACAGAGAAAACAGAATAGTTTTCTTTCGTGTGACGGACACTGGTAGAAAGAATGTCCCAGTTTGTCACAATTCCAACAAACCAGCGACGAAGCTGGCTGTCGATGATTGGGCCTGCTGAATGCTGCGATTTCATCCTGTGGTTCCAGCTCGATATCTTCTTCCACATGGATCTCACTTATGGCCTTATGAGAAGTTATTCTCCTGGCTAGAAAAGTTTCGGCTTCTCTAGCCTTTTTCCGGAGATTTTCCAAACTGGTAATCTCCGCTGCCAACAAAACCTCACCCAACTTATCGTTGGCATTGCTTTTGATGATTTGTATGAGCTTTACTGAATCAAAAGGTTCATTTAACCGGTCGTTTAGTTGAACGATAGCTCCATATAAATCATCAAAAGATTCCTTAAATCCCTGCTTTCGAGAGAGCAGACGCATATATACCTCGACATCAGTTTCCCTGCTTCCAAACTCTCTTCCCAACGAGGTTTTGATATGTTGCAAGTTAGCGTCAGGATTTTTGCGCAAAAAGGACCAAAACCACACATTAGCCTTTCCAGTCAATAACAAATGAAAATTTGCGCTGACTTGACTGTCACTATATCCAGACGAAACTTGCTACCTATGCACCTTGAAAAGGAAATCCGATACAGGGTCACTTCCATCGTATTTTATGTTCCACCTTTCCAAACGGCAAACGTTAGGTGCATTCACAGCACTTTGTGGTCTTGTCATCACAGAAGGTGCACCTTGTGCCGTGTCCGGAACTTGAGGTTGAAACATATTTGGTATATCGTTGTCTGCAACATTCGAAAACTGGGGATTACTAGGAAGTCCCAAGTTGGAAAGATGCTGTTGGGAACGGGGGTTACCAATAGTCTCTAACTTTCCCATAATACCCCTCATGAAATAATCCATTTGGTCAAAGAATCTTATCTGGTTCGACAACAAGGACTGATCAATCCAATCAGCCAAACCATCGATATCCGATGCTCTACCAACCCCAGCAGGGGATCCCGGGTTTCCCGTAATGTCATGGACTACTGGATCGTTTTGGCTAATTATCTTGTCACCACCAACAGGATCTGAAATCCCAGATGCAGCAGGGTCCTCTCCGGCATTATTGACCCCGTGAGCTGTTTGTTCATTCGCGTTTGACATTTCAGAAGAAAGTGAAAAAGATACCGGTTCTAAATTGTAAGGTTTATGGACTGATGAAACCTCTCAAAATCCTCCAACAAAATTCCTTCGTTCAAAAGTCTTGAAATTCGACAAGTGTTATGAGGAATGTTTAGGTTATTATTCATAACCCAAAAGAAAATATCACACGAAAAAGATCACTGAATAACCCCACAACTCAAACAATACAGTATCTGACAACAAACTCTCTACCGACTGAACTCCACAAGAAAGAATGAAAGAAAGTATTAAAAACCTAAATAAAACTATCCTTGGCTTCGAGTTTTTATCCAAAATGAAACTAAATTTCATAAAATATTTGAAAATAAGAATTTACCAAAATAACCTTAAATACCAAAAATGTCCCACTGTCTCAATGAAATTAAAAAAAACAAATTAAAGGCTCAAACTAAATTGAACTAAAACTTCAAAAGAAAACTATTTTCACATACGGATTTGGATGAGGATCAACCACCCTGAAAAGAATGAGATAAGAAAACAAAAGATGGCGAAGCACTGCGAGCCGAGAAAAAAACACTCTACGTTAAAATATCTAACTGCTCTAATTTACTTTCTAGGGCAATTTGCAACCAAATATAATCACAAACCGACTCTAGAAGTTGAACTATTGTAGATGAGAGGTACCTATTGAAGACTCAATATGAATTCTCTTAGTCTCTTCCATCATTATTTATGTGTATATGATGTCTTCGTGAATCTGGGCATTGATGCCAGCAAATACTGCCAGCTTTATGACTCACACCACTAACGCAACGCAGTACCAAGGTCACGCACCTCGGATACTGGGACTTATGACGCAAAGGTTTTTCCTCACTCACAATCAAAATCAAAATTAATATGAAAATCATAATTAAAATTAAAAGAAAATTTAAAAAAAAAAACAAAAAGTTTAAAGCAATTGAAAAAAAACTAAGCGAAACTGGATCTAAATGAAATTGAAAATGATAAAAAAAAAACTGAAGAAAACTATTGAAACTAAAATGAAATGCAAACAAAAATTAAATGACCTATAAAAAAGAACAAAATTGGCTCGTTAAAAACTCACACTCGCTACTGTACAGTAGCGAGGCCTACACGTTATGGGCGCCATTTGTTGAGGGCTCCTTTCTTGCCGTCGGAGTCAGTGCTGGCATGCTTGACCGGCCTCACGCTCGTCGGAGGGTGTTGGTTCTTGACCCCTATCGGAACCGCGCAGACAAAAATCATGCCAGGTTCAACGTCGAGGTGATATGACGTTGCGATTAACAACTATGTTTGTAAATATATATTTTACTGCCGTACTGCTATTCTTTTCCTCGAAGTACTGCTTTCTGAAAAAGTGAAATGACAGCCCTGATAATAATTTGTGCGAGAATATAAAAGGGTAGTTGTTGTTGCTGGAATTACTATTGAAAATATTTCTGTTGTTTTCTTTGGGCGAATAAGCCACCGCACAAACGCTCATCTGGACGACGCGATGATTGAGTTTAAGATTTTTGATAATTTTAATTGATTTGATTAGATTTTATTAGTTGGATTAGATAATTTAATTGTGAAGCTTTTATAGGACGTAGAGTTACGTCTGATATGTCAAAATAACTGTCCATTATTCAAAAAAAATATTAAAAAAAAACCAACAGCCCCATCAATAAAAACTGCTCAGATATCTTCTAATTCACAAATTAACTAAAACGTCAATCAGAAGTTAGTTCACGAATTAAAATTTTATATCAATAAAAATATAAACTGCTAATCCACGTTAAGTTCAAAAACTTAACGAAAATCTACTACAATCAACAAGAACTCTGCTCTTTCCAAAGACTATTTATGAAAATGCACATACACTTTCTCACTAAATGTGAACTATCGCACATACACTCTCTCATTTGAGGCTGTAGATAGCATGTGTGTCACAAGCGTCTGTTTCCTTTTATCTCTAGTTTTTGGCAACAATGACAGAAGTATTTTTAACTTAATTACTCGTTTAATGTACTTACTTTGGTGAGTTAGTTTAATGCCATGAATTTTGATTTATTGATATGATTTGCCACTTAACTCACTGATCAAAGATAATTTGTGTTTCATTTGCGTTTATGAATACCGGTGATTATATGTAAATCAACATAGTCTATCATGTGTATAAATTTGCGATTTTTAAATGCAACCATTAAAAAGATTCGAATAAAATAGGTGTATTTGAAAAATCAATAAAAAATGTTAAAAAAATCCTATCAAAATTTGCTGAAACATGGATAATTTTTTGTTTCATTATCTTTTCAAAACTATAAAAATTATGAAAATCGGTTGTAAACCTGATGTGTAATAAGGGATTTGTGTACCATCTATTTATGAATTTTGACTTTTAAAAAATTAATATCTCGATTTGGGTAATTTTTAGAATTTTAAATCAAATAAGTAAAATTCTTAAATTTTCAATATCTATTTGAAAAAAAAAAAATAAATAAAAATCTATAATTTACCACTTAGATTTTAGTTTTTCAACCTTATTGAAGAAAAACCCTATTTTACCCTACTAAAAATAAGAATATCAAACTCAGCCCCACCTACCCACTCTAACCTTGTGCCACACCTTATACAAAACATTACATTACATTGTTCATAATGTGGGAAGACCTCAAATCTACGTTTACGGTTTGCACGAGTGAAGTGTTTCAATATGTACTATTTGCTCTATCCCAAAAAATGTCAGGAGTTTACAAAATTTTGTTAATCGTGTCTTTTATCTCCATTTCCTATCGAATTTGAATTAAGTCCAGCTAAATCCCTCCAATCGACCACTGTGCGGTGGTCCACGTTACCTGACAGGTCCACATTACCCGACTTTACTCTACCGAGTATTTTCACATGGGCAGTTATATGCTGCATGCTCCAGAGTAGGCAAACCGTCAGCGTTATTTATATACAGCAAAAATGGAACGACAAAACATTTTGTATACCAAAGAGCGTTACTTTGAAAGAACACATTTAAGCATAGTTTCCTAACGTGATATCGAGATTCAGCCATTTACTGTAGCTTGAAACTATATTTATTCATTTTGTGTTTCAAATCAAAATTAAAAACTGTGTTTGGTGTTTCAAATCATTTTAAAATTAATATTTTTCTTTGTGTTTCAAATCATTTCAAAATAATTGTTTAAGGCTGCAATTATCTATAATTGCTTATATTATTTAAGTAGGCTTTTCATTTTTTACACATAATGTAGGTTAAATAATCAAACTGGAATTATTTATTTAAAATACCTACATAAGTATGCAAACCTTATTTTGTATTCTTTTATCTTTTATTTTCTATAAGATTTCTAATGATCTACTATGTAATAATGTTCTTATTCTTACTATACTTTTCTTAATATTGTTTTTAGTATGAATTGTCATAACAGGCAGATGACAAAATTTCTATGCCGTTATTCTTAAATTAAATTTCGGAGAATTTTGAATTTTTTCGAAACAAATACTGGATACTAAATACTAAAAATACTTTTTATTAAATGACCAGCGAAGCGGGCGAGGGTAAGCTAGTATTTGATAAACGGGTTTTTGCAACTGCTTTAAATTTCCCTACCTACAGCAAAAAGACTCGCTTTAGGTTTAAATGCACCTAAAATAATAATACAAGAATACAAAAACAAAAATAATTTAGTTTGTATTTATTCATTTAAGTTTATTTTTCAGAACGTGGATTATATTTTCAACCATAATACATAATATTGATTTATGTAGGTATAAAATCCGTTTATAATTCTTTAATTCATATATTCATGTTTTTCACACTTATATTTATGTTTTTTCTTAAAATTACACAAAATTAATTAAAAACAGACAAGACAAAATATTTGCATTCTATGTATTTTTAGTGAAGATTTCTTTGATTATTTTTGATAGTTATAAGAAGATGTTTGCTAATTTTATCTGTGCGAAACATTATTTTGGCAAAGCAAAGACTCATATTCAGATATTTACCTTGAAACTTTTTACTTAAAATACATTTTTATTTATGTTTATGTTTATATCATGTAAACTAACTATCAATTATACTATCAATTTTTTACCATTGAACGATTTTATGATGAATGCAATGATGATAAAATATATAAGAAGATAGAACCACCATTGTGTTAAGTTAAAAGTTAAAAAAAATACATAAAAATTATTCTGCCGTTGTGAAAAAAATATCCGACAAGAATATGTTACTATTTAACCTTTAAACGTTTCAGAAATAATACAGTTTATTATTTTAATTACTCAAGAACTTTCTTGATAAAGACTTATATCATATTGGGTTTTTGATCCGACATATCTGTATTTGATGCATTATTTTTTCGAGGCCAACTCTGATGATTACTCTGTAAATTGAAGAAAATACGTGGTTAGTAATAATTTTTTGCACATTAAACATTAAAAAAAATCGTCTTTTTTAAGTCTTTGTTTCTGTTGCAGGAGTCCTTCAAAGTTTAGTTCTTGGTTCAGTCCCCTTCAATGTATGTATTTATGAGCGAATTCGCAAGATTTCAAAACTATGATACAGCCATTTTCCTAAAGATATACATATGTACCTACATGTTTTATTAAATACAAAAGCTTACAGTTGACAACAAGCAAACTTTTTACCTACTCATATAAGGCTAGTCGCGCACATGCAACTTTCAGTTTCGTAACTGTTTGGTTGCAAAAATGAATCCTATTGACTCATATGGGACAGCGCGCACATGCAGAAACTATTCAGTCGTCGATTCGAGCAACTTTTCAGTTTGTGTTTTGCCACAAACTGGACGATTCCCCAAATCGGTTTTTCAATTTGTGTCATATAGAATAAGGCCTGGTTCACACGAGATTGTACCGCACGATTTTTTACAGTATAAATCCGTGCGAATGAGCAGTGGCGTATATATTTTACGTAGAGCCTTTCACACGACGTTTGTACGGCAAGAAAACGTACTCAGCTAAGTACGTTTATCGAATACTCAACGGACTTATCAAAAAAACGAATGAACTGCGACGTATCATCTTCCAGTGGCGTATAGTTTTATATAGTCTCGTTCACACGGTTTTAAACCACGTTGGGTATTTGTTCGTTGGCATCGAATGAGCTTCAGTGGAGAGAAAAGCCGATGTACACAAAAAAAATTAATCGACCGATGGTTTAACAAAATTATAACTCCGGTGATACTCATTGGATCTTATAGGTTAAGGTCTTAAAATAAAGAAGAGCAATGAAGCAATAAATATGCGTTTTTAGTTTTTCAAAATTATAAAAATTTTCATCAACATTTGAATTTAGAATAAAATAAATGGAATTGAATTGGGCTTTATTCACCCCTTTAGTATGAAAATGTTTGCCCCTTCTCAATGATTTTTTTACACAATATAGCCCGTTATGTCAGCTTTCTTTAAAGACCTTAACCTTGAAGATCCAACCAGTAGAACGGGAGCTATAATATTTTAAAGCCATCCATATCAAATTTTAATAAAAAAAATTCCATGTAGATAACGGGATCTTCTCGCAGGTGGATGGTCGTGGACAATGGTCCAAGCAGGTAATTTCAATGCAGTTGTTTTGATTTTTCAATCAATTTAAAATAAAGATTGTGTCGCTTATAAACCACGTAGGATAATGAATGAGGTATCAAAATAACCGTAATTTTATTTTTATGTTTTATTTAAAAACAAGAAAATTCATTAATGCACTAAACAGATATGAGTTCATATGTGAAAGCGCTCAAATAATGCCGTTTTCTCCGTCCAACGGTATTCTAGGACTTTTATTTTCTTAATTTATATTTGATTAAATTTTTTCTATCATCCGTCCAAATTTCAGCTTTCTAGCCCTTTTCCTTAAAAAGATAAAAATAAAATACTTCACAAATTCAAACTTTTCCATTCATTTTCATTATACTGCATCTATTCGATTTTTAAACGAATAAATATAAATATCGTGTGAACACCCGATATTTGTTCGGAAAAACCCGAATGCGATAAAAAACGTGCGGTACAATCTCGTGTGAACCAGGCCTAATATGTAACTGCGCGCACATGCAACCAAATAGTTGCAGATATATAACCACATCGTTGAATTTTGTTCTTTCCAAAGTGATTTATGTTCTCTGTGCGAAAGAGAACAAATTTATCTTTTCTTTTATTTGCTGAGCAAAAGAATAGGACAAAGGCGATAACATTTTTTTTTTGTATGTATGGGGTAGAAAAGTTGAATAAACATTGTCGGTGTGTTGGTTAGGTTCGTTGCGATTGCTTGTAGAGTTGTTCATGTGCGCGCTGATCGGTCAACTTGTGACTAAACTGTTTTGTTGCAGTAGCAGTTGCATGTGCGCGGCTAGCCTAAAAGTTACAAAATTCAAATTTCGTTTCAAAGGAAACGAAATCCAATTTTTAACTAATTCACATTCACATTTCAGAAAAGAAATAAACCAAAGCCATTTAAGAAGAACATTAATATTAATACTATTTATAATAGTCGACACTTTTGATTATACAAAAACATCGTCAGCTGGCTGTACAGCGGTGGAAAGGTTGTCCGCTGAAATAGTGAACAATACACGTATAAAAACACGGTTTAATGCCGGGCGCACAATTCACTACTTCAGTTGACTCTTTCCCCCAATATAGTAAGCAGGTAACTTTTTTTGTATTAAGCCTAGTTTACAGTTCCCGTGCGCAAAAAAAAATCTTTGCAAATATTCTCGAATGTCAAAAATAATTGAGGTGAAATGTAAAATTAATTGTTTGCATGATTGGTTCACAGTTTCACGCAAAAAAAAAAAAAAACGATGCTGTCAGGGAATGTCATGCAAAACAATGGACCGGCAATTGATTTGCATGCGAAAAAAAGTGTGGTGAATAAAATATTTTTTTTTTGATGGTCGATTTGTTACGGTAAAATTTACCGCAACAATGACCAGCCTTCGAATCCTTTGCTCCCTTTTCAATTTTCCGTTGTGGCTGCAAAATACTAGTGAAGTTGAGGGCAACCATGGTATCATCAACCAGTGGTGTACTTCGCTAGAATTTTGCAAAAGCAACAAAAAAGGTGTACGAGTAATTTTTGATAACCTTCGAATGGAACGGGCGGTTCCACAATCTACAGACGTATGTACGGATGAGCTCAAGAGGTAACGAGTCAGGTGGACTCTTACTTGTTTTCCAAAACAACACAACAACAACATAGCATCAATAGCTTAAAATTATATAAACTTAACTTAATAACTTATTGTAGACATTTTGGGTAGTTAACGCATTATTTTTAATCTTAAAAATCGTTTATTAATTTCTAATTACAAAAGGTTTATCGGAATTCAAACTAAATAAGAATAGATTTTCGTGGTTGATAAAATATTTCACTCTCTCGTCTCGAAATAATTGGTTTTTGAATAGTTGATTTACGCTTCGAATCACCCGCGAGTATTTTTGTATTAACTAGGAGAATGCCTAGCGAAGGCCTTTTCTCGGTTTTGATTCTTTTCAATTTTTCTCAAAAGTTTAGTTTGGGATAGGTCTGAACTCGGCCATTAAGTTTCGGCAAGTTTTGGAAACACATCCAACAACTTGTTGAACTTGTGTTTGTGAGAGAGTAAGATTCAGCAAGTTTTGGACAGACATCCAACAACTGGTTGAACTTAGGTGTGTGTGAGTTTCGTTGAGATTCAACAACGGTGGTTTTCTGGGGAGCGAAAAAGCCTTCCAGGAAGCCGATGACCCGTGACCGATGATCACGAAAACGTATGGCTGAATGTATGAATGTGTGAGTGATTGGAATGGCTGAAGGAAGAATTGGGTTGATAGCTGGGAAGTTCACTCTTGAGAGAGCTAACAAGCGAAAAGTTGATAATTTAGGATACGAGGAAAATTTGAAGAATTGGAAAAAAATCGAGAAAAAGTTTTGAAAGTTTAATTTAATTGAAGTTCGAAATTTTTTTGAGTTGTTAAAGAGGAAAGGTGATTCGGGGAGTGAGGAAACTAGGAACGAGTTTCGAGGAAAAAGAGGAGAAAAATCAAAGAGGAAAATTACCAGGAGACTAAAGATAAGTAGAGTGGTGATTTTTGTGTGAGTCTTTGGATAAAGAGTTCCGACAGATCTTATTCGGTTTTATTTTAATTGTTCGTTTAATCTTTTTATTACGATTTTATCCCTATTAATTTTGGGACGCGGTATTTCTTTTTTTAACTGTGCGTTAACGGCCCATTTTGCGTTTTTATTTCCTTTGTTTTTGGCTCAACGGTTCCCCGTGAGCGGTTACAAAATTCTTACTGTTCTCTTTTTATATTCGAAAAAATTTTGGGTTTTTATCCTGGTTTATCCAAGGTTTCCCAAATAAAAATAATTTAAAGTCCCCATCTGGGAATACACAAATTGTGTTTCATTTCATTTTTCGCTCTATTTGCATTTAATAATTAGATTTGGAATTTTGCTAATTCGGTCTAACTAAAATTCCTGGCGCCCATTATTCAATCATCTTTTATCATCGTTAATTCTTTTTTTTTTCTTCGCTGAACCCAGCCCAGCTGAGCAGCCGTGGTGGTAGCTTTCATCAACAAGCTACTTCTTTCGTCGTCTTTTTCGGTTGGTTTGGCACTTCTGTCAAAAGAACCATAAGTCATAAGTCTAATCATTTGTCTAATCGTGTTGCGCAGTAGTAAAATTTATCAAATAATTTATTCGCGATCGTTTAATTAGTTTGTTTTGTTAATAAAATAATTATATTCATATAAAAAAAAAGGTATTGAATACCCACCCCCATCAACGAGAAGGAAAAAGTGTAACAAATTGGCGCCCAACGTGGGGCTTCTGTGTGGAAAAAAAAAATTGAAATTATCCCTGTTGGAAGTGTTTTTTCCCCTGTGCAATCAGGGAAGTGTGTTTGTTCCTAGTGTCTTATTTATGTGTTGTTTAGTTCGATTTACTTTTTAAATTTTATTTTCCCTAGGTAGTTTGCGGAAAGTTTGAAATTGAAATCCTGAAGGCGGCAGAAATCGGCAGAAACTTACGCATACCCATTGTTGTTTTAGCTTGAGGAAATTGGAAGTAGATACATACATACATACAAAAGGTTTATGTATTACACAAGTGCATCTTGTTTACCTATAATTTATTTGGGTGAGTACCTACCTACCTATAAATTATTTGATTCCAATTCCAATTGAATCTTATCTATATCACATTATATATACATACATAATTATATTTTCATACTTTTTGCTACGCTGTTTTTTTTTTCGAGAACAAAATAGAGTAGTTTTTTTAATTGCAATTTTCCCGTTTGTTTATGTTTCTTCTGTGCGAAGTAGAACATAAAGATCCTGTATTGGGTTTTTAATTTTTTTTTTCAAAAAATTTTGCGAATCGGTTTAATTTATAGTTCTTTTTATTAAATAATTTTCGGTGAGATTTAGTTATTTTGATAGTCCCCTCGTTGTTTTAATTGATAAAAATTTTCGGAAAAGTGTTAACGACACTTGTAATTGCTTTTTAGTTGTTTCAAATTGTTGTGTGAGATTTTCCACCGCAGAATCCAAAATCTTCCGAGTTCATCAAAATTAATTCAAAGATAGAATGGAGTATAGGGCGGTTAGGTAGAACTCCATGTAAAGTAGAAGAACAGGAAGGTGAGATAAGTGCTCTCAAGAATGAGCTTTTAATTTTGTTAGGTGATCTCAATGGTGAGAATGAAGACAGCGACTTGGAAGAAGAGCCACCCAAAAAGACTCCAGTGAAGAGACAACTTAAAGTTCAAACCGAACAAATAGTACAAAATAGTCCGGCAAAACCTACTGGTTCCAAGGAAGTTCTTCAAACAGTTAGACAAATTGTCTCGGAATCTGAACAAAATACAGAGCTAGAGTTATAGATGTTAGGATACCAGAGCGAGGTATAGAGCGGGTAGTGCTCCAAGAAAGATGTTTTGAGCGGATAGGTAAATGGGGTGTCAAGTTTACTGGTGAGTCGGATAGCTCATCAGTAAATTCTTTCTTAGAACGGGTTGAGGAACTTAGAATTGCGAACAATGTTCCAGAAAGTCATCTTTTTAAATCAGCGACTGAACTTTTGTCAGGTAGGGCACTCATGTGGTTCAGAACTGTTAGAGAGGATATAGGTAATTGGCAGGAATTTGTTAAAGAACTTAAAGCCGAGTTCTTACCCGCGAACTACGATGACCTTCTTCTAGAAGAAATCAATCGTCGAACGCAAGGTAAGGACGAGTCTTTTGGAAGTTATTTGAGCGTTATGAGGACTTTGTTTAGGCGGTTATCAGAACCATTGACTGAGGGAAGAAAACTTACAATTCTTAAAAAGAACGTCGATCCATTCTTCCAAAAGCAAATTGCGTTTGCTAAACCAAGTTCAGTTAAGGAACTTGCGGTGCTTGGAAGGGAAATGGATACTCTTAAAGTAAACGTGGATACTCCGCCTTCTAGAGGGAAGAATCTTTTAGAACCAGAGTGTGGTTACCGTCCGAGCACGGCTTCACTGCGGTGGCTACCCCAGCTCCAGAAAACCCTCCTCCACCTCGTCGCGTTATAAAATGTTTCAATTGTAATCGTGAAGGTCATTTTGCTAGTTCTTGTTCTGCTCCTAGGCGTTGTTTTGGTTGTGGTATGGTAGGGGTTTCTCGCAATAATTGTCAACGTTGTTCGGGAAATGGGAACCGAACTCTCAGGCCAGCAGGACGAGATGTTCGCAGAGTTTAATAGGGTCGCCTGCTGGCGATCAGCTGGTTAATCAGGTTCAATTAGGCTTCACATTAGCAGTAAATGGTAGGGACACTAGTTCATATTTAGACGTCAAGATTTATGGAGTTAGGTTTTTAGGTTTATTGGATTCGGGTGCTTCACGAACCATTATAGGAGGGGATGGGTGTAGGTTTTTAAGAGAGTTAGGACTTAAAGTAGAAAAATCCAAAATTGGGTCTGTAGCACTAGCCGATGGGGCAGGAGTAGGAGTTGCAGGATGTGTAACTCTCCCCATCGAAGTTGAAGGAAAAGGTATCTTTTTGGAGTGCCTGGTAATTCCAAGCCTCCCACATCGTTTGATCTTGGGTGCAGATTTTTGGGCACTCTCGGGCATAGTCCCAGATTTGAGTTCAGGTGTGTGGAACTTTTCAGATCAAGAGTGTTTAACAGCCATAGCAGAAGATGTAGGTGTCATTAGGGAAATTTCAGACTTAGATGAAAATGAGAAGAAAAATTTAGAATCTGTTTTAGTAGAACTTTTAAATAGCATGAGTGAGGGCTTAGGGTGTACGAACTTAGTAGAGCATAAGATTAGGACGTCCGCAGAACCAATAAAACAGAGATATTATCCGGTTTCGCCGGCCATCCAAGAACATATAGATAAAGAGCTTCAGGAAATGTTAGAGGCAGGGGTAATCGAAAAATCAAAAAGCCCATGGGCCTCTCCGATTTTACTAGTTAAAAAGAAGGATGGAAAATACCGGTTCTGCGTTGACTATAGAAAGCTTAATGAGGTTACGGACAGAGATGCATACCCTCTCCCTTTTATAACAGCAATTTTGGACAAACTTCGAAATGCGAAGTATTTGTCTTCTCTAGATATTAAATCCGCCTATTGGCAAATTCCAATGGAGGAAGAATCGAAAAGGTTCACAGCCTTCACCGTGCCGGGTAGAGGACTGTACCAATTTCGGAGGATGTCGTTTGGTTTACATAACTCGCCGGCTACGTGGCAAAGGTTTATTGACGAGGTTTTGGGTCCTGACCTTGAACCATACGTCTTTGTGTACCTTGACGACATTATCATCGTCACCGATTCCTTCGATAAACATTTAGACATTTTAAAAGAAGTTTTCAAAAGGTTGAGGGAAGCCGGTCTTAAAGTAGGTAGGGAAAAGTGTAATTTTTGTAGGCCCTCTTTAAAGTTTTTGGGGTATGTAGTTGACAGAAATGGACTTCACGTCGATCCGGAAAAAGTTCAAAGCATGTTGGAAATTCCGGCCCCCAAAAACGTTAAAGAAGTTAGAAGTTTCGTAGGGACGATTTCTTGGTACAGAAGGTTTGTACCAAATTTCGCCATATTAGTTAGGCCCCTTACTGATCTGTTGAAGAAAAGTAAGAAGTTTTTATGGACCCAAGAGTGTGAGGATAGCTTCAGGAAAGCCAAAGAATGTTTGGTTTCGGCACCGATTTTGACATATCCGGATTTTTCTAGACCGTTTGTAGTTCAGACAGACGCGTCAGACTACGGAATCGGGGCCGTACTATCTCAGAATTTTGAAGAGGGGGAAAAAGCAGTATGCTATATTAGTAGGTCATTAAATAGGAGCGAAAGGAATTATTCAACCACTGAAAAGGAATGCTTGGCCGTACTTTGGGCAATTGAAAAGTTACGTCCTTACGTTGAAGGAGTTCGATTTACGGTCGTGACAGATCATTACTCTTTGGTGTGGTTAAGCAACCTTAAAGATCCGCAGGGTAGATTGGCCAGATGGGCCATTAGACTCCAACAATATGACTTCAAGATAATCCATAGAAAGGGGAAAGAACATGTAGTTCCTGACATGTTATCGCGGGGAGTTCCGGTAGTAGCTGGAATTTCGGAAGCGGAATCGGACCCTTGGGTAATCAAAATGTTGTCTTTTGTAGAGAAGAATCCTTAAGCGTACCCGTCCTGGAGAATAGAGGATGGGCGACTTTTTAAACACGTAAAGTTAGGTCATTTAGTAGTTCACGATGATAAAGCAGAATGGAAGCTAGTAGTAGGAAAAAAGGATAGGTTAGGAATTTTAGGTGAATGCCATGATAGCCCACTAGCTGGACACATGGGCGTTCGAAAAACTTTTGCTAGGGTCTGTGAAAAGTATTATTGGCCCAAGATGAGGGGCGATATTACTAAATATGTTAGGAACTGCAAAACATGCCAACAAGTGAAGCCTATAAACGATAAACCAGCTGGTCTTATGACGGAAAGGGTAGGGACTTCTAAGCCATGGGGAATGATTTGTGTAGACTTGGTTGGTCCACTTCCCAAATCTACGAAGGGTTTTATGTACATTTTGACTGTTGTCGATTATTTTACAAAATTTCCTCTTTTATTTCCTTTTCGGTCTGCTACTGCTAAGGCAGTTTATAAAGAACTAGAAGGCAACGTGTTTTTGCTGTTTGGGGTTCCAAAATGTATCGTGTGTGACAATGGTCCACAGTTTCGTAGAAGGGAATTAAAATTGCTTTGCGAATCGTACGCATCAAGAATTAGGTTTACCGCGCATTACCACCCGCAAGCAAACCCGGCAGAATCAGATCATAATCAGCATAAATCAGATCATCAAAACGACTCTTCGAGCATACGTCTCTGAAAATCATAGAAGTTGGGATTCGCAGTTGGCAAAGGTAGCCTGCGCAATCAGAACTTCGCAACATGAGGTTTTAGGTATGTCACCGTACTTTGCTAATTTTGGTAGGAATATGGCAACTAGTGGCCATGATGTGGGGTACAGAGGTAGTACAAGTGATAGGAATCATCAAGCAATAGATTTAGGTGCTCAATTTAAGAAGCTACAGGAAGACATAGCTAAGAAATTAGAGTCGGCAAGTAGCAAGACAGCAAAAACTTATAATCTCAGAAGGAGAGACACACAGTATCAACCTGGCGATCTGGTGTGGAGAAGAAATTTTACGCTGTCCGATGCGGCAACGTATTACGCATCAAAGTTGGCTACAAAATTTGTTGGGCCTTTTAAGATTAGCAAGCGTGTGTCACCATGGACATACTTGCTAATGGATGAAAAGGGGAAAGATCGAGGGACGTGGCATGTAAAAGATTTGAAACCTTATGTTGATAACTGAGTCAAAAGTCCCTTAATCTTTTTTCTTCAAATTCTTGTAATTTTTTTTTAATATTTTGCTTTTTTTTTAAGCCTTTTTTTTAAATAACTTTTTTAAATACTTTTATAATACATGCCATTCTTTTTTTTTTTCTTTTTATATAGATTTTTTTTTACTAATTGATGATGAAAGTCCTGCTGTTGTGTTGTTCACCTTCCTTAATCTTTATCCTGTTTAGGCCTTAAGAAATGGTTTACTTTTCTTTGAAAGGTAAACACATTTCTTGGGAGGAAAGGGTGGGATTTGTTACGGTAAAATTTACCGCAACAATGACCAGCCTTCGAATCCTTTGCTCCCTTTTCAATTTTCCGTTGTGGCTGCAAAATACTAGTGAAGTTGAGAGCAACCATGGTATCATCAACCAGTGGCGTACTTCGCTAGAATTTTGCAAAAGCAATAAAACAGGTGTACGAGTAATTTTTGATAACCTTCGAATGGAACGGGCGGTTCCACAATCTACAGACGTATGTACGGATGAGCGGATGAGCTCAAGAAGTAACGAGTCAGGTGGACTCTTACTTGTTTTCCAAAACAACACAACAACAACATAGCATCAATAGCTTAAAATTATATAAACTTAACTTAATAACTTATTGTAGACATTTTGGGTAGTTAACGCATTATTTTTAATCTTAAAAATCGTTTATTAATTTCTAATTACAAAAGGTCTATCGGAATTCAAACTAAATAAGAATAGATTTTCGTGGTTGATAAAATATTTCACTCTCTCGTCTCGAAATAATTGGTTTTTGAATAGTTGATTTACGCTTCGAATCACCCGCGAGTATTTTTGTACTAACTAGGAGAATGCCTAGCGAAGGCCTTTTCTCGGTTTTGATTCTTTTCAATTTTTCTCAAAAGTTTAGTTTGGGATAGGTCTGAACTCGGCCATTAAGTTTCGGCAAGTTTTGGAAACACATCCAACAACTTGTTGAACTTGTGTTTGTGAGAGAGTAAGATTCAGCAAGTTTTGGACAGACACCAACAACTGGTTGAACTTAGGTGTGTGTGAGTTTCGTTGAGATTCAACAACGGTGGTTTTCTGGGGAGCGAAAAAGCCTTCCAGGAAGCCAATGTCCCGTGACCGATGATCACGAAAACGTATGGCTGAATGTATGAATGTGTGAGTGATTGGAATGGCTGAAGGAAGAATTGGGTTGATAGCTGGGAAGTTCACTTTTGAGAGAGCTAACCAAGCGAAAAGTTGATAATTTAGGATACGAGGAAAATTTGAAGAATTGGAAAAAAATCGAGAAAAAGTTTTGAAAGTTTAATTTAATTGAAGTTTGAAATTTTTTTGAGTTGTTAAAGAGGATAGGTGATTCGGGGAGTGAGGAAACTAGGAACGAGTTTCGAGGAAAAAGAGGAGAAAAATCAAAGAGGAAAATTACCAGGAGACTAAAGATAAGTAGAGTGGTGATTTTTGTGTGAGTCTTTGGATAAAGAGTTCCGACAGATCTTATTCGGTTTTATTTTAATTGTTCGTTTAATCTTTTTATTACGATTTTATCCCTATTAATTTTGGGACGCGGTATTTCTTTTTTTAACTGTGCGTTAACGGCCCATTTTGCGTTTTTATTTCCTTTGTTTTTGGCTCAACGGTTCCCCGTGAGCGGTTACAAAATTCTTACTGTTCTCTTTTTATGTTCGAAAAAATTTTGGGTTTTTATCCTGGTTTATCCAAGGTTTCCCAAATAAAAATAATTTAAAGTCCCCATCTGGGAATAAACAAATTGTGTTTCATTTCATTTTTCGCTCTATTTGCATTTAATAATTAGATTTGGAATTTTGCTAATTCGGTCTAACTAAAACTCCTGGCGCCCATTATTTATTACAAGTACCCCACTGTACTTGTAATAAAATATATTTCGCTTATTTTGATTGATAAAATCAATCATCTTTTATCATCGGTAATTCTTTTTTTTTTCTTCGCTAGTTAGGTTAAAACATGCTAAATTATAATACATAATCCACTAAAAATAATATATTGTAAGACCGGCTTATACTAGAAATTTATAAATAATACATAATGTGCATACATGTTAACACTTGTGTACAAGTTTGCGAAACCTTATCGAAATTCTACCCTGCCACAGGCATGTTTTTTAATCAATTTTCTTCATATTAAACAATATCGTGAAGGTTGTATTCATCGGTGTCCTATTAGGAGGGTGGTTCTATTCAACGGTTGAGGCGGAAGGGACAATTCGCTAGAAAAATGTATAAAGGATGGAAACAAAATCAATAATCATTAAGAAACAACGGCGGCAAATAACTTTAGTAGCTACGCTTTTTAAAGTCAGGAATATTTTCCTTTTTTAAGTTATTTTCGTGGAGAACCAGGGCCTAGTGACTTACAAGTTACAACTCTCAACCATTCCTGTGTGCGTGTTGTTGGCAGGAATGGAGTGGACTTACAGTTTTTTGCCGAGTCCGAACGGCTAAGTGAGAAGCACTTTTTCATGACAAGTATACTCTTGGAGGATTTGTCAGTTCCTCGCAAGAGGCAGTACCTCGGATGAAACTTTTCTGTTTTTAGATGGCACGGCTGGGAATCGAACCCACACCTTCGGCATGACTACTTCGATTAAAGTTCATTTAATGACTTTAGCTGCATGTATTTTAAAGAAATCGCTTTCAAACATTTTTTTTAGAAAAGGTTAACTAAAGAGATTACATCATGTACCTATATGATTGTTACCTTACATTACGTTAATAAAACCTTCTTATTTTGTTATTAATTCGTATCTGTATGATTTTAACAAATTCAGGATAAAAAATCAATGAATTCTTATTATTAAGAGGGTTGCCAGGGTCATGCACCTAGTAGAGAACAGGCAACCTAAATCTTTCAAATAGAGTAGATTGTAAGCTTTAATTTGATGCCTGTTTCAAGCTCTTACCTTATCAAATTTCATAGACTTTAGTTGAAAAGGTACTGTTTTTGGTATATTTTTGGCTAAAAACAGGGCTGCCAGGGTCATGCACCTAGTTAAGCGCAGGAAACCTGTATTTTTCAAATAGAGTAGAGTGTAAGCTTTAATTTTATGGTCTCCGTTTTACTTGAGTTTATAGAAACTATATTTTATTTAAATAAAAATCGTTGTGAAAATTTTCAAGTTTGCCATATTAATTTGTTTTTGTGACGTTTGGAAGATTTTACTACCGATAAGGTTATTTTATTAATTTTCTACAGATCCTAAGCTTTAATTTAGTATGCAACAGATTACCGAACTCAAAGAATATAAATAGTTATGAGAAATAACGTATTTCTTACACTTTTTCCTTTAAATAGGGTTGCCACGTACATGCACCCATTTTAAAAGTGGCAACCCTATTTTCTTTTTTTCAGCATCATCTGATCTTTCATTTGATACCAGTTTTAACCCTTAACTCGATGAGCTAAGTTATGGTTGAAAAAGGTGATTTTGAAAGAGGGTTGCCAACATCATCCACCCATTTTACACTAGGCAACCCTATATTTTTCTTTCTATCTCGTCAAGCTCTACAGTTTAGGAATAGTTTTAACTCGATGAGCTAAGTCATGGTCGAAAGAACGTACCGGAAGTGGCCCATTTAAGACGTCATCCACCCAAATTTTGCTAGGCAACCCATGTGCGTTGGGTTTCTCTCACATAGATCTATTGATTAAGTGGTATTAAAATCTCTGACCTTATGAGCTAAGTGATCTGACGTTGGGCTCTCCGCCTATATATCCTACAGTTTTGTTCTTAACATTTTCTTTCTATAAGCAGTTGCTTACCAACTGTGTTGCATCATTATAGTTATAAGTGGTTCAAAAGTGTGAGTGAGGTTTTTTAAATATGTGAACGGGATATACATTTTTTATTTTTGAGTTCGTTGAAGGACTAGCTCAAATCCAAACTTTCGACCATCAACTCCTTTCAAGGTTGCCGTTATCTTCAATTGAGGAGTGAACTTGTTTTTCATAAATAAAATCCGTATTTTTAATTTATCGACAGGGGAGAGTACGATAACTTAGGTGCCAAAAAAGGGTTGGGGTCATAATTCTGTATGTGTCAAAATTCGGATTGCAAAATTCTGTAATCCAAAATTCGGTATTTCAAAATTCTGTAAATCCAAAATTCTGTAAGTGCCAAAATTCAGATTTAAAAATTCTGTATTTCAAAATTCTGTAAATCTAAAATTCTAAAAAAACAAATTTCTGTATTTCCAAATTCTGTGTATACATAATTCTGTATTTCAAAATTCTGGATTTCAAAATTCTGTATTCCGAAATTCTGTAAATGATAAAAGAAAAATGGTTTTGATAGTGAAAAAAAGTGCGCACTTTTTTTCACTATCAAAACAATTTTTCTTTTATCATTTACAGAATTTCGGAATACAGAATTTTGAAATTGTTTAGATAATGAAAAAAATACGCACTTTTTTCATTATCAAAGCAATTTTTCTACAGAACTGAGGATAATAGTTTCAAATTCTAACTTATTATAATGTTTCTTATTTTAACTTTTTATTATTATTTTAGTCTCGTAAAAAAATATGGAAACTCTGAAGAATTTGCACTTCAAATTCGAATTCTAAAGAGTTTAGCTTTCGTTCCAGCGGATGAAGTCTCTCTATACAATGCCAGCTTACGTAGTAGACGAAGAAGACGAGGACACAATTCAAATTTCAACCTGGTTTGAGAAAAATTATATTTGTGGAAATAAATCATAAAATCCAAAATATTCTCCCAAATTTTGGTCGGTTTATGACAACCCATATAGTAGAACGGAGACCTTTCCAAGAACTCAAAATAGTGTTGAAGCTTGGCACAGGCGCTTAAAGTTTTAGCAGAAAGAAGTAAGGCCGAAACTTACAAGCTAATTGATGATCTAAGAAAGGAACTCATTTTTTTCTAAAGCGCACGTAG
The DNA here is from genome assembly GCA_963921185.1 of Dasysyrphus tricinctus. Classification (NCBI taxonomy): domain Eukaryota; kingdom Metazoa; phylum Arthropoda; class Insecta; order Diptera; family Syrphidae; genus Dasysyrphus; species Dasysyrphus tricinctus. The sequence goes on along the minus strand of OY992534.1, from coordinate 47,052,788 downwards.
CTAGAGTTCAAAACAGGGAACATATTCCAAAAAGTATTTTTCTCACCCCGTTTGGGCAGGAGGGGCAATTTCATAAAAATGTTCCAAAAATAAAAAAAAAAATATTAAAAAATAACGGTAATAGAAATATTTATTAAATATATCACTATGTTCAAAAACACTTACACTTTTGTAAACATAATTTCAGTTTTTAATATATCAAACAGAATTTATCATTTTTTCTTAATAAAACCTTTGTTCAATCAAGTTCTTTATTAAACTTTGTTTTGTTTCTTGTACTTGGGGACTTTCACTTAAATTGATAACTTTAACAGGTTATGGGCCGAGTCCACAATAAAAAATAAGTACAAGAAAATAAAGGCACAGTTGCAACGAATTTTGTTTTCTGAAAGAAAATTCTAGAAAAGGGGTTCTGAAAAACGTACCAAAGAAACTTTTCAAAGAAGACAAACTTTTTCAAAACAAAATAAAAAACAGCAGCAGCTATAGTCGCTTCCGCTTGAGAAGGAAGTGCGGGTCATAGACGTACTACTCAAACTTTTCGCGAAATAGGAATGGACAGCGAATTAATTAGAATTAACAAACTTCAAGGAGGTGAGGGTTGGGCCGTCTGGAAATTTCAAGTAAAGGTCCTTCTGAACGCATCTGATACTTTTGATGTGGTGACCGGGGAAATTATGAAACCTATTTTATCCACGATGGGATCTGAAACCGTAGAAAAGTCTGCAGCAAGACACAAGATGGAACTTACGGCTTGGAAGAAGTTGGACAGCCAAGGTCAAAAAGTTATTGCGACTACAGTTGGCCAATAAGCTATGTCACACATTATGCATTGCGGATCGGCCAAAGAAATGTGGGACAAGTTGCATTCAGTGTATGAACAGAAGTCATCAACAAGCCTACACCTTTTACAACATCAATTTTATAGTCTTTCTCTCGATTTTTCAAAAGATTTAGCGTGTCATATATCCAAAGTCGAAGAAATGGCTCAGCGACTAAAAGAAGCTGGTGAAATAGTGTCTGAATCAATGATTGTTACCAAAATCTTTATGAAACTTCCGGAACGATACAACCACTTCTTTAGTGCGTGAGAGTCAACCAGTGATGAGAGGAAGACATTATCAAATCTAACGGCTAGACTTATGATGGAAGAATCGAGACTGAAGGTTCAGCAAGAAGATGCAAAGGGAGATGTAGCAGCTTTTGTAGCAAAAAAGGGAGTGAATCATTCTATTCTTCGACCAGCTTTTGACAAAAAGTCGACACACAAATATTTTTTGTGCCATGAACGAGGATATTTCAAGAGGGATTGTCCATCCGGAAATGCAAACAGTAATGAGGGCTCTGTTAATTCAAAACGTACAGCGTTCGTAAGCGAGGTCATGGTGGCTGAAGTGAATGGCAGCTCTAAGTGGTTTTTAGACTCCGGAGCAAGTGATCATATGGCGATTCACAAGGAGTGGTTCAAAAACTATAACCAGCTGAAGCATCCAATACCAGTCCGAATAGGTGATGGTCATCTAGTCTATGCTCAAGGAAGAGGAGATATAAACATTTTGGCATATGCTGAAAATACTTGGTGTGCATGTGTACTAAAGGATGTTTTATTTGTTCCAAGCCTACGTTTGAATCTTTTCTCACAAGGAACAGCATTGGATAAAGGGTTAACTTTAAAATCCGATAAAACTTCTTGTCGATTTTACTTGGAGAACACTATCGTTGCAGTGGGAGAAAGGCGTGGTAAAATTTTTGAAATTAAGTTCAAGGTCGAAAGCGATTACATGCCTCCGGAACATGCAGTGGTAAATGTATCTACAAGTGACAACCTGAAACTTTGGCATGAAAGAATGGGACACCAAAATATTCCTCAAGTTATCAGAAATTTAAACAAAATGCATATTCGAATCTCAGACTCGAAGACTAATTTTTTCTGTGATGCCTGTGTTTTTGGGAAGCAACACCGCCTTCCTTTTGGACAGAGCGAAACCAAGGTTCAACATCCAGGAGAGTTGATTCATTCAGATTTGTGCGGTCCGATGGAAAAATTAAGTATCGGAGGTGCCAAATACTTCGTATTGTTTAAAGATAATTTCTCGCACTATCGAAAAGATTATTTCCTGAAACAAAAGTCTGAGGTTAAGGAAGTACTTTCTCGATTTATTAATGACATGGAAATTGAAACAGGATTTAGTGTAAGAACAAAACGAACTGATAATGGTACTGAATATGTGAACAAGGATGTTGCTGAAATTTTGAAAAGAGTAAAAATTCAGCATCAACGAACAGTGGCATATACTCCTGAGCAAAACGGATGTGCGGAACGAGAAATGCGAACAATTGTTGAGGCAGGGCGTACTATGCTTCATGCGAAAAATTTGGATCTAGAATTATGGACAGAAGCAGTTAACACGGCAGTATATATCCTAAATAGAACTGGGAAAGCAGTAATCCAGAAAAATCTCCTTTTGAGTTGTGGTGTGGCAAAAATCCAAGGAATGATAATTTAAGGGTTTTCGGGTCGAAGGCTTTTGTTCATATAGCAAAACAAAAAAGAAGAAAATGGGACAGGAAGTCTAAGCAAGGCATTTTCGTAGGATATTGTGACAACACAAACGGATATAGAATCTGGATAAAGGGAGAAAATACAATAGAAATCAGTCGCGACGTTGTTTTCAAAGAGGATGACATTGCTGATAGTCAAACAAGGACAAATAGTGACAATAACCAGACTGTTGTTAACTTCCAAAGCTTCAAAACCGTTGAGCAACTTCAGGAAAACCAAATTATAGAAGCAGATACGGTTGCTGAAATCGATCAAAACTTTGAAATTGTTGAGCAGATTCCGGAAAATCAAATTATAGAAGCAGAACCAGTTGCTGAAGTCGATCAACAAAATATAAACAATATTTCTATACCTGATGTAACTGAAAACGGCGAACAAGAAATAGAAATCGGTGCTGGAACTGAAAGAAGGTATGCTCTTCGAGAAAGAAGATCTATTCATCCACCTATCAAGTTTAACGACTACGTAACGGGAGATGCTTTTGCTGCTACAGTTTCTGAACCGACATCGTACGTGGAAGCAATCAAAATTCAAGACTCTAACAAGTGGCAAGAGGCGATGGATGATGAAATTCAATCACTGAAGAAAAATAAAACTTGGGATCTAACCGAACTTCCACAAGGTAAATTTCCAATAAATAATCGTTAGATTTTTAAAATCAAATATGGGATTGGTGGAAAAATCGAAAGGTTCAAAGCAAGATTGGTTGCCAAAGGTTATTTGCAAAAGAATGGTATTGATTATAACGAGACTTTTAGTCCAACTGTAAAGTTTGATTCTATCAGAACAATTTTGAGTATTGCTGCGTCGGAAAAACTTATACTAAAGCAATTTGATGTGAAAACTGCTTTTTTATACGGTGACTTAGATTCTGAAATATAAATGCAACAACCTGAAGGATATCAAGACGGAACAAGCAGGGTTTGTAAATTGCAAAAAAGTCTTTACGGTTTAAAACAAGCTTCGCGATGCTGGAACCAAGAATTTTCTCATTTTCTAAAACTATATAGACTTGAAGTCAACAAAGCCGATTCATGCGTTTTTACCAGTCAGAAGGGCAATAAGAAAATAATTCTGGCTATTTATATTGATGATGGATTGATTGCTGCAACTGATGAGGACTATGCCAAGGAGTTATTAAGTTTTCTGCAAGAGCATTTTCTGATAACATTTGGAGATGTAAAATGTTATCTTGGACTGGAAATTAATCGGGATGCTAATGAATCGATTTTGGTTAATCAATCATCATACACAAGAAGAATATTAAAGAAGTTCAAAATGAATAACGCAAATACAGTGTCTACACCATGTGACGTAAACGTATCATTAAACTTAGCTGACCATCCAGGAAACGCCAATGTTTTGTTGGAAAAGGTTCCATATCGAGAAGTAGTTGGCAGCCTGATGTACTTAGCCATTGGAACTCGGCCAGATATTTCTTTTTCTGTGGGTTACGTAAGCAGATACCTTGAAAATAATACAAAAATACATTGGAATGCAGTAAAAAGAATTCTAAGATATTTAAAAGGAACTGAAGATTACGGCCTTGTATACAAATTTGGAAACAAAATAAAGGAAATGAAAGCTTATAGCGATGCGGACTATGCAGGTGATGTTATAACTCGAAAATCCACTTCTGGTTATATTTTTCAGAATGGTTCTGGATCTATTGCATGGTGTTCACAACGACAGCAAATTATAGCATTGTCCACAACTGAGTCAGAATATGTTGCGGCTTGTCATGCAGTGAAACAATTAATCTGGATGAAGGAGTTGATGGCTGGTTTCTCTTCAACTAGCATTTTCGTTACAAAACTTTTGGTTGATAACCAAAGTGCAATGAACCTTATTCGCAACCCAGAATTTCATAAAAGTACCAAGCATATAGATGTAAGGCATCATTTTATACGTGAAAAATTTGAAGATGGTGTATTCGAGCTAGAGTACGTATCCAGCAATGAACAACTAGCTGATTTATTTACTAAAAGTTTACCTCGTGCACGTTTTCAACTCTTAGGAGCCAGTTATAGCTATCATTGAAACTCATCATTGAAAATTTTAATGATTGAATTTGAGACGTTTAGGAAGTGAAATCGTTTATTATTTTGATGGAAAAATAAACCTTAAGACTTAATTAATATTTCTAGCCAAAAAAACTTTTCAAATAGGCCCAACTTTCCACATAAAAAGATTTTTCTTATTTCAATGATTGAACTACCAAACCAATGATCATTGTAAAATTAAAAGTCAATTTTTGAGGAAAGTTGGGCCTATTAGAAATTTTTTTTGGAGTATAAATATTAATTAAGTCTTAAGCTTTATTTGTCCATCAAAGTAATAACTGATTTTGCGTCCTAAACGTCTCAAAATCAATCAATTTTCAATGATGAGTTTCAATGATAGCTATAACTGGCGCCTTAAGAGAACTTATTGGCATGAAAGATATAAGTACTCATATAGTTTGATATTGTTAAACCACATTTAATAAAAGTGGGAGTGTTAGAAATATTTATTAAATATATCACTATGTTCAAAAACACTTACACTTTTGTAAACATAATTTCAGTTTTTAATATATCAAACAGAATTTATCATTTTTTCCTAATAAAACCTTTGTTCAATCAAGTTCTTTATTAAACTTTGTTTTGTTTCTTGTACTTGGGGACTTTCACTTAAATTGATAACTTTAACAGTAATACCTACAATTAAGTATTATACTTTTTTCAAAGCCAATACTCTGTACTTATAGCTAGTTTTTAAATCAAATAAAATCTATGCATGATTTTTGAAAAAACGAATTTTAAACTCAAAATTTGCGAAAAAAGCATAAAAAAAATATTTAAAGTGTAATTTCTCAAAACTGTAAAAATTATATATCATTTTTTTATGAAATTCGGTTGCTCTAATTAATTCTTAATCAAAAACTGAAAACTAGAAGATTCTATGTCTTCTAGTTTTTGAAAAATTAAAAATTACTAAAACTACTACTACAAAACTCGAATGTTTGCTCGTTTTTTCTTATGATCTAAGTGGGTATTCATCCTTTGAACAATACAACTGCTTTATATACATAGGTATGTTAGATACGTTGTGTCCGTCTTCCCAAAACTAATGGCAACTATCATTCTCGAGCGAATAAAGGATAGAATATAGTCCACACTCAAGAGGCATCAAGCTGGCTTCCGCAGTGGTCGATCGTGTGTCGACCATATCAACACCCTGCGTATCGTCTTCGAGCAGTCGATGGAGTTTCAATCACCGCTTTACCTCATGTTCGTGGATTTTGAGAAGTCCTTTGATCGAGTTAATCGAGAATATATATGAAGATCGTTGCTTGGTAGAGGAATTCCGCCAAAAATTGTTGCCATTATTAAAGAGTCCTACAACAACGCAAGGTGTTTTGTTTTAGCCAATGGGCAGCTATCCGACTCCTTAGTGCAACAGGGTGTGAGACAAGGGTTCTATCGCCAATTCTATTCCTGTTGGCGATGGACGACGTATTGACGGCCAGTGTTGGTACAGCTGAGCGACAGGGCATTCAATGAAGACCGGTAGAAAGGCTCAGTCATTTAGACTATGCCGATGACATATGTCTAATGGAAAATAACATCAGTGGGCTTAACGGGATGTGCCAAACACTGCAAGTGAAGGGAGAGTCGAGTGGTCTAAGAATAAATAGTAAAAAGACAAAAATAATGCTCACAGGCCGCTCCACACAGCAGCGTATTATTCTACAAGAGACGCCAGTTGAAGAAGTGGAGCAGTTTAACTACCTTGGCAGTATTGTTTCTGCAAACGGTGGTACGGATCTGGACGTTAAAAGTAGAATAAATAAAGCTCGTGCTGCCTTCGGTATTCCGTCCCCAATCTGGAAATCAAGTCAAATCTCCTTACGCACTAAGTTGAGATTCTTCGAATCCAATGTCAAATCCGTGTTGTTATATGCTTGTGAAACCTGGAAAGTCACGTCTACCATTTCGAATAAATTGCAGGCTTTTGTGAATCGCTGTCTTCGCCACATCCTAAAGATTCGCTGGCCACAAATGATATCCAATGAGGAATTGTGGCGCAGGACAAGTCAAGAGCGCCTTGACGTCGACATGAGAAAGCGTAAATGGCGTTGGATTGGTCACACACTGAGTAAACCACTGACACACACTGAATGCAAAGCAGTCCTTTGAATGGAATCCTCAGGGTGCACGGCGCGTTGGAAGACCAAGAAAAACATGGAAATCAACTGTCTTAGCAGAAGCAAAATCCCAGAGAAAGACGTGGCCACAGCTAAAGTACCTTGCAGCAGACCGTGGAGGATGGAGACGTTTTGTTGACGCCCTAAGCCCCAGCCAGGGTTACAGGACACGATGATGATGATGTTAGTTTGTGTCTAACATACAGTAGAAGATCGATTTAGTGAATCTCGAAATAGTGAACTATCCACAATAGTGAACACACAAAATTTTAAATAAAAACGTATTTTGCATACAAATTTCTCGCAAGCATTTTACATAGCTTAAGAGCTCTGAGGAATTGTTTCTGTTTTTTGTTTCAACATGAGTGAAAGCCTTGTTTAATGCTTAATTAAAATTAAGAACATTCACATCGAACGAAATGTGCATTTTGGATCAAATTCGCCTTTTGAAAGCCTTAGAAAACTCCCGCTCGAAAAAGTGAAAAATCTCGAAACAGTGAACAGGCCTGGTTTTTATTACCTAACTATATCGAGCGTCTACTGTATTAACAAATTATATAAATTTGCTGCAATCGTACAGTTGGTAGTACCTAGGTAATGTGAATTTTTTATAATGCATTACATTTTCATGTTTGAAAATTTTAAATGTGCAACTTTGGGCCACGTATATGTATATTCAGAAAACTCCTGTTGACATTAGATATATAGGATAAACTCAAAGTTTCCTTAAATCCAGATTCTTTAAATGCAAAAGAAACTTTGCATACACCCAACCAAACACCTACCCCAAATCCTATAATGTGCCCAAGCAGGGAGGTTGCATACATACCGCACTGTTTATACGCCGGCCACAATACGTAAGCAAGCAAAAAACAAACATTCCATACAGTAATTATCGATTTTTTCAAAAACTAAAAGACATACAATCATCTAGTTTTCAATTTTTGATTAAGAATTTATTAGAGCAACGAATTTCAGAAAAAAATGATATATAATTTTACAGTTTTGATAAATTACACTTTAAACCCTTTTTGTGCGCCTTTTTTCCGCAAATTTTGAGTTTAAAATTCGTTTTTTCAAAAATCATGTACAGATTTCACTTGATTCAAAAACTAGCTAATAAAACAGAGTATTGGCTTTAAAAAAAGGTAAAATACTTAAATGTAAGTATTACCGTTTTTTAAATATTTTTTTACGTTTTTGGTACTTTTTTATGAATTTGCCCCTCCCGCCCAAACGGGGTGAGATAGACCCCCCTCCCATAGCAAAAAATGCTTGTATTAAACAGTTCTACAAGAAACAATTATCATTTCTTGGCAGGCGCGGATCCAGGATTTCGCTCAGGGGGGGGCAATTTTCGTAAGTTTCCAAAATCTTAATGAGATCTACTGAAAATTTGAGTACACTTCGTACCGCTCTACAAGTCTGATTATACATTACACAAAGCAATGCGAGTTGATGAGTTTGAGATTTGAAGACAATTAACTCTTTCATAATTGCCATAGTATCTCGAGCAGCGGGTACTTTGAACTTTGTGAAATGAAATTTTGCAGTTTGTAGCTATAGAATGGTGTCTTTTTTTTTTTTTTTTTATAATATACGCGCACTAAAGGGGTTGTGACTACCCTTAAAATGATTGAACACAGTGCGAGCGTTAGGAAAATAGGGAAGGATTTGAAAGGAGATACCGATGCACATTAGTTTTGAAGTTCTGAATATCAAAATGGAAGGGAAAAATAGAGCCGGGTAAGGCATTCCACATTCGTGTTGTTCGGCTGAAATAAGAATCTCTGTACTTTACAGTACGTCCGAAATTGGGCTCAAGAGTAAACTGATGCGCATTCCTGGAAGTGCGAGTATTACGGTGGAATTGTTTTAGGGGAGGAATGCAACTGGCTATTTCACTAGAACACTGTTTATAAAAATAGCGATAGAATAAGGAGAGACATGAAACATTACGACGGTGTTCAAGAGATGCGAATGTTTCAGTTATATTACAGTCACCTATCATTTTAAGAGCTCTTTTTTGGATTCTATCTAAAAGGCTTAAATGAGTTATTGGGGCACCTGCCCAAATATGAGAATTATATTCAAGCTTTGGACGAATGAAGGCTTTGTAGATTACAGCCAGATCAGAAAGGCAGAAAAATTTCTTGCATCTTCGAAGAAAACCTAAACACTTCGCAGCATTTTTGGCGACATTGAATATGTGTCTTTAAAGCGTTTTTGAGTTCCCTCTGTATCTGCGTAATTCCACAATTATGCTCGGAAAACATAATGGCACAGTGGTATGTTCCTATTCAGACACAACATGACGTTCGAGATTGAGTGAAATTTCCAACCTCTTCTTTAGCAGGGACAACCTAACCTAACCTAACCAGAAAAAGGCCATTTTCCAGAACGTCATCAGCATCAAAAATGCATTTTGCGGAATTCTCAAATGCAAACTGCAAAAGTCAAATACAAGTTTTACTGCATAAGCATTGTATTCAATAATGCAGTTTGTAAAAGTCACATGTTCGAAAGCATCATGTGTGGTGCAATTCTGCAGTAAAAGATCGAGTCGGCAACAAAAATATTAAGAAGCTGGAGGCCGTGTTCATAAACGTCAAATGCGTTTGTAAGGAAATCGAAGGATCAAAACCAAAATGAACTGTATCGTAAGCTCAGATGCCTTCGTCCATCGATACAAAACCAAACTTTCTGACATTAAATTAAGACACAATGATTATTGTGGAAAATACAAAGAAAAAAACAACTCTAAATTAAACTTTTCTGTCAGACCTTCTCGATTCATCCTTCGATTGTGACTAACTTTCGTTATACATTTCATTTCCAATATATTTAGCCCTCGTTAAGTTTTAATAAAAATGTTTCAAAATCTCAAACCATCGTTTGCAGAGTTGCCAGACTCATGCAGTTCGATACAATAGCAAAATTCGCGTCGAAAAATGACGATCATTTGACAATCGAATTGAAGTTGACTTGACGTTTTCAAAAGCGGCCAAAAACACCTATCGTTAGGTGTAGAAGTTCCATCCAACGTCTCTTCAGCAGTGACTGCTGTAGTCGTTCCTGGTTTCTCTCCAATCTTTTTCGTTGGATTCGTACTCTTCTCGAGCTCGATAGCTCTTAAGGTGCATATCCATTTCAGAGTAAAAAGACGGTGAGCAGCTCTGAAGAAGCTCTCGAGAGTAAAACACGAAAGTGGACACAAACACAATCATGAAATAAGCTCACCAGAGGGGAAGAATGATATCCGAGAGTCCCTTTCGAGAGTTTTCTATTGTAAAAGTACCTACTCCCGCAATGGAAACGCGCATTTAAATATTTATCATAAAAAGAACTCTAGCTATCACATTTTGTATAAAATATTTTGGAATTTCTCAATAAATTTTATACACAAATGTAGTTTATTTTTTAACTTTAATTATATATCTTAATCCTGTAGATCCCATCATTTGAAGCATGTTTATAGCTAATTAATTCGACGTAATTTAAAATCAACTTAAAGTTTAATAATTTAAATAAGTGCCCCTGCCGCCTCTCCCGTTTTAACTATAAAACCACTAACAAATTTGTAGAGGAAGGTTGGAGGTGGGGCAATAACTTTTTAAAGCATTATATTTCAAATTGTGAAATGTTTCATTGACAGCGTTTTGAAAAGTGAAAATCAAATCGATTTGGAATTCAATCTGATCCCTAGTATGAAATGAAATTGACTTTTCTCAGTAAATGTTATAAATACAGTAATGTAGCCAGACATCTATCTTTTAATTAAAGACCTTAACTATGAAGATCGGACATCTAAAACAGAAGTTATAAGCTTTCCACTCAGTCGATTTGAAGGCAATTTGCGATAGCGGAACTGAACCTGGTCAGCCAGCCGGCAACGCACAACCACTCATTGCTGCAACGCTGGGCTACCAAGAAAAAAAATTAAAAACGTACTACAAAATAACCTTTTTTTAATTACATTTTATTAAATTCATATTTTATGCTTCGTTCGTTCTTGCCCAGGGGGGGGCAATTGCACCCATTGCCCTCCCCCTGTATCCGCCCCTGTTTCTTGGCGCCTAAGTTATCGTACTCTTGCTTATCAACAAAATACAAACGCAGTCAATAATAATCATATGATTATTTGTGCTAAAAGTTAATTTCTTGCGATTATAATAACTTTAAACATTTTGGAGCTGAATTTGTTGATTAGAAAAAGGAAAAAATAGGTAGATAAATAGAATAGATAAATGTTTATGTACATATATAGGTACCTATATATGTACCTATAATCAAAACATAAAAAAGAACTACGTACCTACGTTAGGTGGGTAGCTTTTAAGGACATTTTTAAGGTGTTTTTATGATTAATTTTTTACCGCTTTATTTTACACCTCTTTTTTTTTGTATTGTTAAATCAAAGATTTTGCTGTTGGTTTTTTGGTATGAATTCTGTCTTTGTTTTTTCATTGAATGGATCTTTTCAAGCAGTGGTGGTGGGTTTTTTCTTCGTTTTTTGTTGTATCCTTTATATGTGCGTGTGCATGGGTACATTTGCAGGTTACCTATATTTTTGTGGTTAATCTCGATCTCTGGCAAGATTTTTTGTAGGGCAGACAAATATGTATGTAGGTATGTATATGAGAAAAGATATCAAAGTTATCGAAGTTGTTACAACTCAATGTAAAAAAAAACACAGTTTGGTTTGGTTGACTAACGAAGAGTAACTTTATTGATTCTTTTACCTTCTATTTATAAAATATAGTTCTTCAACAATATTTTTTAGTTTCCAAGAATTCATTATTGCAAAATTTACAAAAAGATAAATTAACAAAAAGTTGATTAATGTAAATGTTTTAATTTCTAAGAAATTGCAAAATAAACAAATAAAATATTATTTGATTTCCAAGAATATTGTACAAACTCATAAATGTTTGCACACAATATGTTATTTTATTGTTATTTTGCGTAACTTGCATTATTGTTAAGTTTTCTATTTCTTAGTTCTATTCTTCTTTTTTGTAACGAGAGCTCCTGTGTGAACGATAAATTCTAATGGTTCACCAGACGAAATACGAACTTTCGTCATTTTAATTAGTTTGCATATTCCCACGGGAATACGAAAATATATCACACAGTAGCTCATCGAATAATATGCTTTGTAGATAATTTATTGTGTAAAATAAATCATTACAATTTCACCTCTCAACCACAGCAGTTGTCTTTTTGATTTAATTGGTATACTCCGTTTCATCTTTTCTAAGAGAAAGAATTTATATTGAACATTTGGCGACCGTGACAGGACTCTACTAAAAGAATTTAGTGTGCCTGAATTTTACTAACATTAATTGTGTTTTATTATCAAGAATATTGTGTGCGTTCAGTTTGCATTTGAACCAATACTAAGTGTCGGTTAGTATTGAAACCAAGTACGAGTGTCGTCTGTTAAATCGAAACTGTGATTGTAATCAAAAATAAACCAACTTTATTTCAACAAATAAATTAAAATAAAAAAAAATCATGTCCCAGTCTCTAAAGGAACTAACTGACCTTCAAGAACAAATCGGAACCGAGATCTGCGTCCTTTACCGCAACTATGGGAAGGATAGTGACGATCGGAAAACGGTTACGAAACTGCAGCAAAGGAAGGAAAAGTTAGAGAATCTTTGGGATTATTTCGATACCAATGACAGCGAGATTCGGGATAAATACTCAGGCCATCTTCAACATGAGTACTTCACCAAGGAGTACTATGAAGAGATTCGAAAGGTTTATGAAGCCATGAAAATGGACATTATAAGTCGTTTGACAAAACTGCAAGGACGGGACGTTAATCAGATCCAGGAAGAGCCACCAGCAGCACTGCCATCAGGATTTGGATTATCGATGACACCGCCAGCAGCAATACCAACCAGGATGAATCCACCTGAGCATAAACAAAGGCTTGAGCTTAAAGTTTCTAAGCCAAGCACGCTTTCACCAAGAGAAAGATTCATGGTGCTCTCAAAGCATCTCCAAGCATCATTGGACAAATGCTCAATAGATTTAAAGGGCACCGAACCCCAAATGTTTCAAGTTAAAGTTGCAAACATAAAAGAAAACTTTGAGCAAATCAAAGTTTTATATCAGCGACTGGATGGTGACTTAGACGAAGAAAATATCGAACAATATTTTCATCTACAGCAGCAGTTGGAGTTAAGGCTGATTGGGCTTCAAACAAAAGCAATTGATACATCTGGTATACAGGATCCACCTATTTCAAGTACATCATTGAAACTGCCAAAAATTGAGTTGCCAAAATTTGACGGAAACTATCTAAAGTGGCGTCAATTTTATGATCTTTTCAAGCCAATGATCCTGGAACAACCAATATCACTTGCTCAAAAGCTCTATTTTTTGCGATCTAATTTGACCGGAGAAGCGCTCGGTTTAATCCAAGGATTTCCAGCAACAGACAACAACTTTGAAGCAGCCTGGCAGACGCTTATGGATAGATACGACAATAAACGGCTCCTCTTGTCGGCTCAATTAGAAAAACTTTTGAGTCAACCAGCCGCATCAGGAACTGCCTCCAGTTTAAGGAAACTGCACGATAACACCAAGGAAGGAATCCAGGCACTCATAAATCTGGGATTCCGCGCTCATGACTGGGATCCCATAGTTGTTCATCTGATGCTCAAGAAAGTGGACAAGGAAAGCAGGACACTTTTTGAGCAATCGTTAGCTGATCCAAGAAGCAGTCCTTCCCTGAAAGAGCTACTAAGGTTTATGGAATTCCGGTTTCAAACCCTTGAAACAATAAACAACACAGACGAGAGAAGGAAGCCAACAACCGTAGTAGCAGCCAAAGTTGATGGCTGCCCAATGTGCAGTTCAGGTAGCCATAAGATATTTAATTGCAAAGCATTTCTTTCTCTTTCAGGTGGTGATCGTGAGAGAACTGTTCAAAGGCTTGGAATTTGCCGTAACTGCCTTAAGCCAGGGCATGCCCCCAACACATGCCACGCCAGAGGATGCTTTAGTTGTAATGGCAAACATAATACCCTCCTACACCATAAGAAGGATTCAAGGCAATCTTTTAAAACAAAACAAATAAATAATCAAATGCATTCCATAGGTAGCCAGCAGCAGCAACCAGCTCAAAGGGGGGAAGTCCAATCAAATAACTGTTTTACACATTCCACAGGTAGCCAGCAGCAGCAACCAACTCAAAGGGGGGAAGGTCAATCAACATCAACCAACCACTATACGCATTCCAATGCAGCTACTTGTTGTAAATCAAAACCACGTCAAGTTTATCTAGCAACAGCATTGGTAAACGTCAGGTCGGCATGTGGAACATGGCTTCCTTGTCGGGTCTTGTTAGATTCAGGATCACAAATTCATTTTGTGACTGCTGCTTTTGCACAAGCACTGGGTCTTCAGAAGCACCGATCGGAATCCTCAATAAGTGGCATAGGAGGACATGGCACACAAACACAATTTGCTGTACCACTCACACTTGAATCAAATAATTCAAGTTTCAAGGCAAGTATTGAAGCAACCATACTAGCTAGGATTACAGATTACCAGCCACGATGTGAAGTTCAGTCACAACATTGGGAAATTCCGTCTCATATTCAGTTAGCTGATCCAGGATTTATGACTAATCAAAAAATCGATATGCTTATCGGTGCCGAATTGTTTTTCGATCTTCTCCTTCCAGGGGAAATAACAGTTGGACCTCAACTTCCTACACTCCGTAACACAAAACTAGGATGGATAGTCGCAGGTGGCGTTCAAACTTCAAACCACATTGCTGTTTGCACCATTGCCACAAGGCCATCTCTATCGTCATTAGAGAAACTTGTGAGTAGGTTCTGGGAGTACGAGACCCATGATACTCAAATCAAACGCATGAGTAATGAAGAGCATAACTGTGAGGAATTTTTCAACTCCAGCACAAAGGTTGTATCAAATGGAAGATTCATGGTAAGTCTTCCTTTCAAAAAAAGTCCATCTTGTTTGGGTGCATCTCTCGAAAGGGCACGCAAAAGATTTATTTCATTAGAACGAAGATTTGAAAAAGATTATGCATTGCGTGAGCTTTACTCTCAGTTCCTATTAGAGTACGAAGAACTGGGCCATATGAGTCCCATTGAGAACTTTGAGATCCCACAAAATCATTATTTCATCCCGCATCATTGTGTGTTAAAGCCAGAAAGCTCCTCAACAGCATTGCGTGTGGTCTTTGATTGTTCAGCAAAAACAACATCTGGATTTTCTCTCAATGATGTTCTAGGCGTTGGACCAACAGTTCAACCTGACCTATTTTCAATAATTATTAATTTCAGACTAGAAAGGTATGCATTTACAGCAGATATAAGCAAAATGTACCGACAGGTACTGGTACGGCCAGAAGACAGAGCTTTTCAACTAATTCTTTGGAGACCTCAAAGCAATCAATCTCTGAAGACATACAAACTTAACACATTAACCTACGGATCAGCTTGTGCTCCTTATTTAGCAACCAAATGTCTTGCCCAGCTTGCAGACAATTATCAACAGCTGCACAAAAGAGCATCCCAAACTATACGTGAAAATATTTACGTTGATGATCTACTTGCTGGAGCAGACACAGTTTCAGAGGCCAGAGAACTGCTAGAAGACATAACGCTCCTTCTACAAAAGGGTAAATTTGAATTAAGAAAATTCTGTTCTAATGATAACAACATTCTTAAGAATATTCCTGATGCCCACAAGGAAAGGTTAGTAAGATTCCATCAGTCTGACGTAATCAAAACCTTAGGATTGATTTGGAATCCAACTCTCGATCAATTTGAATTTGGATTTAACTCAGACAAATTCACAGCACCTAGAACTCCTGTAACACGCAGAACTGTTTTGTCAGACCTCGCACGATTGTTTGATCCTCTAGGTCTATTAAGTCCAGTCATAATGCTTGGCAAACTCTTTTTACAAGATTTGTGGAAGACGGAGTTCTCATGGGATGACCAGCTTCCTATGGATCTGACCGAAAAGTGGAACAGGTATGTAAATCAATTCTTTGATTTAGAAAATATAAGCATACCTCGATTTGTAATGTGCCCATTGCCAAAAAGAACCGAACTACATGGGTTTTCGGATAGTAGTATGTCCGCCCTTGGAGCGTGTGTTTACATCAGATGCATAGACGAATCAGGCAACATCTATAGTAAGTTACTTTGCTCAAAATCTCGCATCGCTCCAATGAAGGCCATTACAATCGCTCGTCTTGAACTTCAAGCTGCAGAGCTCTTGGTTGAGCTGGTAAGGAGAATACTCCTGACATTTAACAAGTATGTTCATAAGATAGCATACTACACAGATTCAACAACTGTGCTGGCTTGGATTAACTCTCCCTCTTATGTCTGGGATACATTTGTAGCAAATAGGGTAGCCAAGATCCAAGCAGAAACTCAGATATCACAATGGAATCATATTAAAGGGGAAATAAATCCAGCTGATTTAATAACGAGAGGATGCACTCTCGTCGACCTTTCATCATCATTGACATGGTTTGAAAGTCCATCTTTTCTTAAACTAGATGAATCACTTTGGGAGCCCAGTAAGTACACCATTCCACAGGTCGTTCCAGAATTGCGAAAAACCAAAACGGCATTGATAACTGCAACTCACGATGAAGATATATTAAATAGAATTAATCATAGAAACTCTTTCTATACATTACAGAAAATATTCTCATACTGTAGCAGATTCTTAAGGAACGCCAGACGGCCTGACCTCCTAAGAAGGAGTGGCATGCTTTCTGCTGATGAACTGCGTGAAGGAACCCGCCTTCTCTTGGTATACACTCAACGGATGGCCTTTCCAGAAGAATACAAAGCTTTAAAAGGCAATGTAAGTACAATTGCTCAATCAAGCTTAGCAACATTAACGCCCTATTTTGATAAAAAATACAACTTAATTCGAGTGGGTGGGAGATTAGCAAATTCTGTGCTTCTGCCGGATGCCAAAAATCAAATACTTTTGCCTAAGAACAACACTGTCACAAGGTTGCTTTTAGAGCATTTACATAGAACAAACTTACACATATCCCACAGGGCTCTAATAGCAATTTCGCGACAACAATATTGGATATTAAGCATTGGAAGAGAAGCAAGATCAGTGATAAGAAAGTGTATCATATGTGCGAAGTCCAGGCCAACATCTATAACACAGCTGATGGGCGACCTACCAATGGAAAGAGTAACACCATCTCGCCCATTTTACTACACTGGGGTTGACTTTGCTGGTCCTATAAAATCACACTACAAAATCAGAGGTAAGACTCCTTCAAAATCGTATTTAGCAATTTTCGTATGCTTTTCCACAAAGGCAATTCATATCGAAGTTGTTGGAGACCTCTCCACCGAGTCGTTCATCAATTGCCTTAAAAGGTTCATAGGCAGACGTGGATTGTGTCACACTATTTTCTGCGATAATGCGACCAATTTCGTCGGTGCTAGTAACAAACTCAAGGAGCTTAAAGGAGTTATGCAATCAAAGAGAATGGAATCAGCCATTCAATCAACATGTACTCAGACGGGAATTAATTGGCAATTTATTCCCCCTCGTTCTCCGCACTTTGGGGGACTCTGGGAGTCAGCTGTAAAATCAGCTAAAGGGTTGTTGGTTCGACACCTGGGCGAGGCTTCGTTAACATACGAGGAGCTAACCACAATCGCAATTCAGATAGAAGCAATACTTAATTCGAGGCCGTTGATGCCAATTTCATCGGACCCAAATGATCTCGAAGCTCTTACCCCCGGCCATTTTTTGATAGGAGCACCACTTCTTTCCATAGCTGAGCCCGATGTCACTGACAAAAAAGTAAGTTCTCTTAATAAATATCGACAAATCCAGCATGTACAGCAATCATTTTGGAAGAGATGGTCTGGTGAGTACTTACATCTCTTACAACAACGAGCTAAGTGGAAAACTGAATCCCAAAACTTAAAGCCAAATACTCTTGTTTTATTAAAGGAACCCAATATGCCACCAACAAAATGGAAGTTGGGGCGTGTAGTAGAAGTACTCAAAGGAAATGATGGATTGGTTCGTGTTGCCAACATAAAGACCCATGGAGGAATTCTCCAGCGAGCTATTCATAATTTGTGTCCCTTACCGGTAGAAGAAGCAGACAAAACAGATCATCCACCAGATCATACAAGGAAGCCACCTCTTAAAAACGATGGAGAACCAAATATATATTCAACATCACGGAAACTGAGAAGCGGCAGAGTTACAACGGGATCTTTATTTGTATCCCTTTTCATCGCATTGTTGATTGCGCCAGTTACCACCGCGAACACAGACAACCACGTCATTATCAACCAGCTCGATAACGCAGTCGGAATCTACTTTGAAGACATAGGAACACTGCGGGTAGTTAACAATTTCTGGAGCGTTTATGTCTATTACAATCTAACCAATTATTGGTTAGAATTAACCGAAATCAAAACCTACTTAAATGAACTGGAAAGCGTTTGCGCGGCAGATAAATTGGACAAGATTTACTACTGTCATCAGACTATCGATATTTTACGACAAAGAGTCGCTGTCATTGACCAAAACAACGAGTTCATTAATGGGTTTAACACTTCAAGTCGGACAGCCATTCGGCATCGCAGATCTCCATTCGATTTTGTTGGTAGTGTGGCTCATAGTTTGTTCGGTGTCCTCGATCAAGAAGAGGCTCTGCACATTCAAAATCAGATTGACCTAGCAAATAAACATGAAATTCACTTATCGGCTCTTATTAAAAAACAAAGTTCTATTTCAGATTCAACCACAAATATTTTGAGACGCAATACAATGGAAGTCAAAGAGCAATTCCAGACATTGAACACAT
Organism: Dasysyrphus tricinctus; assembly: GCA_963921185.1. NCBI lineage: Eukaryota > Metazoa > Arthropoda > Insecta > Diptera > Syrphidae > Dasysyrphus > Dasysyrphus tricinctus. The sequence goes on along the minus strand of OY992534.1, from coordinate 47,034,167 downwards.
ACCTGGCTAGAACGTTTAATGCAATTGAAAAACAACAAGATGGCATTAGCACGAATCAACACTTTGTTTCCCTAACTTCATATTTAATTATGATTTTAATAAATTTTCAGAGCACTCAAGACACTCTACTTGATGTCATACTGGATTTGAATCATGCCAAAATTAATCCTCAGCTCATCACACCAAAGCAACTTAACGACCAGCTGCAGCTTGTTCAAGGAAATCTCCCATCGTCTTTGAGATTACCAAATGTTTCAATATTGGATATGTTCAAAATCATTACAGTCAAGGGACGAACACTTAAGGATTCAATCGTTTTTGAAATGCTGATACCACTAGCTCAAGATCAAGAATTTCAGGTGTTCAATCTAATCCCATTGCCTATCACTCACAACAATATGAGCCTTCTAGTGGATATATCTAAGCCATACCTAGCAGTTACATTAGCAAGAGACAAATTTTTTGGACTAACGGAATATGAGTTTTCATCCTGCAAACCTATAGCCACGAGAAACCATCTCTGTACTCAGGTTGTCCCGACAAATATCCATCAACACAATTTGCAAGTTTGTGAAATGGCCCTACTGAATCATGAAGATAATGCATTGAGCGATTGCATCTTGAATGAAATACCACCTCAAAATCGATGGCTCGCACTCAAGCAGACTAATAGTTGGTTATTTTCATTGATTACTAATTCAACAGGTCTTCTCATTTGCAATGGAGTAACAAGCAGCATAGCCCTGGCAGCCAATGGAGTGGTTGAGTTCAAAGATATGTGCACTCTCAAAATAGGAAATATCATCATAAACGGACGCTCAAACTTCAAAACTACTATAGCCAAGTCGTTCATACCGAGTGTAAGAATCCACGACTGGATTGGAACCCGTAACCTTTCAAAAGACCTTGTCCCCCCATTGAAGGTAAGCACTATTGATTATGACCAGTTTAAGAATCTTACACAGGAAATAGAAGACCTGAAGAAAGACATAGCATCACCTGAAGAACCCCAATTGAACATCCATGATTATCATCATTATGGTTTGAGTTCCTTGCTGCTGATGACTACTATTGGAATGATTATCTTTTATTGCCTACGGCAGAGAAGGCCAATTCCAACACCAAGAAGAACAGTTCCTCGCTTTGAAGCCACCTTATAAATTGAAGGTTAGGAACCTCCAAGGAGGGGTGTATGTACAAACTCATAAATGTTTGCACACAATATGTTATTTTATTGTTATTTTGCGTAACTTGCATTATTGTTAAGTTTTCTATTTCTTAGTTCTATTCTTCTTTTTTGTAACGAGAGCTCCTGTGTGAACGATTAATTCTAATGGTTCACCAGACGAAATACGAACTTTCGTCATTTTAATTAGTTTGCATATTCCCACGGGAATACGAAAATATATCACACAGTAGCTCATCGAATAATATGCTTTGTAGATAATTTAATGTGTAAAATAAATCATTACAATTTCACCTCTCAACCACAGCAGTTGTCTTTTTGATTTAATTGGTATACTCCGTTTCATCTTTTCTAAGAGAAAGAATTTATATTGAACAAATATGATTTTCATAACAAATAACAAATATAATATTTTTGATAATGCTGATTTGACAAAAGTAGGTGCCTGCATTGTTAGCAACGGAAATTGGGTAGGAATCAGAGATTAAAATGAGCGTGTTCGAATCAGTTCGAACAAAATCCAATTTCTGTTTATGATCGTTCATACTCGATCGTTCCGCCTCTATACTCGTAAGTCATTTTATCCACGAGTAAAAATACTCATAAGTCAAGTCAAAGAAATTGATAGAACTCATGAGTATCTGATGCCTTCTATATCCACAATCAAAATTACTCATGAACAGTTGGAACAATTTTCGGGTACTCAAAACAAAGCGAGTATACTCGAAAGAAAATGAGTATTCGAAAATATCGTGAACATCATGAATAGCCAAAGGCAATGTGATCGTGGATCTGTCGTTGGTCTTGCATCATAGTTTGTGGACGGGTAGGTAGATTCTATATGTATTTATTTTTATCTATTCATTGTTTCTATGGTCGGTGGTTTCAATTTGCAATTTTGCAAGAAGTAAACTTGTTCCTGTTGTTTTTTTGTTTATTGAATAGATTTATTGGGTCGGTAAGAAGATGCAACACATGATCGTCAATATCTGCGACAAATGTAGGTACTTACGTAGATTAGGTATTTATGTAAATAATATAGGTATGCGACCCTCATAAAAATGCGGTATGTATAGTGCTGTATTTTTGGATTTATTTTAAAAAAAGGATAACTCTTCGTTTTTTGGGTCTAGGTATATTGTCTAGTGTTTTTTTAGGTTGAATTATCAGGAAAAAAAACTGGTCTCTGTTTTTTTTGCGAGGATGTTAAAAAGATTTATGAATGGGTTTTAAGTCATTCTTTTAAAAAGGATATTTAGGTACTTTTGTTTGTACGTTTGAGATTTTTAAACGCCTTCAAAATGATATATAAAAAAACAGTTTTCAAAACTGCAACATTTTTATATCCTCCATGCATTTTATTGCAAATACTTTCGGAAATCGAGAAAATGGAAATATATGATTATATAAAGTCTGAGATCCGACAGTGCATTCTACATCTGTTGGCAATGTTGAAGATCAGCCATCTACTTCATCTTGTGCCAGAGACCTTTTCTCCGACTTTATGGTTGAAAATTCGACGCGAATTCCAATTTGAAGATAAATCCTATTTTACTCAACGACGGCAATTTAAGAGGATCAACAATTTCATTATAAAATAAAAATAATATTCAATAAAGGCTTTTCTAAAATACATTATAATCTTTTAAAACAGATATCATTTAAAAAAAGTTTCATAGCTTTTAAGTTTTTATTAGTTTTTTCTTTCTTTTATTTATTTTTGTTCATTTTCTTCTCTTATATCTTTTTTTTTCATTTAATTTAGCTTGGATATCATTATACTTTTTTAATTTAGGTAGATAAAACAAGTTAAACAAATTTCATTTCATCTATTTTTATTATTTTGAAAACACATAATCCGAGAAACATCTATTTCTCACTATTAGTCGAAATACTGAAAAAAAAAAAGAAATTGAAATTACATCACAAAAACCAACCACCATCCACCAATCCACACAAAATTGCTTAGCCTACCCATCGTCATCAACAGACTCGAATACACACAACATCAACAGACCTCGAATACACATCTTTCGCCACGATTCGAGTATATTTGATCATACTGATCGTGAACAATATGGTCACGAGCGCCTGACTCGTTTTTATTCGAAACCATTTGAACTCGGTTGCAACGTATACTCATTTGTACTCGTTTGATGAGTGTGCTGACTTACGAGTCATCATACTCATGAACGTGAAAACTCGCAAACATTTTGGTTGTATTGACTTTGTTTGTTTGAACTCGCTTTTTTCGAGTGAGTACTCAATGTTCATGAACATTACTCGACTCATTTTATTCTCTGGTAGGAATGTAAATAGGAATGTGAATGGGAATGTGAATGGAAATGTATCGTGTTAACTTCAATGAGAAGTTTTTTCTTTGAAGGATTTCTCTATCTTTTTTACTTTTGAGTGTGCAGAATATATTTTTTTTGGTATGGTTGCAATGGTAGACTTGGTGGCGGTTGTTTTTTTTTGTGCATCTCGATCTTTTCTAATACTGGCAAGAATTTTTGTTTTTTTTTAGTTTCGAGATATACAAAAATCTGTTGTTACTTTTGGGGTGGAGAATGTAGTTAGTTATGTAAGTAGGGATACTTACCTATTTTTTTGTGTGATATTTATTTAGGTTTTTATTGTTTTTATTCAGTAAATAAAAATAAATACCTAGGTACCTACTTACGAATATAAATGATAGATAGATAGGTAGGTAGGTATTCTTGATTTAACACAAAACATAATTTTGGAAAATGAAAGAACTAAAATAGAGAGGTGTAGGTAATTCTGTAGATATTAGGTAAACTAAATAAATGTGTAGGTTTACCTATATAGTTACCTACTTAAGGGTAATTCAAAAAAGTGGACATAAAGATTAAAAAAACGGAAAATTTATCTCACCTCCTGTCTCTTATTCGCTACATTTTAAATTAGAATTGCGAAATATCCTACAAATTACAAGCATTGGCTGAAAATAAAATAAGATTATAAAAGGCTTAACCCTTAAGTTACCATGTATTTTACCTATTAAATTTGCATAAAATATTCTAAGTAGTTTTAAGTTTCTGTACTGTATACTTATAAATAGGCTGATATATTCTTGTATCTGATTCAAAAAACAAGTACCTAAGGCCTTATTAATCTGTTTAATTTTTAAAAAATGTGCAAAGTACTGCCACAAAACCTGTGTCCGATACGGGTAACGTGAGTTACCCACATGTTTTTGTATTTTTTACTAAGAAAGAATTTTTGTTTACCAAAAATTTAGTTTTTTTCCCAGTAGATGAAATCATTACCATGAATAAAGTTTATATTTTGTTTCATTTATATTTAATACAAGTATGAAAATTTTAATAAAAAAGCAAGTAAAACTCTCCCAAATGTAACGTGAGTTACCACGGAACTGCCCATAATTTTTGTATATGAAAACCATAGTATTCTCATGAAAAATTTTTTTTAGTTGAACGTGGACCTTGTGGGGGCGCCACATTCGACCGCATTCGATTGCGTGGAGAATTGTGGATGCGGGGTACATAAAGAATCGAAGACAAGTAGTAAGAGCAAGAGAAAAGTATTATTTTCATGCTCATAAGAAATAAAGGGAGTAAGAGAGATAAGCAATCAGCTGTTTTCAAAATGTCAAAGAATAGAAAAACGTGAAGAAAATAAGAAAAAAATTGTCGTCTCCTCTTTGAATAGAAGAATATTTGTGTTGGTTTATTTAGGAATGTATTTTGTTTGCAGGCAGAGAAGCAAAGAAATTATATGAAGTGGTGAACGAGTTGATCGTGTCGCTTCTGCTTGCGTCGTCGTCACCCGTCGTTGGTGTCTAGTTCGTAGCAACGAGTAGAAAAATTATTATTTGCAGAGATTTTCTGGTATGTGAGTGTGAAAAGACAAACGTGTGTAGGTCGTTGCTATATTTTCTTATTGAGGGTAGGTTTTGTTTTTGCTTCTTTTTTAATTGACTTGAAACTTTCTTGCAAAGTTTCGAGGATAGGCTAGGCATATATCAACCCTGTTCCATGGTTTAGTCCCAAACAGTTTCAAACAGTTTCAGACCGCCAGATTTGGTGCGGACCAGTACAATTTTTCAAGTGTGGAACGACTTCGGACTAAATCTGGCGGTTTCAAACTGTTTGAAAGTCGGCAAGGAACAGACCTATCTTTTGGTAGATATTTTGATTGAAATTTTCTTGCATGATTTCGGTGGTAGGTATTTTGGTGTGTAGGTAGGTATTTGAATTTTTAGATGCACTCTCTTTTGCGAGGATTGGTCTTTTGGTATGTAGGTAGGTAGGTACATATTTGAATTAAAGGTTTTTGTGCAATTACTATTAATTTTTTGCTAGATAGTTTTTTTGTTAATAGTTTTTATTACCTACATAGGTAGGTACCTACATATTATAAATTATTTCGAGTAGTTATGTTTAATAGGTATTTGTAGGTATTTTAATTAAATTTTGTATGCAAAATTCGGGGGTGGGTTAAGGCATAGATATTTTTGATAGATAGGTATAGGTACCTACATGTATTTTAACTAAAGTTTTTATTGCTAAATTCGGGGGTAGGTTTAGGTTTAGGTACCTTCATACCTAGGTAGGTTTATCTTTTAATATGTACCTAGGTATTTGTTTTTTTTTGTTTTGCAAAATTCGAGGGTAGGTATGTATTTCTTTGAGTAGGTATGTAGGTATCTACTTATTTGACCTTAATTTCTTCGAATTTTGTAAAAAGATAACCTAATATTATTCACTAGTCTGTAAGTGGGAATCCCTATGCCAGTTCCAAATACTGTCAAAACAAATTTAATTTCAAATTTCTTACCAGTGATTTTCGAAAAATTCATTCCTAGCCTTATTGGCTCCAACGTCGAAGTTCATATCGACTCATCGGAAGGTATTTTATTTAAAGGTTTTTGTTGCAAAATTCAAGGGTAGGTAGGTACGTAGGTACCTATTTCTTTGAGTACCTATTTGACCTTGAATTTAAAACTAATTTTATGTATATTAGGTAAGCATAGGTAGGTAGGTATGTATGTAGGTACCTAATAAACTTTTTATCTAATGAAATTTTTACAGATTTATTTTGTATAAGTTGGTAGGTACCTAGGTATATAGCAACCATTTTTCTGCCTCATAATTTAAAATCAACAATTTAAATATGCATTATTTTGAAGGCGCGTTGAAATATTTCGAGGTAAAATATACAAATTAGTAGATAAAATTTCAATCGCAGTAAGATTCTAGTTCTCATATATGTATGTGAAATACAATAAATATAATAATGCCACTATTAATTGAAGATAAATACTCTTACAAAAAATGTCTTTCATTACTATTATTTTGTAATATATTTTGTATTAATTTTCATGAAAAGAATCTACAAATTAAATTTCAAGTAGGTAATTAAGTATTATATTATAATACCTTTGTATTATTATAAAATATAGATTTCGTATTCCTTTGTAATATCTGATATTATTAAGTTTTAATATACCTATTTTAAATAAACTTCCAAATTTTAATATTGCCAAGTATTAAATTTCAATATATTTTAGGTGTTGTCATATATGTAACCCAGAAAATATTAAAAAGTACCTACCCCAAAATTTTTAACCGTGCTTAAAGTTCTTCTTTGTAAATTGTGCCAAATAAACTTGTGAATTTTTGTACCTATCAAGTTGATTTTTTTTCAAAATTTTTGGCAATTAGGTGATATTTTTTGTATGTAAAGCATAGTTTACAGTTCCGATGCGAAAAAAAAATCAAAATTTTCAAAACGATTTTCCACTTTTCTGCGCACCTAGTTGTCTAATATTCAAGGCGAAAAACGTTTGCTTTGGCCTAAACCACCCATTGAGTCATTAATTTATCCTTAATTGACAAGCTATAGGCCTAAAAATGGAAAATAATTATTTTTGGATGCGAAAACCATTTGCATGCAAATAATGTCTTGAGGTGAATATATTTTTTTTTTCGGAAGTATAAACCGACCATCAAAAAAAAAATATTTTATTCACCACACTTTTTTTCGCATGCAAATCAATTGCCGGTCCATTGTTTTGCATGACATTCCATGACAGCATAGCTTTTTTTTTTTGCATGAAACTGTAAACCAATCATGCAAACAATTAATTTTACATTTCACCTCAATTATTTTTGACATGCGAGAATATTTGCATAGATTTTTTTTGCGCACGGGAACTGTAAACTAGGCTTAATATTCAAAGCCTTTATTATTTTTTAGTCAAGTTCTGAAGCCCGGATGTGAAAAATTTCTTATAGATTTTAAGCTATTTAAAAAAAATTAAAGGAACTTTTTTCCATTGCTTGTTTGTTTTATGCTCATGAAGCAAAAAAAATACTAATCATAATATTATAACCCTTTTTCGGGTTTTTTAGGAAAGTACCTTTAATTTATTAATTTCTCAAAAATTAAGAAAGATTTTTGCATTTGGTTGTCGATTTTTAACTGAAAATTGATAAGAGCATTGGATATCAAGAACAACATGGCACTTAACTACGCAAAGTTTGAAATAAATTAACTTAAAAATATACAATTTTTTTTTTCAAAAATTTTGACTTTGAAATTTAATTTCTAAAAACCATTCTTTTAAACATCTCCATTACAAAAAAAAAGAAATAGAATATTGACTTTCAAAATAGCTATAACAGGTTATTGTATGTTTTTTCGTTGACATATTAAAATATTTTTGTTTGCATTTAAAGTCAGTTTTTTTTTGACCATTATTAAATAAGTTATTAATGACCAATTAAATAATTAAGTCAAGAATAAAATGAAGAAAACTACAAAAATTCCACACTTTAAGATGTATTTTCTGATTTTAATTTTTTCTATTTGACATTTGTCGCAAGAAAAATTGATTATAATGAATTTTTCCTGTGACAGCGATGAATTTTTAGCGAATGAATTCATTCGCTAACCCTAACGTACATAACATTCGCCAAATCGTTCGACTTCAAGTGAACGTTCGATTCGCGAACCGTAATAAGGCCCTAAATCTTTTTTGCAAAGAGCTATCGACTATTTACGTAAGTCGTCCAAAACTTTAAACGGCCGTATTTGAAAACTAGGTTTTTCGTTTAGTGCCACTTTTGTTTTCAATGCGCGATATATTAATATTTTTTAAGACAAAAAAAAAAATAGTAAAATGTATAAATTTAAAAAAATCTATAAACATTTTTGTATACTTATATGTCTGTTCGCGTACTTCCCAAAACTACGAATTTCTACGAATTTAATTTTTTTCATATGAGCTTTGACATAACTTTGGGCTAAATTCGTAGAAATTCGTAGTTTTGGGAGGTACGCGAACAGACATATTATTTTAAACAAAATTCTCATCAAACTATTTTAATTCCTTTAAAAGTTTTACTAAACATCAAAGAAAACAAAAAGCTATTTTGATTAAGTGGATCAATGGAAGATTTAATTGTTATTTTAAATACATAAATTGATTATAATTTTGTAATTTTATTTTGTTAGAACGAAATATGGAGATTCGACTATATTATAATTTTTGAATTTCATTTTGTCAAAACAAAATTTCATAATTTATTGATTCGTTTTCAAACTCATTTTCTGATTTCTTTTTTATATAATAAAACAGGTACCTACCTACCCAAAGTGCATATAACTTTTATCGGGAACTTTTCTGATATTTTAATAGTTATTCTCCTATTTGAGGCGGAGACAAATCCAACAAACCATAGATAATTAAAATTCGTTCAGCCGTTCTTCAGTTATAACTTATAAATGGTGTAACTAACCTGACTTTGTTGTATATATTAAGATATCCAACTTTAACATTTTGAGATCTTTAAATAGAAGAGTATTTAAAAGCAGAGTATAGATTATACTTTAAGTGTGGGCTTAAATGCCAAATCCAAAAAGCAATAGCACAGGCGGTTCTTTTTTCTTTTCTTTCGTGGGTTATTGCCATTTTAAAATGGAAAATAAACCCGTGGGTATTTTTTCCTTTTATTTTGGGAAATAACGCCCACGGCCCAAGGGCTTTATTACCGCGGCACAGTGTTTCGCGTAGAACAAGCTAGGTGGACAAAATATTTTTTTTGTTGTTTTTGAATTGATATGGGGTGATCACGTTATATTATTGTAAATTATAATAAATAAAGTTTAAATTAAGATTTTATTATACAAAAAAAAAACAATTAAAAATTAGTGTAGGTACATAACATACATAGGTACTTATTGAAGATGATTTTCATAGCACATGTCATTGTAGGTATTTATTAAAGAATTAGAGCACAATTGCCCCATTTATTCGGGAGGTGCAATCTTCTAAAAATTTTCAAACTCAAAATTTCGTTATCAATTTGAACAAAAACTCAAAAAGTTTTTTCACAAATTTCCTTAAGTAAGTTGTTTATCCTAAATCCTAGTACTTAAAAGCAAACAAACGCAACTGCCATATCTTCTCCCACCAGATGTCCTTCCGTTTTGCACATTGAACGAAAGAGTAAATATTATTACAATTTGTATGGGAAAAGTTATAAAGTATGGTCTTAGAGACGCGAGATGGTAACCTCTGACAAATAATTTTAGTTGGTTAAGAACTTTTTTTATGGCAAACACTTTTTAAAATGATTTTAGAAAATAACGGACACCCTAATGTCAAATCTCTTCTGGCAATTTTTCGGTTCCACCTTTACTTTCCGACTAATAGAAATCAAAATAAATCATTTGTTTAAGGGTAATATGGGGAAGTGTGAGAGAAAAGTAACTAGTAATATTAAAAATAAAATATTATGACATTTGGGTTTCTTATATTTTAAATTCATCGTTTTATCTATCGATAGTGGTGTTTGTGTTTTCAATTTATATTAAATACCCAAAAAAGAGATTCTTCTAAAATTTATTATTTTATATTATTTATTTATCATTGGAACTTAAATTAATACGAGCAATGGATTTCAAAAAGCCAAAGCAGTCACTTAATTAGTTAAAATTTAAAATAAAATCATTTTTATTTTTTTTTTATCTTTTATGATGGTAGGTATGAAAATTAATTTTTCAAAAAATATTCATTAAAATAACTTGATTTTAATTAAAAAAGTCGATTCGTAACTTAAAAAAAAGTATATATATTAAGTCAATTTTTTAAAGGAAACTGCCTTAAACCTTAACGGCAGGAAAGAGACCTCTACCCACTTCCCATACTAATTTTCCTTGATTTTTCCAAGGAAATTAATTCAAAAAGTTTGGCGTTTTCATCTATTCGTAATAAGTCATTAATTGAAAAAAAACTTATGTTTCGACATTGAGTGAACGTATTTTAAATAAAATTAAAATAATAATAGATGAACTCAAGTGTGCAGGCTAAAATATATGTTCTTATAATTATGAAGGATGCTCCTAACACATATGAAAAATTTAGCCCGGGTACATGAGGTTACAAATACTTAACACGCCTTTAAAGTTTTGACTACAACTGAAATTATAATTTTTTTAACTAATACTTTCAAATCCTTATCATGTATTAATTAAACAAGATAAATAAATCATTTTGATAAATAAATAAAGTTCATACCTTTATTAACTAAATCCATCACTAAAACATTCCAGTTGGTTACAAAAAATTACAGTTATATGCAATCCAATCGACCCCCAATTAAACAATAAATTTTATTTAAATTTAATTTTTGTTTTTAGTTGTTTTTTGAACGCGATCACTCGTCACTGATATATATAAGACGCATATATTTTTTGAAATCGGGAGTCTGGGAGTATTTTGTACAATACCTGATTCCTTATTTTTTGAAAGGAAGAAATGGGATTTGTCCACCTAGCTTGTTCTAGGCGAAACACTGTGCGCGGGTGTTATTGCACTGCACCTTAATAACCATTTTTTTGAAAATGGTATTCCACCTCAATGTAGCCTTTACTAAAATATTGTATATATATTAAGGAAAGAAGCGAAAGAAAAGTTTGAAAAGTGCGAAAAGTTTGCATGTACATCATTTGTAAAAAATCCTGCACACAAAACGCCTACATTTGAGTAGATGAGAACGAAAACTCATCATACCTATCCACTTATATCAAAAATTGAGATTTTGATCCAGATTTGTTAAGCTGGGCATATTGAATAGTTTTTAAAGAAAATTTGACACCCTTACCCCTCTAAGCCCCTTTAATATTGATGTCAAACATCGTTATTGTTTCCAAAACTCTCGATATCCACAGTGCAATTTACATCAAAACTTTCCATATCCATTCTAAGCAGTAGGTTTGCTTTCAAAACTCTTCTTATCCATCATAGGCTATTAATTATGTTATATAAGAAGGAACTAAAACGTTCACAGGTTTTTATTGTAAACAATTTTAAATGGATCATTAAAGATTGGAAAGTAGGGGAGTGCTTTTATATTAGAGGGTGCAATTGTGAGAGGGGGGAATGGTGGGGAAACTGGCCATATCCAATCATTTGCAACAAAACTCTTCATAACCAAATTTAATTGTTAAATATCTTTTAAACGGAACTTCCAATATTTGTTTGCTCTCAATCATAACATAGATTGAAAAATCTTCTATTATAGCTTTGTATATGAAAAATTTTCATATGCAAAGATTATAGGTATAAAATAAAATCTTTTATAACATCTACCATTTCACCTTAATTAGTTTTTTTTTTTTCATTTGCACAAAATGAAAATTTTGGATATGACGAGTTTTGGTTCTCAACTACCCACTCAGTTGTAAAAACTAACCCACATACCTACCTACCTATATTCCTATATTCCAATGCATAACAACATCTTCCGCTTGCACCATAGAAACCCAAATATATTGAAGACAATACGCCTACAGCTGTGAAAAAACAAATACACCTTCACATGTATACCTACCCCTTTCCCTTGCACCATAAAAACCCCATAAGCCAAAAAGAATATCCAAAATTGTTCTTTTTGTGTCTTTCAGCTTTATCTGCATAGTAAAAAAAATGTAAACAAAACCGATAACCAAAACAAAATTGAATATTTTCTCCAAAATGCCTTCTACCTGATTCACTCTAACTCTCATAAATTCAGTATACGTCTTTCCCATGCTTATACTATTCTTCACGTCCACACTTCCACTTATTCCACAATTCTCCACGTCAAGGTACCCCTTGGAGACTTGAGATGTCGCCCTCTTCGAGTGCCACCATGATAGTACTATGGTTTTCATATACAAAGCCATAATTACATTTGTATAAGGATTAAGATTAGGAAGATAACTGCATATGGATTTTTGATATGTGTAACATCTTAGTGCCTATTCGGTTTGGGGGGAAAATTCTGGTTGAAAAGACAAAAATAGTTAAAGAATGACTATTTGAATTTGTGTACCCAGGGGGTAGGTATTTAATTTGTATCTTTTAAAATGGTGGGGCTAGAAGGCTGACATTTTGACAGATGATAGAAATTATTGATCTTAATATTAACACACTAATTTAGAATCCTGGAATCCTGTTGGAGGGAGAGAACGGCATTATTTGGCCGTTTTAACATATGAACTCATATCTCTTGAGTGCATGAATATATTACTTTTGTTTGTCTTAGTTTCGCATATAAATACAAATATAGTTATGTTGATACCTTATTTTTAATCCTACGAAGTATAAAGCGTCAATCATGATTTTGAAAAACTAAAAAAAAAATGTGTTGAAATTACCTGCTTGAACCATTGCCCATCAGTACCCACTAGTAAGGAACAACTTATCTGAGTTGAATGTTTTAATTCCAATTTGATATGGTTTGCTTTACAAAATCGAAACTCCTGTTCAATTCATCGGATCTCCAGGAATAAGGTCTGTTAATAAAGCAAACTTGACATTAAACATTCTGTGAAGAAATATTTGAAGAAGTTTTTCTTAATAAAAGAATGAATAAGTTCCCTCAATTCTAAATTCAAAAGTTGATGGAAAATTTACAATTTGAGAAAACAGAAAATGCTTCTCAATTTAATTTCAATTCAATTGCAAGCCAATTCACATTGTTTTTATTTCAAAGTTAAAGCAAAAAATCAAAAATTGCCAATAGCAGCATTAAATTGGCTATATGGGTGTTTCCATCGTTACGGGTGCGACAGTGAGACTCCATATTTTATTAATTATTCACATACTATTCCCAATTTATAAATAATAACTTTACTATTATATAGGACACCTGAAGCCCTTTTAAAAATTAGTATATTAAAGTATGAAGAATTTGTGGTTCAGTTATAGGATGCAATTTGGTTGCGTTACGGGTGTGACCTTAGAAAACTGGTGATTTGCGATTTAGATATCTAATTTTCATGTGGTGTAAAATATTGCATGAAAAGTATGTATCATTCTTTTGCAAATATTAGCCCAGATAGTTGATCTTTTGTTTCAGTTAAGAAATGAGAACCAAAACTACGAAAAACTGTAAAAAAAATTTATTTGAAAACGTTACGGGTGTGACCGAGTATGATTTTTATGCATGAAAACAATATAATATACTATATTTTGACGGGAAATTGTTGTCATCGATGTATAATCATTTCTTACATGATGTCAGAAACACTTTTTCTAGAAAAATGAAGTTTTTCTCAGGGAAAAATGAATGGATTTCTCACTTCAATGAGATTTTTTCCATTTTCTTTTAAAATAGGGGAAACTTTCACTAAAGCCGATTAAGCTTATATTTAAAGTAGATTTTCTTAGAATTATATCCCTACGTCATGAACTTCATATCTAAAAGCAACAAAACTAAAATTTAGTTGAAAAACAGAAAGATTATGATTTGAAAGGCCAACCTGTTGCGGGTGTGACATAGACTTTAAATTTTAAATACGGGGTCAGTATTAATTTCAAAGTCTTGAAATTTTGTCTGACAGTAGATCATAGTATTCTCCTTTTTTCCCCAAATTATCACATTGATACAAATTTTTTTCTTCTAGCAATGAAACATAATTTTTTTTTGTTACGGGCGTGACACTAACCACTTTATGAATCAACTGCCTAAAAACTAAAATTGTATTTACTATTGAATAATTAAATGACACGAAAACATGCTTAGATTTCTGATAAGGGCAAATAACCACCGGTTCTCAAATTGTGAAACAGTTAATTATTGAAAATAGGGTTTTGAGCTTCTGATAACAAAAAGTGACTTTTGGAGACCTTTTCTGCAAAGTGGTTCGAGCTGCGAAATAAGCGGCGATAAAAAAATTATTGATAATTTAACTTTTAAAATGAAACATGCAACGTTTTAAAACCGTCTAACGGTAATTTTTTCAATTCTAAGCCATATTTTGTGATTTTTCGTAAAGGGTCGTTTTCTATGGAATCACCCATATGTACGTAAGTCGAGAAATACTGTTTCGATTCTCAAAAATAAAGTAGAAACCTATTTATGGAAGGTTAAAAACACTTTTGATTTTTAAAGCGTATGGTAAGAGGCTCCGAAACGATTAAAAACAAGTTTTTCACTACATTTACCACTTAGCTATTATTTTTCAAACTATAGTCAAAATTTGTATTTTTTAATAATTTTTACTAAAAACCGGTTATGTTGGTAAAGCAAAAATATTTCAAAGTTTACCACATGATTTTATATAGATTTTGAACATTACTCAAAGCGGATTTTTGGCAAAATTACAGCCCATTGGCCAATAAAATTCGGGATTAATAGGATCATGAGAAAGCTTTTCGGAAATGGCTTATAATTTCAGTAATTATTTTTTCATCTTCAACGATGAGGTATTTTTATAAGAATTTTAATTGATTTGCATGAACATGGAATTATTATAAGCTGTGCAAATTAGAAATTAATTTTAGTTTATTAGATATCAATTCTAGGACTTGCAGTACCTACATTTAATTTCGAAAGATTAAACTGTGTCTTCAAAATAAATTTTTATTAATCCGTAAATAATCCTGCAATCATAGGTACCTATTTTTACAATTAAGTTATCATGATTCCTTTAAACATTGGAGATTGAAACGCCTCAAAACATTTTTTTAATTAGTAAATATATGTATACCCAATCCAGTCTTGCGCTTAGCCAACTAAATATTATCCCCCATATTAATAAACGGAAGATAACAACGTGCTAGCGTTTATACATCTGTTAACTTGTAATTCTTATTAACAAATGTGTAATAGTCTGTGACGTGTGTTTACGTACGGATAACTTTAACTCGCCAAATTCCGCGTATAGTGAACGGATAACTTCTTTACATATACACGCACACGTATGATAACACCGTTTACTACTACCAGTATACACTTCGTAAGGCAGTACATGCATGTGACACATATATTAGAAAATCACCATAATTTGAAGAAATGGTGAATTTGGTGAAGTGATAAATACTGCAAAGATATCATATCTTTTTTAATAAGAAAAGTTATCAAACGGACAAGTTGTCTATCCGTATGCCAGTTAACACGTGTGTTAGGGAGCGGATAGCAGGTTTTTATTAATACTGCTGTATATATCTAGATCTTCATTACTATTGTTCCTACAATCCTGTATATTTCTTTCCCTGTCTCTCCAGACACCGAAAGCAATACATTTTTGTTAAATCCTTAAATCTTTGTTTTTTTCAATACTATCCTACTGTCCGTGTCCACTATCCAGTGTCCAGTTCCATTTTGCGTATTTATGAGAATAAAATAAATCTGAACCCACCCCTACTTATTCGCTTTGCCACGAAGTTACCCGAAATCCGCATCTTTATAATTTCTTTAATGGTGAAATGCAGGAAGAGTGTCTTGTTGACAATTGGAAATGCGTGTTCAACTATTTCGTGTCTGAATCGAACGTTAAAGGATGTTTGAAGCATAAATTAAAATTAAAAACTTCATTAGGTATTAACCTTTTATTTCTGTAGGTATTTTTACGTTTTTATTGATTTTCTATGTGATAGTTTCTCTCTTAACTAATTTGCACAGCTTATAATAATTGCATGTTCATGCAAATCAATTAAAATTTTTATAAAAATACCTCATCGTTGAAGATGAAAAAAGAATTACTGAAATTATAAGCCATTTCCGAAAAGCTTTCTCATGATCTTCCTAATCCCGAATTTTATTGGCCAATGGGCTGTAATTTTGCCAAAAATCCCCTTTGAGTAATGTTCAAAATCTACATATATAAAATCATGTGGTAAATTTTGAAATATATTTGCTTTACCAATATAACCGGTTTTTAGTAAAAATTATTATAAAATACAAATTTTGACTATAGTTTGAAAAATAATAGCTTAGTGGTAAATGTAGTGAAAAACTTGTTTTTAATCGTTTTGGAGCCTCTTACCATACGCTTTTTTGAGAATCGAAACAGTATTTCTCGACTTACATATAGCCAATTTAATGCTGCTATTGGCAATTTTTGATTTTTTGCTTTAACTTTGAAATAAAAACAATGTGAATTGGCTTGCAATTGAATTGAAATTAAATTGAGAAGCATTTTCTCAAATTGTAAATTTTCCATCAACTTTTGAATTTAGAATTGAGGGAACTTATTCATTCTTTTATTAAGAAAAACTTCTTCAAATATTTCTTCACAGAATGTATAATGTCAAGTTTGCTTTATTAACAGACCTTATTCCTGAAGATCCGATGAATTGAACAGGAGTTTCGATTTTGTAAAGCAAACCATATCCATAATTGGAATTAAAACATTCAACTCAGATAAGTTGTTCCTTACTAGTGGGTACTGATGGGCAATGGTTCAAGAGGTAATTTCAACACATTTTTTTTTTTAGTTTTTCAAAATCATGATTGACGCTTTATACTTCGTAGGATTAAAAATAAGGTATCAACATAACTATATTTGTATTTATATGCGAAACTAAGACAAACAAAAGTAATATATTCATGCACTCAAGAGATATGAGTTCATATGTTAAAACGGCCAAATAATGCCGTTCTCTCCCTCCAACAGGATTCCAGGATTCTAAATTGCTGTGTTAATATTAAGATCAATAATTTCTATCATCTGTCAAAATGTCAGCCTTCTAGCCCCACCATTTTAAAAGATACAAATTAATAGCGTTTTCGTTTGGTATTCCGGAAGAAGCCTCCGGAGCTCTCCGATCCAGAATGCCAAACGAACAAATTGCAACCCTTTTCTTTATTCTAAATTTTGGGTTTAATTGTATTTGTGCACTTGGCTGTTGCATTTGGGTGATGAAACATTCACACAGCTGTTTCTCGGAATATTGATATTCCTCAATAACAGCAACGAATGTCTCCACCTTGGATTTTTACTTTGAGCAAACTCCTTATCTTAGCAAAAATACCACATCATGGTACAAAAATAAAGATAATGGGGAGGATGGATGATTCTTCTATCCATTTTGTTTATAATATTGGTTCCTTTCAACTCCAAAATTTTGTATAATGCAAAATCGCAATTCCAAAATCAAATAACAAACAAATTACCTTTGACAATTTTGACGTTTCAATTGTGCGCATGTATGTGTGCTTCTGGTTTTGATTCTTTCTTCAAATCCAGAATCGTTTTTCTCTTCTTTTCAGAAGAAGAACTGTCATATAGTGCCAAACGAACGTTTTCAGAAGCATTCGGAATGCTTCCGGACGACCAAACGAAAACGCTATAAATACCTACCCCCTGGGTACACAAATTCAAATAGTCATTCTTTAACTATTTTTGTCTTTTAAACCAGAATTTTCCCCCCAAACCGAATAGGCACTAAGATGTTACACATATCAAAAATCCATATGCAGTTATCTTCCTAATCTTAATCCTTATACAAATGTAATTATGGGCAATCCCATGGTAACTCACGTTACATTTGGGAGAGTTTTACTTGCTTTTTTATTAAAATTTTCATAAATAAATAAAATAAATTGGGTGGCGCAACAGCTCATGGAGAACCAGGGCCTAGTGACTTACAACTCACAACCATTCCTGTGTGCGTGTTTGTTGGCAGGAATGGAGGGGACCTACAGTTTTTTGCCGAGTCCGAACGGCTAAATGAGAAGCACTTTTTCATGACAAGTATACTCTTGGAGGATTTGTCAGTTCCTCGCAAGAGGCAGTACCTCGAATAAAACATTTCTGTTTTAGGTGGCA
This sequence comes from Dasysyrphus tricinctus, assembly GCA_963921185.1. NCBI lineage: Eukaryota > Metazoa > Arthropoda > Insecta > Diptera > Syrphidae > Dasysyrphus > Dasysyrphus tricinctus. Next base: position 47,015,887 of record OY992534.1, on the reverse strand, counting down.
CGGCTGGGAATCGAACCCACACCTTCGGCATGACAGTCCTACGCACTAACCATCAAGCCACGAGGTACTACTAAAATTTTCATACTTGTATTAAATATAAATGAAACAAAATATAAACTTTATTCATGGTAATGATTTCATCTACTGGGAAAAAAACTAAATTTTTGGTAAACAAAAATTCTTTCTTAGTAAAAAATACAAAAACATGTGGGTAACTCACGTTACCCGTATCGGACACAGGTTTTGTGGCAGTACTTTGCACATTTTTTGAAAATTAAACAGATTAATAAAGCCTTAGGTACTTGTTTTTGGAATCAGATACAAGAATATATCAGCCTATTTATATGTTTTATTCGAGGTACTGCCTCTTGCGAGGAACTGACAAATCCTCCAAGAGTATACTTGTCATGAAAAAGTGCTTCTCATTCAGCCGTTCGGACTCGGCAAAAAACTGTAGGTCCCCTCCATTCCTGCCAACAAACACGCACACAGGAATGGTTGTGAGTTGTAAGTCACTAGGCCCTTGTTCTCCATGAGCTGTTGCGCCACCCAATTTATTTATTTTTTTTATTTATAAGTATACAGTACAGAAACTTAAAATTACTTAGAATATTTTATGCAAATTTAATAGGTAAAATACATGGTAACTTAAGGGTTAAGCCTTCTATAATCTTATTTTATTTTCAGCCAATGCTTGTAATTTGTAGGATATTTCGCAATTCTAATTTAAAAAGTAGCGAATAAGAGACAGGAGGTGAGATAAATTTTCCGTTTTTTTAATTTTTATGTCCACTTTTTCATTGAATTACCCTTAAGTAGGTAACTATATAGGTAAACCTACACATTTATTTAGTTTACCTAATATCTACAGAATTACCTACACCTCTCTATTTTAGTTCTTTCATTTTCCAAAATTATGTTTTGTGTTAAATCAAGAATACCTACCTACCTATCTATCTATCATTTATATTCGTAAGTAGGTACCTAGGTATTTATTTTTATTTACTGAATAAAAACAATAAATACCTAAATAAATATCACAAAAAAAAAATAGGTAAGTATCCCTACTTACATAACTACATTCTCCACCCCAAAAGTAACAACAGATTTTTGTATATCTCGAAACTAAAAAACGAAAATTCTTGCCAGTATTAGAAAAGATCGAGATGCACAAAAAAAACAACCGCCACCAAGTCTACCATTGCAACCATACCATAAAAAATATATTCTCCACACTCAAAAGTAAAAAAGATAGAGAAATCCTTCAAAGAAAAAACTTCTCATTGATATCTTTTCGCATATACATACCTACATATTTGTCTGCCCTACAAAAAATCTTGCCAGAGATCGAGATTAACCACAAAAATATAGGTAACCTGCAAATGTACCCATGCACACGCACATATAAAGGATACAACAAAAAACGAAGAAAAAACCCACCACCACTGCTTGAAAAGATCCATTCAATGAAAAAAAAGAAGACAGAATTCATACCAAAAAACCAATAGCAAAAGCAGGTACCCATGCGATATAGTTAGTTAAGAGAACTCAATTTATAATTGTATCCAGAGAGCTTCCTCGCTCTAGCTATGTATATTGCCGATTGCAACATGTTCTTGTACGCCATATCACGTACAGGGCATAACATTTTTGGTTCACTTTCCTTGTACTGCATGCGACATCTTTATGTTATATTATCTTTGGTTTGACTGCCACCAAAAAGACACAGATTCAGGGAGATTAATAAATTTTTGCTCTAACCAAGCCAAGCACATCATCATCAACACGGCTTCGAACCTCGTTAACAAGGTCTTTTGTTTGAGTTATGAGGAATTTCATTATACCAATGAAATAAAAATTATTAAAATCCTGCGTGACAATGGGTTTCCGTACTCTGTCATACGTGGCCTCATACACAAACAAAAAAACAAAGCCCACAACGACAAAGCGGATGCTCCTGTTGGCTACTATAAATTTTAAGCAACACAAAATAACTTATCAACATTGCTGACCTACATCCTTAACAATTAAGCAACCTACAAAACATCGCCGACGACAACAACCTACATCAACGCCGAGCCATCGAAAAGTGCTGACCAGATACATAGTTGCAACTTGAGTGCAACGATCGAACACCACATCGACCCATTTTCATATTTAATTTTATTTTATTATTAAATACCTTTGTAAGCATTTAGTATATTAAGTATAAAAGAGGCATTTGGCCCAATAATAAATATCATTTAAATTACAATCGTTTTGTTCTTTACTTCGATCGAATTATTCCCACAAGATCAGGAAGAATTCGAAGCTTCAGATGGCAGAATTCGTATGATACCAGATATATCACTAGATCACCAGTACTTTACATCAAAGTGTTTCGAACAAATTAAGACTTTATATGTAAAGTACAAACAGATCTTTAGTGACTCACTGGCGCAAATAGAAATAGAGGCCAGTAACAACACCAAACTTAGCGTCGTGCCAAAGGGAACAGCAGAAGAAAAAGCTGAACTTAAAGACGCATCAACATCAAATAAAGATCTTGCTCACAATTCATTAATCAATATACTGATGAGAAGGCAAAAGGCACTCATGAATTCCCTATCCCGACTCATCAACGGAAAGGTCAAAGAAGAAGCGCCTACTCAATGTCTGGAATCTATGAACAGACTTTGGAACCAAGTTTGGGAAAGCTCTGAAAACCCAGAAGCTCAAGGTTACAATATGGAGCTATATACGGAATTGGAAGCATCAGTTCTACAAAATCAAGCTTTTCTGAGCAAGGCATCATCAGCATCATCAAGCAATCAAAAAATCGAGCCATCAAGACAGGCAGTTGACCGCGCAGCGATTCAGTTGCCCAAGATGTCAATTCCAAAATTTGACGGTGATTTTCTGAAATGGCAAACATTTTCATATATCTTCACAAAGATGATTAACGATCTGCTATTAGCACCCATCCAAAAAATGTGGTATTTGAAAACAAACGTGTGCGGTGATGCAGAGCGACTCATGAGGCACCTCGAGCTGACTGAAGATAACTACAGCATTGCTTGGAACATCCTTCAGGATCGTTTCAGCAACAAAAGAGCTCAAACATTAGCACTCATCCAAAGGATTATTGGGTTGGCGAACGTCAATCCAGAAATGAAGGCCATTAGAGAATTCCATGATGTAATCCATGAATGCCTTGCAGCACTCAAAACTCTTGGCATCGAGACAGCATCGTGGGCCCCTTTACTAATCCATCTATTAATAAGAAAGTTGGATCGACAAAGCCACCTGCTCTATGAGCAAACGCTTAACTTAACGAAAAAAAATCACATTTTTTTTTAATTTTGACTTTGATATTTAATTTCTCAAAAACAATTCGCTTAAACAACTTGATTTTAAAACCAAATGTAAAAATGGCGTATTAGCTTTTAAAAAAACTACAGCACATTATTAGATGTGTTTTCTTTGATTTTTAATGTTTTTTTGCATGTAAAGTCAATGTTTAGACACTACCCCCTCCCTGCCTCAGGGAAGGGAGATACAACTTCCCCCCCCCCTAACAATTTTTTCTTAGAAAACCCCCAAGAATCACACCCTAAAATACTTCCACTCAGGTCCGACACCCTGTATAAGAAATTCCTCAATGCAATTAATAATATAATTTTTTTAGATAAAATAATGAACAAATGGTTTTAAAAGATGACAGAAGATAATGCAAAAATAATCCACCCAGTTTTGCTGAGACACATTTATATTTATTTATTTTTTATAAAAAATTTAAAATTTAGTTGGTAAGCTTTTTTTCTAAGAAAGAAACATTTTCTATAAGAAACTCTTTTCTAATATCCGTATTTTTGATAAGAAACTTGTTTTTTTCTATCCGTGTTTAGGATATAAGAAAAACTCGGTAAAAAGAAACAAAGTTTGTGGCATTTCAATGTTTCTTATAGGCGTTATGTACTGTATTTTAGATGTACGCATAGGTACACTACGCATTCAATAATTATGTATGTATGAATGTAGGTAGTTCGTGAGAAAATAACATATTTGAATTTTTGGCTCTTCATCTTCATGGCCTTCTATGTATGTAGTTGTTGTTTGTTGGTTCTATGTTCGTTGATGCATTCGCTTTATTTTTTTTTTATATTTCTGCACTTTCATTTTCATTCATTTGTTCTTCGGGAATTGTTTGAATGTTGTTTTTGTATGTTTGTTGTATTTGTATGTTTGTTGTATTTGTTTTTGTTCAAGAGGAAGGGGTTTAATCGCTTTTGGCTTGACCTTTAGATAAGTCTCTTTTGTATGGGATATATTGTTATATTTTTATTTTCATTATGTTTTTCTTGACCTTGTAAGCCTGATTTAGGTTAGCTGAGGAAGAAGAGTTTAGAGGGCTGTTCGGCTATATGTTTGTAGATATGCATGTATGCAAAATGTAAGTATGTACCTAAGTAGGTACATATACAGGGTGATTGGTATAAGGTGCACCAAAAAGCTGGAGCGTGTAGGTTGGGTTAAGACAAGAAAAAAATCTTATGGGAGGGGGGTCTATTTCCCCCGTTTAGGCAGGAGCGGCAATTTTCTAAAAATTTGACTTAAAACAAAAAAAAATATTTAAAAACAACGGTACAATTTCTAATAACATGCTATACCTTTTTGGAAAGCCAAAAATCCCTTCTTTGATTTTCATTTTAAATTAAGTTGTGTTAGTGAATAGTTTTAGGAAAATTTATTGTCAAACTCGAAATTTTGAAAAAACAAATTAAAAAAACTTTTAAATTAATTTTTTTCTTCAAAATTTTATGTAATTAAGTATAGTAATTTTTATTTTCAAAATTCAATGCTCTTATTAATTTTCAATAAAAACAGAAAACCGGACGTTAAAATGTATATAAGTTTTTGAGAAATTAAAAAAAAGCCCTTTTTTCCAAGAAAAACACTTTTATGTTTGTTCTATTTTTGCATAAAAACCATTAGTTTTATTAGCAAGTAATACAAAAAATAACTTTATTAACTAGTAATATTATTAATATCTGTTACATTTTAGCCTATTCTAATAAAAATTAATGTTGTTATAAGAAATTTTCAATTTCGTCCCCTGATTGCAAGAACTTGGTAACTCAATTTTCTATTTTTATAATATATAGGCAAAACGGTATTATTTTGTACAGTTTTAAAGACTTTTTGTTCAATCTTTTTATACCATTGACAAATATAGGATATTTGTGAAGTTTCAGGAACATACGAATTAAACTCTCCATCGTCCTCCAGGAGCTAGGCTTCTATAAAGGTTGCTATCTCCAAAATTTATAAAATTGAGTTACCTAGTTCTTGCAATCAGGTGACGATATGATCCCCACTATTTGGAAGGTAAAGGTTGTATCTTCTTCTTATGGCTGCAGATAAATTTAAGCCCGCCAAATTCTCCAGCAACTTCAATGCGTTGTTTAAGTTACTCCAAAGAATAAATTTCAACTTCATATACATAGGTCTTGATGAATCCCCAAGCATAAAAATCCAAAGGAGTTAAATCTGTTGATCTTGGTGGCCATTCAGTGGGACCTCCCCTTCCTATCCATCGGTCGTTGAAATGATTATTTAGCCAGTTTCTCACAGCCAGGCTAAAGTGTGCTGGAGCTCCATCTCGTTGGTATATTAAATTGTCTATTATAGCCAAAGGGACATCTTCTAGGATTCTATAGGATTCTCCATTTAAAACCGTATTCAAAAAACGTGGTCCAATAACCGTTCGTTCCACAATGCCCAGCCACACATTGCAGCTAAAAGTTGGTGCTGCGATTTATTTTGTTTTTTTAATATGTGGATTGTTGTGACTCCAGTAATACAAGTTGTGGAAATTGGTAACTCCATCTCTGGTAAGCTGCGCTTCATCTGTCCAAACTATCCTTTTAAAGTAGTTGTGTTCTGTTTCTTCCCTCAGTAATAGCGTTCTTCAGGATTCAGTCCTCAAAATTGTATCATTTGAATAAACTCTTGCACTGGGGTAAAGTGATATAGGTAAAGGTCATCGGTATGAATCACTTCCCAAACCCTGCTTTGGGGCAATCCAAGCATAGTTGCTATCCTTCTGGTGCTGTTCCCCTATGTCTGTTGATCCACCAGATGACTTTTCTCTCCTTCGAGTCTCCAGCACTCCATGTTCCCGAAGACGGTTGTGAAGTCTTGCAAAAAGTGAATAGTGGGGACATCTCCTATTGGGGAACATCGTACAATCTCTGTGCTTTCCGACTGGAACCATCCGCTAAACCGTAGCAATAGAGCATATCTGCCCATTCTTCCTGAGAGTAACTCGCCATCGTTTTGTATTGACGATTTGATATGTAATTTAGAAATAAGTTTCAAACAGAATGTCCTTCCATATTTATTTGTGGTTAGGTAAAACATATTTGTTTTTTTTTTATTTGGTATAGGTAATCCTTTTTATTTGGGTAACAGGTAGACGTGCAGGTCAATTTTGTTAAATTGAACACATCATCATCATCATCGTGTCCTGTAACCCCGGCTGGGGCATAGGGCGTCAACAAAACGTCTCCATCCTTCACGGTCTGCTGCAAGGTACTTTAGCTGTGGCCACGTCTTTCTCTGGGATTCTACTTCCGCTAAGACAGTTGATTTCCATGTTGTTCTTGGTCTTCCAACCCGCCGTGCACCCTGAGGATTCCATTCAAAGGACTGCTTTGCAATTTCATCGTTTGGTTTCCTCAGTGTGTGACCAATCCAACGCCATTTACGCTTTCTTATGTCGACGTCCAGCCGCTCTTGACTTGTCCTGCGCCACAATTCCTCATTTGATATTATTTGTGGCCAGCGAATCTTTAGGATGTGGCAAAGACAGCGGTTCACAAAAGCCTGCAATTTCTTCGAAATGATAGACGTGACTTTCCAGGTTTCACAAGCATATAACAGCACGGATTTGACATTGGATTCGAAGAATCTCAACTTAGTGCGTAAGGCGATTTGACTTGATTTCCAGATTGGGGACAGAGTACCGAAGGCAGCACGAGCTTTATTTATTCTACTTTTAACGTCCAGATCCGTACCACCGTTTGCAGAAACAATACTGCCAAGCAGGGACGAAGCGTCCATATAATGAGTGGAATGAGTGCTTCCGTTGAACAAATTAAAAAAATCGTAGGAGCAAAGAATTAAATTCGAACTTGCAAATCGTATTATTTCCCGTTATAATATACCTATCTACCTTTATTTTCTACTACATATAATCAATCTTCATTCTGTGAATTAAATTCCAACATCATTGTGAGAACATTATCATCTTTTACCAAAATTACTATAGAATGCGTAACAGATATGCATTCTTTACTGTCGCTTTCTTTCTTAAATCAATTTCAAAATACCCTACTACTCCAACTCCAACCAAATTGAGAATACATCATAACCCACCACTATTCATATAATGCTCACAGGCTCACACTAAATTGCTTCATAAAAAACTAGAATGCACAACTGCTATGCATTCCATTATTTCGCATACTTAGCTTAGATCCCAACACAAAGTCAAAGTAATTTTTTTTGTTTCTCGCCATTTGACCAACGTATGAAGAATGAGTTGAGTGAATGCATTCTGAATACATATTTCATGAAACAAAACTAGAGATAGAGAGAAAAACAAAGATGTATTTTATTGAGTTGCGTATTGTCTCAAACTGATAATGAGTTAAATTTTCATAGAAGAAGAAAGGGTTAGAAAAGATATTTTTTGTGTCAGTGGGGATAGGGTCTAAAAAAAGAGCCGATTTAAGGTGGTAGTTTTTTAATTAGTTTCGTGGCCGTGTGCGATATAAGCAATCCATCTGTTTTCTATTGTATATTCTTTTTGGGAATAAATATGAATTCCTGTAACTGCTCTAAAGAAAAGTATTTTCGATAAACCATTTTCAGCTAGATCGTTTGATGAAAAAAAAAAATATAATAGATGGTGGGAGACCGAAATCTTATGTAATTATAAACAGCGTTACATAGCGGTGTACTAGGCATTTTTCGATGCAATCATATGAAATTTTTCGTGATTAACAGGATGTTCAAATGATATGAACAATTTTTCAAAAGCCGGCAAAAGGCATGGAAAAGAGTGCGGTTCATATTTAAGTGCAATGGTGTCATTAAAAATGTTTGGTTCTGTTCGCATAGAATCAATTAATTTTAGTTATGTAATTATTTTATATAGGTATAAAATAATGATTAAGAAGAATTAAAAAACAAACAAATGTGATCTTAAAAAAAGGTCTTTACTTTTTGGTTTTATGTTAAGTGCTTCCGCTACTAAAAAAGTCACGCCTCGTGCCTGCTGGCCAAGGTAGTTGAACTGTTCCACTACTTCAACTGGCGTCTCCTGTAGAATAATACGCTGCTATGTGGAGCGGCCTGTGAGCATTATTTTTGTCTTTTGCTGTTTATTCTTAGACCACTTGACTCTCCCTTCACTTGCAGTGTTTGGCACATCCCGTTCAGCCCACTGATGTTATTTGCCAGTAGACATATGTCATCGGCATAGTCTAAATGACTGAGCCTTTCGAACGGTCTCCATTGAATGCCCTGTCGCTCAGCTGTACCAACACTGGCCGCCAATACGTCGTCCATCGCCAGCAGGAAGAGAATTGGCGATAGAACATCCCCTTGTCTCACACCCTGTTGCATTACGAAGAAGTTTGGATAGCTGCCCATTGTGCAAAACAAAACACCTTGCGTTGTTGTAGGACTCTTTTATAATGGCAAATATTTTTGGTGGAATCCTCTACCAAGCAACGATCTCCATATACATTCTCGGTTAACTCGATCAAAGGCTTTCTCAAAATCCACGAACATGAGGTAAAGCGGTGATTGAAATTCCATCGACTGCTCGAGGACGATACGCAGGGTGTTGATATGGTCGACACACGATCGACCACTGCGGAAGCCAGCTTGATGCCTCTTGAGTGTAGACTCGATTGAACACATGCCTCAATAAAAGGTGAAATCTAATTAACCCAGTTAATTTTTTTATTAGCTGCGCTTTTTGCATGTCCATATGGGAGTTTGGCGAAAAAAACGACATCGGGACATTTCAACATTTGTTAACATTTTGCATTGGTCTGCCATTTTGTTTTGAATTATATTACCAACAAAAATTTGACATTTTTATACGAATTATCGATAACACAACGACAAGTGGCGTAGCTAGGGGGGGGGGGGGCGAAGGGGGGGGTCACTCCGGGCGCTAGGAGTTAGGGCGGCAAATGAGAAAATCATCTTCGTTGTTCATGGGATGGTAAACCAATAACAAAAGTTTTTTTAGTGAAAATTGTATTAAATTTTTATTACAAAACATACAATTTTATAGAATTCAAATTTGTAGGGGCGGCAAAATCATCCTCGTTGTTCATGAGAAGTTGGAAATAAACAAAAGTTTAATTTTGTTTAGTAAAAAATTCAATCAATTCTTGTTAAATTGAAATCAAGAGGGGCGCAAAATCATCATCGTTGTTTATCTGTAATAATAAGTTGGAAATAAACAAAAAAGTATTATTTTTTTAAGCTAAAAATTCTATAACATTTGTAGGTATAAGAACGTACAATTTTTCATTGTGTTCAAATCACTTGGGCGGCAGAATCATGAACATTGCTCATTATAGAAGGTAGGTAATAAACACAAGAGTTTATTTTTTTAAATTAACAATTCTTTCAAATTTTGAAACAAAATTATGGCTTTCTTACGCCCAATTATTCACTCTTTTAATCCAGATTAAAACTTAAATCCAGATTAAAAGTATTTTAAATCCAACATTAAATCCAATCCCATATTATTCACTCGTTTAATCCAAACTTAAATCCAATTTTTTAAATCCAATATCGATTAATCCAATTGGATTTAAACCTTGCCCTCCGGAGGTCAGTTTAAGTACTTAAATCCAGATTAAAACACAATTTCATATAATTCACTTTTTCTTGACATTTCAGTTTTCTGATTGTTTGTGCGCTCGCAGAATCTTACCCGACATAGTGAAATAAATTAATTAAAGTAAACATAGAGCCTGATTACACGATTCGTTTTTTCGTTCGTTTTGTCTTTCGTCTTTTTGACAGGTACGTACCTTCGTGATTACACACAACGAAAAAAAATTCATTCGTGTGGTCTTGACGTTCAAGAAATTTGAGGTTAATTAATTGGAAAATAGACAGTAGTAATAATTAAAAATATTTTTACATCACTTCTTGTTCAAATTTATACCTATTTAATTATGAAAAAACAATTTTTAATCTCACTACTGAAATTTTTTACGCATCCCCCACCTCTACTCGTTTGTCAAATCATAAACGTCAAAGTTCAACCGGAAAAATCTTTAAATTTTCATACGTGCTTTCGTTACTTCATTCTCCCTAAATTTCTACACCCCTCACCCAATGTGTCAAAAAGACAAAACACGAAACAATCGATAAAACTAATCGTATAATCAGGCTCAAAAAGCTTCACGGAGAAATTTGACATTTCACAAATTTGACATTTGGATT